>PVJL010002511.1:73949-147537 GCA_004026885.1 Lyroderma lyra | reverse complement strand
ATTCCCAAAAAGAAGTTTATTTATTTTGCTTTTTTTGGTATGTGGGTAATTCCCTGGCTGGGAATTGAACCGAGGCCACAGCGTTGACAGCGCCAGAGCCGAGACCTTAAGCCACAACACCACCAGGGAACTCCCCATTGATGAAATTCTTTTGTCCCACCTGTACCTAATTCCCAAACTTTCTCATTGGTGGGCAGAAGTAATAACATGAACTACTTTGAAACTAGAAGGAATGTATCCACCTTCTCACTGTATAGATCTTTAATAGAAACCCATAGGCTTAAGTAGGAATGTAAAAACTCACTGTCGAAACTCCCCCTAAAACCCAGACCACCAGAAGTTTTGGAAGATTCAGTATTTTTACTTTCCACACCAGGGGCTTTACTATCATAATTATCAAAAGATTAAACTTTATATATGTGGGGACCATGAGCAATCTACACGGGGACAATGTTCTGTTAGTTGACCCCCCCCCCCAAGAAGCCTCCCTTTGTTTGCTTTTATTAATTTAGACAAGACATACATAACATAAAAATGTACTATTCTAATAATTTTTAAGTGTACAGGTCAATGGCATAAAGTTCATTCACCGTGTTGTGCGACTCCAATTCCAATTCACTATTCCTCTTCCTTATTTTCTTGCTTACCATTAGGGGGCAGCCGTAGACTGCGCATCAGCGGTCCTCCCGGAGCCACTCGCTCACGCATGCGCGACTCACCTGCGGGAAGGTGGCCGGAGGCGGGCCCGGGAAGGACCTGGGGCGGGGGCGGGCGCGCAGGCGCGGCGCGGGCATTGTGACGTCAGGCAGTGGCTGCCGGAGGCGCTTACCCTAGTGTGACGCGCGGATTCCCCTCCCCGCGGCCCGCCCGCCCGCCGGCCTCGCCGCCGCCTCCCTAGCTTCCTCAACGCGCTGAGCGCGGGCCAGCAGCCGGGGCGGAGGCCCGGGGGTGACGCGACGCCTGTTAGAGGGCCGGCGGGCGGGCTTCGGGACGCCGGGCGGCCAGGGTCCGCGGCCGGTCAGTGCACGGCAGGCGGGCGGCGGGCACGGGTCTATATGGCGGCGGCTCTGTCGGGCCTGGCTGTCCGGCTCTCGCGCTCGGCCGCCGCCCGCTCTTATGGGGTCTTCTGCAAGGGGCTGACTCGCACGCTGCTCATCTTCTTCGACCTTGCCTGGCGGCTGCGTATTAACTTCCCCTACCTCTACATCGTGGCTTCCATGATGCTTAACGTCCGCCTGCAGGTGGGTGAGCCGCGTCCGCCGGACCCCTCTCCCCTGGCCCTCCCCGAGAGCGGGTCCGCCCAGCGCGGTCCGGCCCACGTCTCCCAGGACGATGAAGATGCTGTCAGGAGCTGCCGAGCTGGGTGCCGAGTATTTGCCAAGCCCCGTGCATTTTCCCTGCACCCCCCGCCCGGGAGAAAAACTCACTGAGGTTATTGTCCCTCAAGCCCGGGGTGGAGCGGCCTGCCGTCGCTAAGGGCCTCCTGCTGGCACGAGGGTCCGGGGAGAGGCGGGTGAATGCTGTTGGCCCGGGCGGGAAAGGGCCTGTCCCTGAAGAAGAAAATGCTGGCTAGAAAAATTGCAAATTGGGCTTGGGGGTGGCTTTGTGGCTTTACTGTTGACTTTACGAAGCTTCGAAAAAAAAATCACTGAAACTTAAAATGGGTTAATTAATGTTAACAAATGTTTTGATAGATGTCTTACCATCTGGAGGTAGAAATAGGGTTGGGGGGTGAACGCGAGGGAAAATGAGGTGGAAGAGGTAGAGACAGACGCAAAAAGTTCAGAGGTGAGATGGTAGTAGACACATACACATATACCACCCTGGAGATCACCTTTGTGTTAAATGACTGACATATCTACATCCCTTGAATTAGAGATGGCTTTTTTTAGTGGAATGGGAAGTTGTCAGATTGAGAATTCTTCTTTTCCAAATGAGTCATCGATGACCAAGGGCCGCGCTCCTCTTTGATTCCATTTACCTCTCTTGGCACGCCTGTCCAGTGCTGGGCCAGGCTATGTGATGGAGGAGGGATAGGTCCCCTACCCTCTGAGAGTTTACAGTCTAACCATACTTGAGTTGCTCCGTGGTGTGCAAAATGAAGAATCCTGAGCGGGAGGAGCAGGCAGTGTGGAAACCAGGTGTCATTTTTTTCCTTTTGGTTTGTTTGTATCAGAGTGCAATCGTTCCTGTGCCTGGACCTTCAGGTTTTGGGTGCCTGTCTCTGGTGATGGCGGGCCACATAAAATTTAAACCAGCTGTTGATCAAAATTGTGTTAAGGTGCATGGTCTGAAATGAGATAAACCTACCTCTCTGTTTCAAGGTCCAAATTGAGATACTTTTATGAGTATGTGAGCAAGGGCTGTGGCATCCTTAAGTGGTACTAGACTAGTAGAGTAGAAAACTCAAGTATCTTTTCAGCAGGTGTATGAATGAGTAGAGGGTGCTGGATGTGGGGCTGGGGGTACCAGGAAGCCTGTGCTCTAGCCAATTGCTTTTTGTTGTTTGCATGAGAAATTGGAAATCCTGATTTTTAGATATCAAATTAACACAAATCAAAAAAACTTTGCGGGCAAAATAAAATGTGTCTGCAGGCTGTATTTGACCCCCAAGCTCCCACTTTAGAGATCTTGTTCTAGAATTCCATTAATAATTTGCTGTCATTTATAAAATCACAGGAATGACTGTAAGAGAAAACTTAGTATATAATGTTGAAAATCAGTTTTGTACCATTAAAAAAAAAAATCTCCTTTCTCATATGTCCCCTTATATTTCTGACCATCCCCCTAGTCCAGGCTGTCGAAATCACTCGTCTGGGCTGTTACAGTAGCCTCCATCTGTTCTCCACCTGGCGGTTAGAGAAGTCTTTTAAAAGTGTAAATCAAATCATGTCATTCCTCTCAAAACCCTAACTTCTCATTGCACGCAGACTGCAGTTCCCATAGTTTCCCCTGAAGATCTGACTCCCCTTCACCTTCCTCACCCCTCGCTTGCCTTGCTCCCTGCTTCCTCTTCTCACCCACACTCCTGTCTACTCAGCTTGCACCAAGTCCCTTCTTGCTTCTGGACACTCGCATGTGCAGCTCTTTCCACCATGAGGGCTTTTCCCTGGCCCTTTGAATCCTGCTATATTCTCGCCCCTTAGTTCTTATTTCTCAGAGGATTTTTGTGATTACCAAATGGATATGATCTTTCACCTGCTCTCGCCATTGCAAAAGTGCTGAAGGCTTGTTTGTTTCATACACAGTAAGGAGTAAAGAATTCCAGGGGTCTTAGTTGTTGTAGCAGTGAGGTCATCTCTGGAAAGGTTATTCGGATAGAGATCTCATAATGGAATCTGGATGGTAATGACTGAGGACAGGTGCGTTTTGGAGGAGGGAAGTTGGTGCTCTGATCATGGTGTACGTACGTAGTCAGGAGAGCTGGGTGCACCATTTCCAAAAGCCCCGAATGCATGGCTTGGTGCACTTGATGCCAAGTAATAGCCCAGGTATGGCGCAGCTTTAGAGACTGGCAGGAGTTGAATGCTCTGGTAGAAGGTGGGCTTTTTTAGTCAGTTCAGGGATGCATGGGGGTGGGGGACACAGATAAGGTGACCACCAGGTACCTTGGGGGAGGACTGTCTTAGAACTGCATGAGGATTTTAGGTTTGATCTTGGGCTTGATCATGTGCAGCAGCAGCCATTTCACATGCCAAAGGGGACAGGGTGGGAGGGGATGTCTCTTTTTCAGTATTTACATCTGTTAACATTCAACCTCCCTGCAGATTTAGAGGTTCTCTTCTTGTGTGGAAAAGCAAGAACAGAAACTCTTAACTTACCTGAAGTAAAGCTTTCATTATTCTGGCCTCTGATAAGGGCAAGGGCAACTTTCTTTTTACTGAGAACAGTGGGCATCCTCAGCACTGCAGGGGTGCTGGAATCTGTCATGAGTAATAAGGGACAGAGCACTCCATTTCCCGCGTGTTTACTTAGAACCCCCAAATTGTGTAGGGCAGCAAGACATTCTGAGGAAGTTGATATCTCTTTGATAGGAAAGAGCGTTATATGAGAAAATAGATGCAAAAGGGCTTTGAGAACTGGGAAGGGTTATGATTTTGAAATACTGTTTGTAAGCAAGCCTTAATCTACAGTCATTAACATCCTACATCTTTATACAGAATTTGAAATATGTGACAGTAGAAAAATGAGAATGTATACCAAGCACTAAGTGTAGTAAAAGCAAGATGAAAAATTGTACTTGAGAACCTATTATAATTTAACAAATCATCATTACACCTTCTCAATTATGTGGCCTGTGGGAAGAATCAAATACGTTAACTACAAGTCACCCCAGCCTCTCATAACTATTAAAAGAGAAGGTCTAGGGAGTTCCCTGGTGGTGTAGTGGCTAAGGCTTCGGTGCTGTCAACGCTGTGGCCTGGGTTCAATTCCCAGCCAGGAACTACCCACATAAAAAAATAATAATAATAAATAAAAGGTCTAAAAACGAACAATTGGAGAAAAGAAGACATTGTGAAGATTGATGATAGTTGTCAAACTGAGCAATGTCTTTGTCGTCTTCCTGCGCTGTCACAGCCAGCCATACTGAGGACCTCCCCGCAGCCCCTCCGTCTGTAGGCCCCTCTCCTCATTCTGTTGCCAGCTGCTCTGTCATAGCCTTCTCTTTCTGAACCACTTTCTAAATCCACAACTCTGTGTGTTTCAGTGTTCACTTATCACTTGAAAATCTACATTCATTCATTCCAATCAGGTGAAAACTGTTCAAGAAGGCAGGTAGGGATAGGAAGTAGGAGGTGAGGGCTTTAGCTTCAGTGATGTCTGGGTTAGAAGAGCATTTTGCTTTGCATAGAGAAGGCCCTATAGCTGGCAAACACCTGTGTTCCCAGACAGTGGGAGGCTGGTCAGGGAGGAGAAAGCAGGCAGGAGATTGAGACTGAGGTTTAGGGGCAGCTCACGTGGCGTCTTGTAGACACCGAAAGGACTTTGGGTTTGACTCTGATGAAATTTTCTTACTTAGGTTTGAACAACTTCAAAAAGTTAGTAAAGACCCCAAGACCCTAGTCCCGGGATCAACTGCAACTTGAAATGAGTTTTATTCTGTTGCTTGCTTTAACATCAGTCTCCTAGAAGAGACTGGGAGAAATTATAGACTATTAAGAAAATTTTATAAAAGCCTAAAGGCTTTGTAAAAACTTAATTGGCCAAATCAAAAGCGTGAGCTCAGGTAAACTTAGTTTGTTCTGACTCCTGAGATAATGAACAACTGTATACTTTGAGATAAATACCAAACATAGGAAACATAGAAATACTATAGAATCATTTCTGTCTTTCAAGTGAATGCTTTAATCATGGTTCATAAACTTTTGAACAGTTTTCAACCTATATATTAAAATTTGAAAGAATTGTGCAGTGAACACCTGTATCCTTGACTCAAGTCTTTAAAAAGTCTTAGAAATAATTATGTAATTGTTCAAGCAGATAGTAAAGTGTATGGGTTAGATCTATATGTACCAATATTAAAAGAGATCCATCAACTATAAATAAGAGTAAGTTTAAAAGCCATCTATGTAGTAGTATTCCATTTAAGTTTTTTCATAAATATGCTTGTCGATGCTTGGGTGTTGCGAGTAGCATGCTGGGACCAGGGAGCAGCCCTAACTCAGGAGGGAGCCTGGCTATTGCTTCTCAAATGATCTATAGTGAAGGACCACTGTTGCTTTACCTCCATAGACTGGTGGCTTATAAACATTTATTTTTCAGTTCTGGAGACTAAGAAGTCCAAGATCAAGGCACCAGTGTGCTCTTGCTCCCTTGAGGGCCCTGTTGGTTCATGGATAGCGCCTTCTCTCTGTGTCCTTCCATGGCAGAAGGGGCTAGGGGACCTCTGTGCAGTATCTTTTTCAAGAGCACTAATTCTGTTCATGAGAGCTCCACCTTCATGACGTAGCACCTCCCAGAGGCCTCACCTTCTGATACCATCACCTTTGGGGTTAGGGTTTCAGCATATGGATTTGGGGGGGAACACAACATTTAGACCATAGTAGCTCTGATAGCTTTGTAAGATGCAATAAAAATGAATCGATTTCTCATGCAAAAGAATGAAATTGGGCCCTGACATTCTGCCATATATAAAAATTAACTCAAAATGGTAGAGACCTAAACGTAAGAGTTGAAACTGTAAAATTCCTAGAAGAAAACGGGAAAATCGTGATACTGAATTTGGCAATGATTTCTTGCCAAAAGCACAGGCAGCAAAGAAAACGTAGACAAATTAGATTTTATCAAAATTAAAAACTTCCATGTATCAAAGGATACTATCAAGAGAATGGGAGAAATTATTTGCAAATCATGTATCTGGTAAGGATTAATATCCAGAATAGGTAAAGAACTCCCACAACTAAACAAAAACAGCTTAATCCAAAATTGACAAAGGACTTGCAAAGACATTGCTCCAAAGAATATACACAAATGGTCAGTAAAACCATGAAAGGATGGGCATCTGGCACATGTTGTGGGCAGCCAGACCACCAACTGCGGTGAGGGCCTGACAAGTCACCTTGAGGAGCTCAGCCCCTGTACAGCCTCAGGGCAGCCATGGCATGACCCTATGGGGCCCCAGTGGCTACTCAGCCCTCCCTGTTTCTGCCCTGCAGGGTGCCGACACGGCTTTACTTTGTTACTGTGTTTTGACTTTGCTATGCTGTATTTCTGCCATACTGAAGTTTATTTTTATGTAGTCAGCTTTAACAAGCTTTTCTGACTTTTGGGTTTTGTCATAGTTAGAAAGGCCATCCCAACTCTAAGAATAGATGTAAGGCATTCACCCAGATTTTATTCTGATACTGGTCCTTCAGTTTTTATTTTTAAATCTGATGTACTTGGAGTTTATCCTGATATATGGTGTATGATATAGATCCCTACTGACCTTTCTTCAAACAGTTCTGCGGTGAAAAACTGCATTTAACATTTTTGTCCTTGAACGTGTGTTCACTGGAAAGCAGGCTTTCAGAGGACAGAGCCCGGTGAGTGTGCTTCGCAGCCAGTCCTGCGTCCAGCGCTGGCACCAGCACCTGGCTTTGGGGAGGGGCTCAGCGAGCTTGCTGACTGAGTCTAGCAGAAAGTCATAGGAGTAGACTCCCGAGGGAGAGGGACGTGTGTGTAAGCATCCCTGCCACTTGCCATCCACGGAGGTGGTCATGCTGTGTGCTGCTCCGGCAGTGCAGGGGGTGCCTCTGGGTGCCCGCCTCTCACTCTTCAGCCACTGCAGCCTGGGCCTCTTCCGTGTTGCCATCCAGTGGGCATTTGTGTATACTCTGCTTTATAGAGCCCCTCAGCAACATTTCATCATTTGTTCCTGTCACCACTCTTGATAATGACAATGATAAAAGTAGTTTCTTATTAGATGTCCTTGGGATGTTGGTCAGAAAAACTGCTAGGTGCTTTCATACATTGAATCCCGAGGAAAGAAGATGGCCCGAGGAGGTCCCCACCTGGGAGACAGCCTGGCCCTCGGATGTGTGAGGGAGTGTACCTTTGGCATCCAGGTGACAGAAGGCAGCCACAGGGTGGTGGCTAATGAGAGCTGCAGACTGGTTTTGTCAGGGTGTGGTTTGGACGTGCTGAGTGATTCGTAGCAGGAACTCACATTCTTGATCTGTTTCCTGAGGTTATGGTTCAGCTTACTGTAGGAGGTCCTGCTTCTGGTCCTCTGAGCTGGGTAGCAATTTGAGGACATTGTTTCAGCCACCACTTCAGTCTGATCGTGAGCCCAGCAGTGTGAAGGTGTGCTAATTGTCACCTCGAAAAACTGGGGGAAGCCAGGGGCGTCTGGAATGTGTGTGTGAGCCATCGGAAGGCAGGACCCTCCTCCAAGCCCGCTGTCACTGCAGCCTGGCCAAGCAGCCCTGCTTGTGCAGCTGTTCGCCTTCCCATGCCCTCTGGGAGCAGCCTTGCCAGCTGGCTTTCTGAAGCATCGGGGCCAGGGTATTTTTAGTTTACAGAGCCCTGGTATCCAGACCATCAGGTCCCTGAGGCCATTAATAGCTCAGGTTAGGGAAGGTAAGATGATGGCAGTCCAAGAGGGCAGCAGCTGCCTAATTGGGTCAGGCCTATTGTCACGCAGCAGGTCAGCTGCCTCTAGCAGGCAGGGATTTTTTTTGGAAGGTGACTTCTCATGTCTGCACTGAGGATCCTGGATGGACCCAGACAGTCTCATTTTCTATGCACATCTGGCCTCTATGGTTCCATTTTTAACCTTTACCATCTTTTTGGGGGGTGGGTTGGGTGAGGGCGCTAGTTCAGGAATCTGCTCCCAGTACTGCTTTATTCTTCCTGAATCATACTGCCTTGAACTTCAAAACAGACTCTTTCCTTATTCTAGTGGTCTCGCTTTTGGTGGATGAGTTTGTTTGCCATAATTTATGCTGTTTATTATTTTGTAGACTTAATACAGAGGTGGGAGATGATGACAGAGCAGGGGCCAAGGGGAGTTAATTGTATAACTATATATATTTGGTACAACATAATGTGCCAATATATATGTAGTACAGTGAGAATGAACTACAAAACATATCTTACAAATGACGACATGTTTAGGAATTATATGAAATTTATTTCTGGCTCTCAGAATATAAGTGATGTGTATAACAGTCTTAATCAGAAGAGTTGAGGGCTCAGTGCCAAAATGTTTTCACTGACCTACTGAAATATTTTTATTAAGAGAATACATAGTTTACAACTGAATTTGCTAAAGAACTAGAAGATCTTCAGCAAACAATTTATTCTGTCATTATTAAATACATGATTATTGATCTCATCAATGATGCCTTATTTAAAATATTTTAACACAATTCTGGGAATACTTTATCTTTCTGAACAGTACTAAGTCCTTGTACAAGGACATAATAAAAGTGGTTAGAAGCTAATTTACCTAAGAGTTGGCCCATATTAAATGACCTGTTTTCTTAGGATTTTTTTTAAAAACCTATTTTAGTATGTATTAAAAACGTATTTGGGAACGCTTCCATTTCAGGACAGTGTTCATTCTTAGTGCAGTTTAAATCAGTAAAATAAATGTAACATTTAAAATAATATGGTTTAGAAAGTTAATTTCAAAGAACTGTCAAGAGAAGTTAATTATATTTGAGTTGGTGAACTTTGAAAGTATTGTTTTGAATTGCAGCCAGAATTCACACTTAATAAGAATTGGGCCTCTTTAAAAGTTCTCATCACAAGAAAAAAAAATTGTAACTATGCGTGATGATGAATGTTGACCTGTGATCATTGGGCAGTATACAAGATGGTGAATCCCATTGCTCACCTGAAACTAATATAATGTTGCCATTTATATCTTAATTTAAAAATTACAGCTTACATGTGTATGTTAATTTATACTGTTTAAGTATTTTTATCAGTTATACAGAGTAATGGTCACACTATCCATAAAAAGTTTAGCACATGCCCCACAGACATATATTTATTAATAAAGCATATGTTTTGCTCTACCAAAATGCGGTATATATTATAAAACAGAAAACGCTGAAAGGGGATGAGATAGAAATGAACTAGACTGAGATGTTCTGATATTTTCTCCCATGTTCCTTGAGGTGGGATCTCTCCATCTAATGACTGCTGGACAAGAAGGTTGTGAGTAGTTTTTAGCATTTACCTGTAACTAAGTTGTTTGTGCAAGAAACACATTTAACCCCTCTTTTTGAAGCAGTCTCCGTCTATGACACTGAGTTTTTCAGAGGTGCTTTGCGTCTCCCTCCCTGGTGGCTCTGGTGGCCCTTTGTCCCTCTGGTCTGTAGGTCTCAGAGCTCCTGGCCTCCGCACCTGACCACCTGTGTCTTCCCTCCCTGTGTGTTATACCACGGCCGTCATTGCATCTGTCTCCCAAAGCTGGTGACTTCAGAACTGAGGCCTCCAGCTCTGACGCTTCTTGAGCTCTGTGTGTCCTGATGCCCTCCTCCCTGTTTTTAGTTCATGACGCCTTCGTTACCCAGGACTGAGAGTCAGAAGAAATCTGTGGGTCATGTCATCCTCTTCTACGAGTCAGTCATCAGCTTTAAAAAAATACTTTCTACTCTGCCTTTTGTCTTCCTCCCTGCTCCATGGCAGTGGCCTCTAATTGACCTGATGTGATTCCTTTCCAGTCTAGCCCCTGCACCTCAGCCAGAGTAACTCATCTAAGTTGCAAACCTAGTACGTTCCCATGTCTCTCTGTCACCTGCCAAGTGAAGTTCAAGCTCCAGTGCCAGTGGTCATGCCTCGTTATTATCCCCTGGTTGTCTCCCTTCCTCAGCCCTCTGTGCCTTCTACTCCAGTCCCCAATAAGATTTATTTGCTTTGTTTTCTTTCGCAGTATACTCTCTTTACATTTCTAAAAAAAATTAACGCTCCTACGCAGTTCCACAAGATTGGTTAGGAGAAAGCAGCTTCCTGCCTGCGTTTCTCCATCCCTATGGTCAGGCACGCTCAGCGGCAGCTGCTGCTCTCAGTGGTGACTTCTGTGTCTCTGAATTGGGTGATTGTGTTGTTGCTTCTCAACTGTTCGATTGTTTGCTTATAGGCTTTGTCTTTGTCTTACTGTAGAGGATGAGACAGGTGTAGCTCTCTCCACCTGGCTCCTACTTCTCGCACCCACACATCCACCCTCATCCCCAGTGGAGTTACTGTGTTTTGGTTAGGTTGTTGCTCCTTAAGCTAGCCTCTTAGAAAAATTACTGAATGTTACGTATCTCTTTACTTTCTATCTATTAATATTTTGGGATTGCAGTTATTTTTTAAAGCAACATGTGTCAAAACTTTTCTTAATGAACGACCTGGTAAGATGTTATAATAATTTTTTTGTTATAATCATTTTAAAGGAGAATTTAGACAAAATACATATGTATTCTGGGATGCTGAAGTGAATTTACAAATAGATGTAAAAGTAGTCAATATCCATAGGGCAATAGTTAGTTCCATCCCTCCAGACAAAATTAATTTTCATTTCTTGGGGTAAGAAATAATTTGTGTAAGTCTTCTACAGCTTAGAGAGTTGTAAAGCATTTGAAAGACACAGGTGTAGGACCCTATAAAATTAGATAACTCAAAGGATACACTAGGTAGCACACCTAGTAATCTTATTTTTGCTCCATTTCAAAGCCTTTCCCAGTTTTGCCTGACATCTTCCACATTTGGGGCATCATAATGTCAAAGAAAGGTTACTTTTGATTATAGAAAAAGGCTTTCTCATTAGTGTTAATGAGTGCAACAAGACAATTAACCAGTGGACCACCTTGAGTTTGCTCTTGAACAACTACTGAGATCACGGATCAAACTCTGTCCAGAAGTTTTCATGTGAAATCTCAAATTGAGCTTATAAAAGCATCTCTTTGCTAGTCTGAGAATGGGGACATAAGCCCTTGCTTTTTCTTTTTTTTTTTACTTTTTGGTATGTGGGTAGCTCCCTGACTGGGAATCGAACCCAGGCCGCAGCGCTGACAGCGCCAGCGCCGAAGCCTTAAGCCACTACACCACCAGGGAACTCCCAGCCCTTGCTTTTTCCACCGTATACAGGGCCCATAAATTCCGGTGAAAATTTCTCTTATCAGGGCTCCAAAGTTTGCTGAGGTTCCTGACCTACTATTGAGTGTCCTTCCTTAACCTTAGGGCTGGAATCTTAATGCCAGGACCCCTCCAGGCTGGCTTTCCTGGGAGGGCTTTGTAGACACTGGACTCGGAAGTAAAGTTGACCTCGTAACCAGTGGCTTGTCACACCTGAATCACTGAGAGTCCTTCTTAATAGGACACTTCAAGTAAGGCATCGGTTGCATAATTGTGTCATCCAATTATATCTTGGTTAAAGGGAGGATAGATTTTTATTGAACCTACACAAATAATTATATTGCTGGGGAAATTACAAACTCTTAAGAATGTTTTTCTTGTATTTAAGTATTTGTAGGCATCTGCATTAATAAAGTCCTATTCTTTGTGTGTGTGTGTGTGTGTGTGTGTGTGTGTGTGCTTTTTGGTATGTGGGTAGCTCCCTGACTAGGAATTGAACCCAGGCCGCAGCGCTGACAGCGCCAGTGCCAAAGCCTTAAGCCACTACACCACCAGGGAACTCCAATGTTCTTTTTGTTGTGATCTCTAATTGGTAGGTTGTCATCCTCTTTCCTGTCAAAATGTAAGGCTCATTGGTAGGAGACACTGAGAGAAATCTTCACTCTCTGGTATGTGTAGCCTCTCCTAAGACTCCTTCATTCCAGTACTTTAATTCCATTATCTTTTTTAGGTTCATATTGAAATCCATTGATGACCTCCCACTGACTGACAAGGGTGTGTCCCCAGGCTTACCACATCAGAGAACACAGCATGAGGACCCCTGGCACCTGCCTCCCAAAAGGGAAGGGAGAGGGCGAGGACTCAGACAAACTACTGTGTAGACTTCAAAGAACACAGGAGGAGAGCCCTGGCCTGTTAGAGTCATCTTCCTGGATGAAGGAGCCTGCAGTTGATAACTGTGGAAATTCACAAAATGGGATGTTGTCATTGGAAATGGAAAGTGACCCGAGTGAGGCCATTCTGGTGCTTCATGATGGCAACAAGGTATTTCCATATTCAAAAGAGTCAGTAAGAAGAAATTCCACTTCCTCAGTGGCTCAGACCAAGACTCTGGATCTGTTCTTAGCTCCTGCAGAAGAATGTTTTTCTGGGGTGTCCTGTGGTGTCCAGGAAGCTCTGGGGAGGGACTGGCTGGAAGGGGGGCCCAGGGCCACTGACAGCTACAGGGGACAGTGCTGCAAAGGAGAGCCTTGCGGATCAGGACTACGATGCCATCAGAAATTGTCAGAAAGGGGAATTTCTGAGGATGAACCACCAATTGCTTTTCCCAAGGGGCGAGACTCAGTCGAAACCAGCTTGCTTGCATTCAGTCTTGTCTACACTGCCGCACACGCGTCCTGACGTATTCTCTGGTGACGAGACAGAATATGTGTCTTCTGGCCATTCAAAACCAATGTTTTCAGAGCAAACGGTGGAATACAAGAAAAAGCTACCAAGTGTGCAAAGTACCTCAAACGATCCACCGATACCACTGCGGTTACTGACTCTGCAGGCTATTGAAGTAGCAAAGCCATTATGCCGTAATTAAGGTACAAGCTGAACAATAAAAGTAGTGAGATTAATTTTAAAAGTTGTCTTGGAATGATTTCTTTGCATCAAGTCTGGATGCAAACAGTGCAGCTGAAGTTCCCGCTTTGGTTTATATGACCAGACGAACTTAAAATAAGAGGAATTTAAACTCATGGGAAGCTGGATGATGCAGAAATTTGGGGGGCATGTTTTAAATTGTGCTTGGAAGACATTGCAGGAGAACATTAATATATCCTGTAGAAATACCATACCTTCAACACCTGTTCTACAGGGCTGCTGGCCCAGGCACTGTCTCTGATCATGTAAATGGTTATTTGTATAAGTCAGCCCCACTGTACCTGCTCCAATGCTTGCTGAGTTGATGGTGAGCTGTTACTACTACTGCACTTTGTAGAATAATTTTGGTTTGCATCAAAATTTTATTCCTTTTCTCACATCCCTTTCTTTCCACTGGAAATGCAATTTTAATGGAGGCCCTATGGTGAGAGTTGCAATATTGAATTTAACCTTTAGAATAAACCATTCTCAAACTAGGAACTCTAGCAGTGTTGCTACTTTAAACAGGAGTATAAGAGTCAAATCAAGCATTTTTCCCTTACACAAAGTTTGCAGTTTCTAGGAGTTGAGGTATCTCTTACAATAAGGATTACTCCTTTTGTTGATAACTTTGATAAAGGTCACTTAAGAGGCTAAGTTTTTAGAGTCTCAAAGAAAGACAACCATTTGGGGGTTTATGGATTGCATATTATCAGTTTATATTTTGTGCTAAATTACTATGCCGTGTGCTCATTTGGTGTTTTGGGAAAATGAAAAATAAAATCTGTTCTTTAGCATAAGAAATGTCTTATTTTATGTGTGTAGTCTTGGTTCACCTTGTCTTTTTATGAATGCTGCCTTCCTAATACTTAGAAGAGTTTAGCTGCAGTCGAAGGCGGTTGGCTGCTGGTTTAGGAGACTGAAGCAGAGCTTGAACAACAGAAGGTAAAGCCAGGTCGGGACTTAACGCCCGCTGTCCTCCTGGGACGTAATGAAATCGTGTACCATGATCCTTCGGGGCGGTGCTCAGAGAGTCCCAAAGGGAGAGTCCTTGTGAACAAAACAATTGCCAGCCAGGCCAGAAGGACACCTTCCTGACTGAGCAGTGAAAGCCCTGGTGAGTGGACATTTCTTCTGGGGTCACTGGTGGATTGTGAAATGCGATGGGGACACTTGTCAGCATTTGAAAGTGGGAACTGGTTTCTTGTCAAGCTTTTCTACCCCCACCCACTTTTTCATTGTTTTAAACTAAGTCTGCTCCTTTGGGATAGAGCTTCCCATGACTCATGAACTCTTTTATTTCCTTTGTTTTATAAATCACAAGCATATGAATTGTCATCCAATTCCAAAGAAAAAGGCAGAATTTCCTACTTGTCATCAAATGCTAAATTAATAAATTTGAAATTTCATGGTGTGGTTATATTAAAACAAGGTGTGTTTTTGTTTTTGTTTTTTTCTAAAAGCAGCTTTGGGGGAAAGTTCACAGTACTTCACATTAATGTCTTAGCACACATGTACTTTCTGAAATTTTTCCCTTTGGTGCTGAGTTGTGTCCAGTTCCCATCTGTAGATGGCCTCTCCTGTGGAAAGTTATGGGGTGGAAAGATGGTGATAAATGTACTATGTAAAGTTTCATAACTTTGCCAAATAAGGCCTTCTGTAAACATTTTCATTTTTGAGGTAATTAGTGCAGAAATAAGATGTTTTGGATAAATTAACTTTACATGTTTGAATTGTAAAAGCAATCACTCATTTGAAATATTCAAGGTTTTATCATTTTGGCCATAAAAACTAAAGGAAACTTGTTTTAAAAGTTCTTTATATACATTTACTTCTTTTGCTTTTATGGATTCTGCTCTAAAGGATTGAACAGCACATTCATTTTATATTTAGAAACAAAATCTTGGACTTGGTTATTCACATTTGGAAATCATAATTTCTTTTTTTTTTTTTTTTAACATTGGAATGAGTGTTGAGGTCTTAAAATAATTTTGAAGTTGCAAGCCTACAGAGAATAAAAAATTAAGAAACTTGCATTTAAGTAGATCATTTTTATGTGACTTGATTTTATAAATAGGAAACAAGACATGTAATTTGGAGCTTTGTGTAGATCTCTGTATTCTAAAATTCATAAAGACCATTTTCTATACAGTTGATCCCTGAACAACACAGGTTGGGGTGCCCACCCCCTGTGCAGTCAAATTTACATATAACTTGACTCCTCCAAAACTTGACAATAGTTGTCCTTTGGTATACATGGGGGATTGGTTCAAGGACACCCCCACCCCCCCCTTACCACGAGGATCCCAAAATCCACAGATGCTTAACCCATTTATTCAACAATGCGTCAGTCAGCCCTCCACGTGGGTGGATTCCCAACTGTAGATCAGAAATGTTTTTCTATCTGCGATTGGTTGAATCTGCAGATGGGAGACCCAGGGATATGGAGTGCCTACTGTATACTTTTTGAAAAAAATCTGCCTGTGATTGGACCCACACCTTTCAAACTCATGTTGTTTAAGGGTCAGCCACACCATAATTTCACAGAATGAAGAAATGTGCTATAGAATTTTCTCTACAGTTTCTCGCAGATAACTTTTAAATTCTTGTGAGGCCTTCCAAGGAGAAGAAATAGAATTAAGGGACCACCTGAGCATCACTATGACCTCAGAGCTGGAGATAGCTCTTCAACACCCTTGAGAGGTGTGAAACCCCCCCATCCGAGTGGCAATACATCCCATGTAAGCATTTGAGTTAGAGGCCTAAGATTTGCTAGGTTGGTTGCTTCTACTTGGCTCCCCCTTGCTTCCAAAATGTTACCTCTTTTTTTCCAATTTTTATCAAAACCATTAATCAGATCAATTGAAAAAGCATGTTTACTTTCATTAGCACTTCAAACTGAAAGCTATTCAATGAGTTGTATGTATATTTGTATTACTGAAGTTTACTAGAAAAGATTGTTTGCAAAAGGGGCATGCTATTGAGGAAAGGTAATCTTTAAAAAGAAGTTTAGGAGTTCCCAGGTGGTGTAGTGGCTTAAGGCTTTGGCGCTGGCGCTGTCAGCGCTGTGGCCTGGGTTCGATTCCCGGCCAGGGAACTACCCACATACAAAAAAATAAATAAATACATAAATAAATAAAAAGAAGTTTATTAAACTTCTTTTTCCTGAAACAAATGATCTTGCTTTATTGCTGCATATCAAGACATTTAACAAGAGTGTTTGGCCTTTCTACTCTCTGAGCAGCACTTATTTTACTCTCTCGGCAAAAATAAGTGCCTTATTATAAAGGTAGTAAAAAGGGAGTCAAGAAGAAAGTGGTTGACCCATTTTCTAAGAAAAGTGGGATGATGTGAAAGCACCAGCTGTGTTCAGTGTAAGAAATAATGGGAAAACACTAGTCATGAGAACTCAAGGAACCAAACTCGCATCTGATGGCCCCCAAGGTGGTGATTTTAAAGTGAGCCTTGCTGATCCGCAGAAGGATGAAGTTGCATTTTGAAAATTCAAGCTGATTACTGAGGATGTTCTGGGTGAAAACTGCCTAATTTCTCCATGACATGGATTTTGCCAGTGACTAAATGTGCTCCATGATTTAAAAAAAAAAAAAAAAAAAGGCAGACCATGGTGTCAAAACTACCAACGGTTATTTGCCTCATTCATCTGTTCTCTGTTGGTTTTACTAAAAAACTCAACAGTCAAATTTGGAAGACCTCTTACGCTCATCATTAACAGATCTGCCAACTCCAGAAGAAGATGTTGGAAATTATGACCCAAGAGGTACAGACAAATGACTTAAAAGAAATGGTAGATACATTGATACCAGAGGACATTGGAAAAGACAGACAGAAGGCACCCCAATCTACTTATCCGCATTTTTGTTCCATTCAACCCTCAAAGGATTGGATGATGTCTCCCAGCACTGGTGAGGATGGTCTTTACTCAGACGACCAGTTCAAGTGCTTATCTTCCACACTCAACATTCGCATCAGGAAAGAGCGCTTTACTAGCTATGTCGGTGTCCCTTCGCCCAGTCCTGTTGACATAAAATTAACCATCCTGGTTGCATAGCTGCTGCTTCTGAGCTCTCAGATGCCTTGAGAAGTTAGTTCTTTGCAGAACATGTAAAGGGCTATCATACCTAGGACACAACATGGGTTCTTGTTACTGCTGTTCATCCCCAAGACTTGAGAAGCACCCACACCTATTCAGAAAATTCTATTGTGTGAGGCTGTTCTGAGAAAAGAGGGGAGCATGTAGCAAGTCCAAACATATGAGTCTGAATTCACTTAGAAATTGAGACTGCAGCGATTGAGGGAGACTCACTCACTGGCCAGCCTTGTGGTCCCTGCGGGAGAGTAGATTGAGCAGATTCTGCTCCCTGCACTGGGAGAGTGGCAGGCAGACTCCACTGTCAAATTAACGTTCGCATTTCCTACTCCACTGTGTAAAATCAAGTTTTGGCAACATGTGACTTTAAAAATATTTAACCATTTGGAGTTTCTGTTAAAATCAGCATCTCCTTTTTTCCTGTATTAGGGAATTCTAACAAGATTATCTTAACCGGATGCCTCCCTTCGGTTCTGTGTAAATACTGTCTGTGCACAGTCTCTGATTTAGGATGGTTCAACTTAACAATATTTTGACTCCACGATGTTGCGAAAGTGATACGCTTTCAGTAGGAGCAGGACTTCAGATTTTGAATTTTGATCTTTTCCCATGTTGGCGACATGAACTGTGACGCTGCCTGGGGACCTTGGACAGCGGCCGCGAGCAGAGCTCGGGGTCGGCCCCGCGGTCGCGAGGGTAAATAACTGGTACACAACAGTACTGTGTTAAGTGCATTTTCAACTCACAGTGGGTTTGGCAGGACGTCCAGGAGCATCTGCGTTTGGGTTGAACGCGTTCTCTGGTTTCCTCCTCATTCCCTGCATATGTCACACTGTCCCTGAAAAGATCCGAAGCAACCGTTTTCAACATTTGCATCGCTTAAAATGGTGACCATTACACCGAACATGACTTTTTCTGTCAGTTTCCTTTAGGGAACAATGAATTTGTCTTTTGACCACAGAAGACTGGTATAATCCTAGGACTCAGCTTCCAGACCTGACCTTGATGATGTGTGAATTTTGCCCATCTCTACTCAGATGCATGACAGATGGTGGCTTTTAATTTAGTTTGTTGGGAGGAGGAAGGGGGATCCAGAAAAAGAGATGACAACGCCTAGTTCATTCTAGGTGAGAATCATTTAGACCAAGGGACCTGCCCAGGGGAGTGAGAGCTGGTCGGGCTTTGATCCTGTAGAGGCCTCTTCTTTCTCAGTGGACACGATGTACTGCCTTTTCCACAGTTCAAACGCTTTGCCATGGCTGTTAGCATGACTGAAGAAACCTGGTTTGTCTTTTAAAATCGGTTCCTCAGTACAAGGCTTCCATGAAGGTAATGCTTCGTTTTGAAGCTAAGGGGGCATACACACGTTGTCTTTTAAGTTGGCTGAGGTGAAAGGTAAGAAAGGTAGTTATGAAGTGGTCTTTATTTAAGTTAGTCTGGGAAAATTTCAGTGGAACATTCTCGCCTCCCTCTGAAGGTGAACACCTGAAGCAAGCCCCAGAGGGTGGGCTGCCGCTGCCCGGATTGTGTGTATTTAGTAGCTTTGGTGAGTCAGGGTAAATTTAATGTAGGTACCTGACTGGGGGGAGAATGGGTACGGTGTGAAGCTGCCCCCACCAGCCTGTGCATGTGAGGTTCGCTTTTGCCACGAGAGGGCGCCACGTGTTCACTTAGGGCGTGTCTTGTGTCAGGAAAGGACTTGTTTTTTCCCAGTTGTTTTGTTTATCCAAATTCTTAACCTTAAAAATTAAGGTAAAGAGGGAGGGTGGTGGGGGAGGAGGGCGGGGGTGGGGGAGGAGGGAGGGAGAGTCAAATATATGGTGATGGAAAGAGAACTGACTCTGGGTGGTGAGCACACAATGCAACACATGGAGGATGTACTATAGAATTGTACACCTGGAACCCATGTAATTTTTACTAACCAATGTCACCCCAATAAACCTAACAATAAAAAACTAACGTAAAAAATTAGCATAAAGATGCTGGAATTATGTCAGTGTGGTTTGTTAAGCTCATGAGTGTGATACATCAAATCTTACACGATTCTCTTAATACCCTTAGACGGTGCTTTAAAATGGGAAGATGAGCATGTTAGAAAAAATAATTTGGTCATTTAGTTTTCGTTTTGGAGAGTGACTTTCAGTATGAAACCACATTTTCACACTATTGACAAGGACGGTGGTGTGGTTCTGCGGGGTCCTGTCTGTATTCACATCCGCCCAGGGACAGAGCACGCAGCCCCCACAGAAGAGCGAGGGGTGTGCTCATTCAGATTGGGTGCCAGTGGGTTCGTCCTGAGCCCGGTCCATGTGTGACAGCCTCTGGGAAACCCTTACAGGGAAATTCGCCACAACGAACAAGTCGGTTTTTCACTACAGAAATCACAACTTTAGACTTCCTTGGTGGCTCATAGTGAAATGTATGTAAAACGTTGGAATCTTAAAATATTGGCAACTGCTATTGTTCTGCTCTTTCCGGTACATTTTTACAAAAGATCTGTCAGGGAATTTTTTTTTAATGATAAATTGTGATATATAAATAGCTCACAAGCTATTTAATTTCTTGGAAATGTTCTGAGTACTTCTTAGGACTTATTAAAATAAAGCAGGTTGTTAGAATAAACTCCAGGCTTCCTCTTTGTTAGGTATTTCAGTTTTCGTCTCCTGGGGAATGATTGTGAGGCTGTTGGCTTGCTTTCCCATTTACTCGGACACGTAATGTCCAAAACTCCTCAGACACATTTTGCAAGACCTCAAAACCTGGCAGAAGTTTCTTCTAAAACTCTTATCTTTATGTTTCAAAGTTCATGTCTTTATGCACATGGTTCTTCCCATGTTTACTGTTCCCTTCCCATGTGTTAGAATGAAGATGTTTTAGTAAAAGAGAAACTAACGATCACGTCCTAACTCCCCGGAACATTTCAGCTGCCATCAGGCAGTTGGCCGTTCTGCCAGCTGCCAGCCGCGCTCGTTGAGCTCCCACCCTGCCAACCGGCCCGGGGAGCGACTCCGCCCGGGGAGCACTCTTCACCCTTCATCCCGCCGGACGCGGTGCGCGTTAGCGCCGAGCGCGTGGGGCGAGCCGCGCTGCTGGTGCCCGGCAGGGTTCTTCCTGCCTATTTCTTCCTTCGTCTCCTCCTTGCAAGATAGCCATTCACCATCCAGCAGATACTTATTGGGCACCTTCTGTGTACCAGGCGTCCAGGTAGGTGCTGAGACCGAGCGGTAGTAATAAAACCCAGGGCCCTGCCCTCAGAGCCCAGCAGTCCACACTGGTTCCTCATTAAGTGACAAAGGGACGGGATCGAGGTACAAGGATTATGGACAGGGGAACGAAGAGGTCTTTGCTATTATGAACATACCGACATTTGATAGACTTTCCAATTGCGAAAAGGAGAAATGTTATGTCAGAAAAATCAAAGTTTGAGGGGGGAAGCTAAATAGAAGGTGATGGAAACAGAAGTCACATTAGGTGGTGAACTGATTATACATCAAGGTGACAATGCACTGTAGAATTGTATGCCTGAAACCTATGTAATCCTTGCTAACAGATGTCACCCCAATAAGTCTAACAATAAAAATGAATAAAAAAAATAAAAAGAAAATCAAAGTTTTGTCTAGAGAGCATGACACTTAACTTTCTGGTGCTGATGAAGTCTCCAAGGATGAAAGTCATACCTTCCACTCTGTACTTGAATCTTCACTAACTTCAGGCTCTATCAGCCAGGCCAGCCTCAGGCTTTTCCACCCACAATCCCAGATTTTTTTTAAAAACTCTTTTTTTCAGGGGAGGTGTGGTTCCCTGGCTGGGAATCGAACCCAGGCCACAGCATTGAGAGCACCGAAGCCACTACACCACCAGGGAACCTCCCCCACCCCCAAAAAAGAATCTTTAATGAATCAAAGCTAGTAAAATTATGCCCAAACTATCTAATGTAGTAGCCGCTAACCTCACGTGACTACTTACATTTCAGTGAAAATAACTAAAGTGTATTCAGCGCCCAGCGGGCGCACGCGGGCTGTGGGCAGCACAGAGAAAACGGTCGCCTCCCTGCGGAAAGTTCTGTCGGTCAGCCTGTTACACTTGTGACAGTGTTGCCTCTTTGGGGTATGAATGTCTTCATTATGTTAGAGCAGGTGACAGACTTTTAACCCCCATCCGTAGAAGACAAACACACCATTCTCTTGAAGTGGAGGGAGAAAAGATCACGAGTTTGCACATGATGTTTCATAAGCTTTTGCTCTACAGAAAAGGGTTAGTGTCTCACTTCTTATCTTCCCCACGAGTGTATTAGTCAGGGTTCTCCCGAGAAACAGAACCGATTGGGACGCATAGACACTAAGAGGAGGTTTACTACGCAACTTGGTAACGCGGTTATGGAGGTTCAGATGCGCGAGGACACGGCATCCGAAAGCCACTGGCCCAACACTCCGAGACCAGGAGCAGGAGGTCCAGTGTCCAAGGGCAGGAGAAGCGGGAAGTCCCAGCTCAAGAAGGGACAGAGTGCATTCTTCCTCCACGCTGTCGTCCTGGTCAGGCCCTCAGTGGCTTGGATGGTGCACATCCACTTTGGTTTGGGCAAACCTTTACTCAGTCTATTGATTCAAATGCTCATTTCTGCCAGGGGCACCCGCACAGACACACCCAGAAATAGTGTTGTACCAGCTAGCGGGACATCCCTTAGTGCAGTCAAGGTGACATCAAATTACCCGCCACAATGAGGCACTGCACGGTTCTCTTTGCATGGACAGTGGGGAAGTTTAGCGTGGTGCCAGGTACATGGAAGGCCTTCTAAGAGAAAACGGCGGCCCCTTTGTCTTCATTTTATATAACTTCGTATACTTTAAAGTGTATTCTGGCCTCTCAGTTAAATTCGAGGCATTTCATTGTCCAATAGCAATTGCCTTTAAAGTCTCTTTCGATCTTTCGAAAAACTCCATCTTCTGGCCATGATTTCAGGAGAGGTGAGTGTGCTACACACCCCAACGGAAATACACACTCGGGTTTAAAACCTGAACTTGGCTCTGGTAGTGGGACAGCTCCTTGGACTCGAGATGATTCATGGGAACGTCCTGTACCCCCCCCCTCCATGGGGACTGAAAACATGAGCGACGACGGCCTGAGGACTTGGGGCAGGCCTGGGAAGCGGCCGTCCCCCCAGACCTGGGGGCTAACCAGGGAACCCTCGTGTGCCTTCTAGCTCGAGGCTGGACGTGGCCTCCCCCTTGTCGCCTCCAAAAATAGGATTTGGAACTTATTCCTCATGTGACACAGCGCATCTCACAGTCGTGAGCAGGAAGTGAATGCTTTCCTGCAGGCCTGCAGGGTCCCCGGGCGGTGGGCTGGGAGGGACATTCCTTCTCCGTCCCATTGCACAATAGGATGCCGGGACACTGACTGCCCGACGGCTTTGTTCCTCTGAAAACATGACGCTCTCCGACACTATGCAGCGAGGGAAGTCAGACTGGCAAGTGTGGGCAACGATGCCCCCCTCCCACCTGGCCCTGCCCAGCTCTGTGGGCTCCTAAAAGTGGCGAGGTCGTCTCATTAGGGACACACACTCGTGTCCTTCAAGCGATCAGGGCAGACAACAGAGTCGGGCTCGCTGGCCCAACCTGCGACTGAAAATCGTACGACAGACCGGAGAAGGCCGGCCACGGCCCGAATGTCTGGCCGCCGTCGTTTTGGTTTTCCAGGCTCTGCAGTAAGAATCACACGTCTCCATTTTATGGCCACTGTGGCCCAGGCTCCAGGGGTAAACACCTGAGCGAGGTGGCGTTGGTCTCAAGCATCCACAGGTTGGGGAAAAAGTGACACGCAAACCAGTCATTAACGTGGGATGCCCATCGGTGCTGCGCTACGTCCCAGGGGCTGGGGAGACATCCCAACAGGCAGGAGGTGGCTTCTGGACAGTAGCTTACTGCACGTCCAGCTCCACGCGTGCAGGCGATCACAGGAGCCTCATCCCACCCCAGCTGGCCCACAAGGCCCGCTCCCGGAGCTGTCAGCACGAGCTACGGGTTTGAGATCCAATTCCTGGACTGGAGGAGTGCGATTTCGCCTGCCCAGCCTGGGCACGGACCTGGGGACCCCTGAGCCCCTTGTCCTTCCACCTCCCGAGATCGGAATCCCCCAGTGTCCGATGACTCCAGCCACCCAGTCTCTGCCCTAGGAAAGCAGACTAAAAATCTGGCCCCGCCGTGTGGCCCGTCTCTTGTCCCTGTGGCTCATGCGCAGCCCTCAACGCATTGTCCAAGGCCAAGCCCTCGCCTTGTGGCTGGTGGCCAGGTCCTACCGCAGCCCTTAGCAGTAACTACAGACTTTTCCCTTCTCTGTTCTTTGTTCAAGGCCCTTATCGCCGAGATGCAACTGTGCAAACAAACAAACTGTGAAAACAGAGAACGAGAAATTAGATTTTGCTCTGCTGCTTGAAGTAATTCGTTGTAAGTCCAGATGTAGGGAAACCCCCATTTACTTAAAAGGACAAATGGGGGGAACCACATGAACTGGATTTGCTATTAAGTGGGTATTTTGCTACCAAATGGTCACTTAGAGTGAAATGACCATGTCTTAGATGGTGGTGACAGGGACAGGTCAGCACTCCTGCTAGGATGCTGGTGATTAGTGATGTGACCACCTTCCTGTGTCCCTGGTGGCCATGTGGGTGTCTTTGGAAAACTGTCGAATCAGCTCCTCTGCCCATTTTTAAATCAGGTTTTTTGTTAATTTGTTTGTTTTCTATTGAGTTTTGTGAGTTCTTGATACTTTTTGGAAATTAACTCCTTATCCATATGTGATTTGCAAATATAATTTTCTCCCATGGGCCAGGTGGCCTTTTCATTTTATTGAGGATTTCCTTTGCTGTACAGAAGCTTTTTAGGTGGACACAGCCCCACTTGTTGATTCTGGCCTTTGCTGCCTGTGCGTTCGGTGCCCTGCACCAGCTTTTGACCCTTGAACCAGATCGAACGAAGCCAGGAGTGGGTCTGTCCTTCGGCCCAGAGGTTCATGGCCTCCGAAAGGCTCGTCCACTCCAGTTTCTTACGTGGGGTCTTGCCCAGGTTTCATTATTTGTTTAGAGGTTATTTTTAGCCAGCTGGCCCAGTTTTGCAGAAAGGCTTTTGGGTACTTACACGGCGTTATTTATTTATTTTTAACTCATCACGACTATTTTCAACTGAGTAGATTCCAAGGCAGAAACATTTCCTTTTTAAGGTGCCGGTTCTCTGGCAGTTTTGAAGACGAATCCAAAAGATTAGCAAAAATAGCTGCGGGTGAAATGGCTCGACTCTGGGAAAGGCGGGCGCTGCTCCTGTTCAATGAGCCTCTCGGGGGAGAGAGGCGGCAAGAGGACTATGGAGGGTTGCTGTGGTGGTCTGACTAGGACCAGTATTTCATTCTCCTCCCCTCCCCTCTCCCCTTCCTCCCCTTCCCTTCCCTTCCCTAATCAGGAAAACTTACCTTCATCAATGATAAAACAGTCCATACCTGACCCAAAAATTCACCCCCTAAAATTTGTTAAAGAAATAGTCCGCTAGCTTCTTTTGGGGTCACCCTGTCCATCCACTGGTTGAGCCCCATGGGTTTGATCTGTTTCTGTGTCTTTTGGAATCAGCCAGTCTCCAGGCTCTCCTCCCAGTTTGGGGGGCAGGTCTCAGCCTTCCGTGACCCTTGTGGCCACAGGCCCAGACATAGCCTTTGATTTCAGAGGTTGCAGGTAAATAGACTATTTCCTTTTGAGAAGTTCTTGAAGTTGCTTTTTAACTTAAAAAACAAACAAACAAAAACAAATAAACATACCCTTAAAAAAATTAGGTTAAGTGAAATAAGCCAGACACAAAAGGACGAATACTGTATAATTCCATTTATAGGAGCTATCTGGAGCAGTCAGATTCGTGGGGACAGAACACAGAAGTGGGTGCCAGGGACTGGGGGTTAGTGTGCAGTGGGGACAGAGTTCCAGTTTGGGAAGATGAGAAAGTTCTGGAGACGGATGGTGGCGATGATTGCACAACAGTAAATGTGCCACTGAACCGGACACTTACACATGGTTAAAATGGTAGATTTTGTGTATGTTTTACCACAATAAACAACATGAGCACACACGCAGCTCACCCCACATCCCCTCGGTCAGGATGAACCTGCAGGGGCAGGGGATTCGTCAGGAAAAGCTGGGACCCATCCAGAGCAGGACTTGAGCCCTGCCTTCACCACCTCCTGCTGTGTGACCCTGCTGAGACAGTACCTCTGACCCTCAGCTCCCTGCTTTATGAGAGAGTGTTCATAGTATTTCTGTTTGTGGGGCGAGTGGGGAGGAGCTAAAGTATGCAAAGTACTTTGTCCTGTCAGTGCCTACCTGAGCTTAAGTTCATTAAAATACTACTTCATAATAGTTTTGTTTTGTTTTTTGGGGGTGGTTCCCTTGGCTGGGAATCAAACCCAGGCCGCAGCGTTGGGAGCGCTGAAGCCTAGGCACGACACCACCCGGGAACCCCCTAATAGTAGTTTTAAAAGAACAGCTTGTGCTAGTAATAGGACTTTTTAATGTTCTAGCTAGCAATCTAATGAAAATTAAGATCAAAAGCTGATTTTCAGCCTCTTGGTGGCTAATACCAAATGCAGATGTGTGCTAAAATACTCCTTGTGGACACGGGGGGCGCTGTGCAGCCTCCTTTCGTGGCTAAAATACGAAGTGGTGATCGTCATGGCCATTGGCATGGGTGGTTAAGGAGAAAATACTGTGAGGGGAACATTCATGATGACTAGTCAAAGACAAGAAGCACAAATAGGTGAAATAAGTAGACTCTGTATAGAAAGATTTAAAAGGTAAAAATGAAAAGCTCGTGTAGTCGGTCGACCAGCGATCTCTGAGTCCTTGCTAGCCTAAGTTCTCAGGAGAGCTGCTGGGCTTGTGGCCCCGCCTCGCCCCTTCCCAGCCACGGCCAGCTGTTAGGTTGAAGGTCATGGACAACTCATAGATAGGCCTGAAGAAGGTGCACTGAATTTATTTGGACAGTAACTCTGAGGGCTGCTAGGAGAACCGAAAACTACTTAAAATGGCCCTTGTGTTCTTGGTGAGGTGATTTGTGCTTTCTTGTTGCTAGAGGTGGAGTCCCTCAGATGTTTTTATTTGACCAGGTACCTTAGCATGAAGAATACAACTTTAATCAACTAGTGGTTGTGTCAGTCTGTCCCGATTTCCATTTTGCATTTCCAATTAACCTAGCAGAAGTTGCAAGACATTAATTTAAACTGAGCTTTAATGTCTCATGGAATTATCTAGGGCTACAGGCATGTGTTTCATTTTAGTTTGGCAGGATTGAGGGGCAAGCATATGCTTCCTTTAAACAAATTCCTTTTTGCTCAAAAAGCATCTTTTCGATTGAGCATGGTACACAGATTAATGTGCCTACCAAGTTATTTTCTCTTATATTATTGTTCAAAATCTTTTTTTATTTAGGTGAAATTTACATAACATGAATGAACCATCTTAAACAGTTCAATGGCATTTAGAAAATCCACAACGTTGTGCAAACACCACCTCTATCTGGTTCCAAGACATTTTCATCATCCCAGAAGAAAATGTGTGCCCATAAGCGGTTGTTCTCCACCCTCCCTCCACACTGGCTGCCATCGATCTTTATTCTTTTTCCATGGATTTACTTATTCTGGTTACTTGGTTCAAATGGAATCATATAGGATGTGAGCTTTCGCGATTGGCTCCTTTCACCTAGACTAACGTTTTCGTGGTTTCTCTGTAGCACAGTGTGTATCGATGCTTCTTTTCTTTTTTTTTTTTTTTTTTTTTTTTTTTTTTTTTGGTGGCTGAATAATACTCTGTTGTATGGACATGTCACAGTTGGTTCATCCACTCACCTGTGATGCGTATCTGTGCTGTTTCCAGCCAGCCTGATGGGCCCAACAGGCCCCTGGGACCATGCTGTGAGGGCAGAGAGAATGTACCCCGTCTTGCAGCATTTTGTCCTTTATGTGCCAGAACAGTTGTCATGCATGAAATTCAGTGAATGAAAATGAGTTTCACTCAAGTTCCCAGATCTGGAGTTTGTAAATTATTACCCTTTGGGGACTTGTATTCTCCTAGGGTTCTTTTTGCTATTTGACATTTGGACGACTTTATCCTCTTTTTTTTAACATCAGAAAATTACATAAGGTCATTGTCACTTCAGTTAGCTGCCTAGTATTTTATTCTAAACCATGCAAAATATTTGTTTTCTTTGGAGCCTTCTCTAACTTCATTTGTATAAACAGCAGCAGTGGCTCTCAAACTGGACTGGTCATCAGAATCACTGGAAATGCTGCCCAGACGTGCGGGTGGCCAAGTCCTACCCCCAGACGGCCTGGTTCAGGAGGGCTGGATGGACCCCGGACCTTGCACCATTTATAAAGCAAGTGTGGTGCTTTATAGACCACACTTGGTGAAACAGTGGTTTATACAGATGTCCTGAGTTTTCCAATAAAAGCCTATCAGATTAGATGATGGAACTTTTATAGACATAACAAATGGAAAGATATGTTTAAAACAATTCGTTGAAGTCCCAAAGAATACATCACCATAAAACCTATGCTAAATTAAAATGGAAGAAATATCTTAACATTTTTTATGAAAATAGGTTTTATTAGTACAGAGGAACTTTATATCTGCCCCCATACTTTTTTATTTAACCTAAAAAGTAATTATAGAGTCACAAGAAGTTACAGAAATGTACAGGGCAGTTCCCTGGGTCCTTTATCTGTCCGGTTGTGCCCAAGGGTAACATCTCTCATAATGGTTATGGTATAAATATACTATACGTAACACATATATATACATACATACATAATATATATTACAATAACCAGGAAATTGACACATTTGCCGTCAGTATATCCTTTTTGATATACTATCTTTGCATGTCTTTTGCCCATATTTAAATTAAATTGCTTTGTCTGTTTGTTTATTGTCATGTAGATTGTTTATTTGTTGTTGAATTTTGAGAGACATTACGCATTCTAGATATTCCATTAAAAAACCTGTGTTGCCTTTTCTGATCTCAGAGGTAGCACATGTGCATTATTTTTAAATTCCAGCACTTCAGAAATATATACGATGCAGAATGGTTAATGTCCCTGCCATTCTCGCACAGATCTTACCATACGAACAGGTCAGGTTTTCCTAACAGCCTGTCCCCCCCTCTCCCCCGGCTTTCTCCTGGGAGCCTCCGACCCTGGCCTGAATTAAGTCGCAGGGTGTTGAGCTGCAGTCGGCCCTGGGAACACAGCTTTGGGACCTTTCCTTTGCTACTTTGTAGAAAACTGTCTGATATGTGGCACAGAAGCTCCTGCTTCTCCTCGTGACTCGTATGAAAAGTCTAAGTCCCAACAGGGCCTCCCAGGCCCCGTGTTATCTGTGCCTGATTTTTTCTGGCCCCCTCTCCTGCCTCCTGTCTCAGGGACTCTGGCCACAGCAGCCCATGGCCTTTTGGAAGGCCCGACGCACAGCGGGCTGCGCCGGGAACCTCTGTCCTGGGCTCCATGGAGCTGCTCTCCCACCCCCACCCCAACACCCCCTCACCCTCTGCAAGTCTCTGCTCCTGGCACCTTCTTTAAAACAGAAAAGGAAAAGATTAGCTCCTTTACTTAAGTTTAGTCTGTTTGTTCAGGGAGGTTAGTGGGATGATTTCCCATTACAAAACTATGGAGAAAAATGGAAGGCGTGCATAGCTCTTGCAAATCTAGAACACTGGTCTCTCTTTCTTCTGGATAAAAAATAAGGAGAGAAATTAAACGATCTTCTTTGCACAAATATCCTCCCTGCTGCCTAATCATTTATAACATGACTTCATCTCTGAAGAGCAGCTCGCAGTCCTCTCACCACTTGAGTGGGGACGGAGGCAGGACCAGGGCCCCAAGTGCCCGCGTCCGAAGGGCGTCTCATTTCCACGTTTCGTCTTCGGCCACACCTCCCTGAACGCGCCCGTCTGATCTCACTTCCACGTTCCCCTCCTCCGCAGACTATGATTGCGGCAGTTCTTAAGTTGTGGCAAAATGGAGCTAACATAAAATTGACCATTGTAATGACTTTTTTTTTCATTTTAACCATTTTTAAGTGTCCAGGTTTGTGGCACACTGAGCACGTTCACATTGTCGTACAGCCATGCCCACCATCCCTCTCTGGAACTTTCCCATCTTCCCAAACTGAAGCTCTGTCCCCATTAAACCCTCCGCCCCTGGCACCCGCCCTTCCGCGTCCTGTTTCTGAATGTCACTACCCGAGGCCCCTCGCGTCAGTGGGATCCCACGGCATGCACCGCTGTGCGACCGGCTTACTGCACTCAGCGTACCGGACGTCCTCGCGTCCACGCACGGCCGGCGACTGGCGGAACCCCTGTCCGTTGTGTGGAGGGACCGGTTTTATTTATGTGCTCGTGCACGATGGTCACTTGGGTTGCTTGTACGTTTTGGCTCTTGTGAATAGTGCCTTGTCACCTTTTAACATAATATGGAACCGTGTCTCCGAGAGCAGGGATTGTTGCCTTTGGTGGTCATTCCCATCCTTCAGAGGCCTAAAACGGGGCCTGGGCCTCAGAGGTGCTCAACAGATACTCGCACGAACGCGCTCCTCTTTGCCTGTTGCTATTTCCGTGGATAGGCTGTCAGGGGCCGTCCGGCCACCGTGTTGAGAGGTGCTAGGCTGGTTTCGGCCAGCACTGACCTCTGCTGGCTCTAGGCCGGGCCTGTTCCTCAGTCCTGTCATTCGTCCATGCCTTGAGTGATATTTATTTTGCTCCAATGACATGCTAGACTGGACAGGGGACACACGGTGAACAAAACCAGGCCCAGTCTGCTTTTCCAGGCTCTACTCGGGGACACACACAGACAGCAGTCAGATAGTCACACAGACTTCTGGTCAAAGGCAGCCGTGGAAAGGCCCTCCGCCCCTCGCCTGCCCAGGCGCGGAAGCGGCCCACTTGCCTTCTCATTTCGAGTTTTGAAAGTTCTTTACACGGTCTTGGTATGAGTCCTTTATGGGCTGTGTGGTTTGCAAGTAATCCCTCCAGTCTGTGGGGTCCCTTTTTATCCTCTTATCAGAGCTTTTTGCAGAGCAAATGTTTTGCATTTTAATGAGGTCCAATTTGAGAATTTTTCCTTTTAGATATTGGGTAAGTTTTTGTTGTGGTTTTTGTTTATTTGTTTGTATGTTCGTACTAAAATGTACATGACATAAAATTTATCATTAGTGGCATTTACATTCACAATGTTGTGTAACCATTGCTACTGTCTAGTTCCAGACTGTTTTCGTCAGCCCAAGAGGAAATCCCAAACCCATTCCCTCCTCCCCGCAGCTCCTGCTGGCTGTCTCCATGGGTCGGCTGACTGTGGACATTTCATAGATAATGGAATCGTACACTGCGGCCTTTTGTGTTTGGCTGCCTTCACCGAGCATGAAGTTTTCAGATGATAATATTTGTCCTCAGACTTGTAGCTCTGCGACGACAGTCTGCATGCAGTCCCATCGGGTCACCCAATCGCCTATCACAGCCCAGCACCCCGTCCCCAGCGATCTGCACCCCAGCGCCCACCTGCTTCCCCTCCCGCCTCCTCCTCTTCCCCCTCTTCCCAGCCTACAGCTCCCATTCCCGTGCCCTGGGCACTCCCGGTCCAGACATTTGGCTCTGTCCTGGGCACCTCCCCGGGGTTCTAACGCTATGTCCCCTCACTGCCTCCCACCACCACCAAGGTCTGCTCTGTCTCCTGTTCCTCCCTGCAGCACCCAGTGAGTTGTCCTTGACCTCTTCCCGTGTATATACCAATGTATTTCCTAGGCAGGGGTGGAGTAGGCGGGGGTAAGGTCAAGTACCCTCAGCACTCGCCCCTACGGAGAATGGATAAGGAGGTAGACCTCAGTCCGACCCTCTGGGTTTGGACTTTTATTCATTGGCCTCGTACACTTGGGCAAGTCACTCCATCTCCGTGAAACGCGGGGGTAATGCCTGCCTCATGGTCATTGTGAGGATGAAATAAGGGTGGCAGGGGCACTTAGCCTAATGACTGGTGTCTGATGATTGTGGTAGATTGTATCTAATCAGATGGCTGCGGCCACAGCTGCCGTCTCACATGCTCTTCTAGAACTTCATCACCCCATCAAGACATGGTGTGCAAACCCTTGAATCTGGCCATTCTTATGACTGACTTGTAACTCACAGAATGTGACAGAAAGGACACTAAATGACCCCCGAGGCTGGGTCGTAGAAGGCTATGCAGCTCTTGCCTGGTTCACTGGAAAACTTGTGCTTGGAGCCCTGAGTCCTTACCACATGAGACCTTACCTGAGGCCACCATACTCTGAGCAAGCCCAGACCACACGGGGAGGCCACATGGAGGCGTTCTGGCTGACAGCCCCAGCTGAGGTCTCAGCAGGAGCTGCCAGGCATGTGAGTGAAGACACCCCCAAATGAGTTTCACCCCCCCAGCCATCAAGTTACCCCCACCCCTCACAGCCTCTCAGTCCCCCAGCTGCAGCTTCAGACATCTCGGAGCAGGGACAAGCCATCCCTGCTGTACCCCGTGTTCATCCCTCACCCACAGACCCCATCGGCATGATCCGCGGTGGTCTCATGCCTCTGGGTTTGGAGCTGGCTACACAGCAGTAACGATGCTGTCTGGCCCACTTCACCTCCTGTCTCCACCCGTATCTGAACTGGCTCCTCCTCCCGGGCCCCCTCCGTCTCAGCTGCGGTCCTCATCGCTTAGGGCATCAGCAGACGTGTTTTTGTGCCTCCTGTCTGACCTTCCAACCCTTCCTTCCCCGACACTGATCTTTGTAAAACACAAACATGGCTCAACCGTCTTACCCAATCCTTACCCCCAAGTCGTGGCTCCTAGGCATCTGTAATTAAAGTCTGGAGAGATTAATCACAACATGAAAAGAGTCATAATTTAGGGAACTGTAACTCTGTACTTTACCTCACTTTACCCTGCTTACGCCAACTCTGCCTGGAAAAAATAAAAAGGTAAAGAACGGGCTGATGGCTCTTTATGTGGGGAACATGCAAATACCCCGAATCTACCCATCTACGAAAAGGGACATGAAAACGCTTTCAGACCCGGGAATTGCACACGTCAAGGTAGAAAACGATATGTTCTTGAGACAGGAGCTTAATTGCATGTGGGAACGTTACAGGAATCTAGTCCCGCATGCTTCCCCATCACGCAGTGGCTCTCGGGTGGGTCCACAGCCCAGCACAAGGCGGGGCTGCGGGTGCGGGGCTGCGGGTGCGGGGCTGCGGGTGCGGGCCGCGCGGAGCCCCCGTGAGCAGACTGAGCAGACGCAGGCATTGAGCGTCCTGCTGGGTTCAAGCCCGCCCAGGGGCTCACCACCCAGCATTCCCCCAGAATTCACCTTTGAAGGGTCGGCCAACGGAACAGACAAGAAAGACTTTGAACTTGAGGTGGGATGCCTGCCTTTTGACACAAGGCTGTCCTTCCGAAGTTGTTTTGAACCGGCCCCAGGGAGGCTGAGGGCCCATTCGGTGACACTTCAAGTTGTGTCCGGCTCCGAAACCCCAGCTGGGAGGGCTCCATGCTTCCTTTCGTACACAGGACGTGGCCCAGCGCGCTCTGGAGAACGCGACGAGACCTCATGCTAAACTAAGGAAATTAAAACAACGCCTTTTCAAAGTGGGAAAATGGAAATGAAAACTTTAGAAAATGCCTTTTGTCTTTTGACCGTGACGCTTGGCCTTGAGCATGGCTCCTTGCCACTGTCATTCTTGTAGACCTAAGGTCCCTTTATAAAGCCCCAAATTCTTATGTCGAAAGGCACTTCCTTCTGTTATTTTATCCCCTTCCTGGTTTTGTCTAATCGCACCCAGATTGCAGTCGGATTTCTTGGTCTTTTTAATGTGCAGATTACAGTTTCCAACACAGAGTCTTTGTTCCACGGTCCTGACTTCTCGTGCTCCCTGAGCCACAGTTTGGGACTCGTGCAAAGAGTGTTTTCCTTTCAATAAGCTTATGTCTTTAAAACTACTTTGTCATCTTCAACTTCTGAAATTTTCATGCATTCTGCTGAGGTATTCTATTTAGAGAGTATTTTGTTTTAATTAAGCCCATCTTAAGCGACATGTGGTTTTGGCCAAGAATGTGCTTTCTGCCTTACAAATCAGTTATATTTATAACACGCATAAACCAAGTTATTAGCAGAGGCAAAAATTTAGCTGCACTGTGGCTGTGTCTTCCAAGTTCACGGGGAATTGAAGACAATAATGTGCTCGGCCAAAACACGAGGACAGATCAAGACACTAAATACACATGGACTTTATTTTCAATCATCTTTTTTTCTGAAATGCTGGGTTTTAAATAGTTTTACGGAACAACTTCTCATCTCTGAAAAGAATGCAGAGCGTCTGTTGCTCTGTTTGTGAGCACGGTGCGCTTTATTCTTGAATGTGTGCCTGCTCTCGCTACTGGGAAAAGCTGGGGTTCGTCATCGTCTGGTTCCTAAACGGCCGCTGGCACGTCCGGGTCTGCGGGTCTGAGCCCCTTCAGGGGTCTTTGCCTTGGGTTTTCTAGGAGACACTCTGTTCTCAATCCTCCAGGACAGGCAAATGCAACGTGTCTAGTTAAATGTGTCTGTCATTAAATTCCCCCTTCGTGAATAATTCTTGTCACGGTGCACGGAGTGCGATGGGAGGAGGCAAAACGTGCCTCAGAACGCACAGAACATCAGACCTGCCTGGTGGGACAGAAATGAAAAATTCCTCCCGCGACCGAACTACAAATCGTGTCCTTGTACAGATACTTGGGATTTAAACTGAGAAATAAGTCAGTGTCACCCGGGGACAAGGGTGATACACAAACAGGTAACATTCAAATTGCATTTTAGCTAATATCATTACAATTTCTATCAAATTTCCTGTAAGTATAACAGCAAACCAGGACTATCTGCAAGCTCGTTCCTTTTCTTCATTCTATTTCTTTTTTCTTCCATCCTGTCCTGATCCCAGGGCTGAGGATTTATTGCCCAAGTGAGAAGCAACTACGGAAATGTTGGAAGGTGCTCTCCTAGGAACCCAGCAAAGCAGGGTGTGTCACACACGCCGTTCCGTTCGATTTCATGGCCAAGCCCCCTCTGCCTTCGCCCCCTGGCTCGGGGGTGGCCCAGCGGAAGGCAGGCCGATGCTGTCTCGTATTCAGAATCAGCGAGCCGTCCGCTCGGGGGCCAGGGGTCGGCTCGAGAGGCAGCCCCCCTAGGTTTCGGGCTGTGGCAGTCGGGTGAGGGCCCGGTCGCGGGGCGCATTCTGGGAAACCAGCTTTCCTCTGTCTCCCCGCTCTTTCCAGGTTCAGGTTATTAAACATTAATGTCTCCTTTGAATTTCCCATCCTCAGGCGGCTGTTTTGGACCAGGCCAACGCACGCCTGACTTTTTCACATTTCCTTTCATCCTCATCACAAAATCACTCCCGGCTGAAGCTGCTTCTCAGAAACCTGGCCATCAGACGGGGAAGCCAGCCTCTTACGAGCCTCGTTATAAATAATTAACCCGCCGGAGATGTGTGGGCGCCTGCCCTGCCGGGCTTCCACCCCATTCACAAAGACCGGGAAGCGGACACAGGCCGCCCCATTAGCAGGAACGGGCTGTCCACTTGCGAACACTCAGCGAGGAGACCACAGCTGGGCGCCCTCTCGGCCGCTGAAACTGGAGATGTGCTCCTGCGGCGTTGTCCGGGGCCCAGGGCATGGCGTGCTCCCCTCGGCATCCCACAGGCCCCCTGACGGGGGCACTGGGCCTCCACGTGGCTTCCCGTGACCTCCTGCCAGTCGAGTCTCCCTGGGGATGACAGTGGGGGGTGACAGGTCGATGCAGAGGGGCTGTGGTCCCTTCAACTCAGATTCAGACCTTGGCTAAAACAGCCAAGGTGAAGAGGTGGCTGGGATGTTCTTTCTTCTCTCCTCCCCTCTTCCTCCCTTCCTTCCTTTCTCTCTCTCTCCTTTTTTTTTTTTTCTTTTTGGTATGTGGGCAGCTCCCTGACTGGGAATCGAACCCAGGCCGCAGCCCCGACAGCACCAGCGCCGAAGCCTTAAGCCGCTACACCACCAGGGAGCTCCACCTCTTTCTTTCTTGTTTCTTTCAAATGAGGTGCGAATCTTGTATCATAAAATTCACCATTGTAGTCACAAAAGGGCAAATACTGTGTGATTCCACTTATATGAGGTCCCTGGAGTCGTCAGGTTCATAGTGACAGAAACTGGAAGGGTGGGGGCCAGTGGCTGGCGGAGCCGGTGCGGGGGTTAGTGTTTAATAGGGACAGAGGGCCAGTTAGGGAAGATGAGAAAGTTCTGGAGACGGGTGGTGCTGATGGTTCACAACCATGCAAATGTACTAATGTCCCTGAACTATACACTGAAAAGTGTATGAGATGGTAAAATTTAAATTTTCTGTCTATCTCACCACCAAAATACTTATAAATTTTAAAATAATTAACCATTTTAAAGTGTACAGTTCAGTGGCACTTGGTACATTTGCCATATTGTGCCACTGTCACCTCTAACTAGTTCCAGAATATTCCCATCCCCCTCATGGGGAACTTCATGTCTAGTGAGTAGTCACTCCTCTGTCTGCCCTGCCCCTCCCCCCAGTCCCCGGCAACCACCAATCTGCTTCCTGTCTCTATGAATTTCTGTTTCTTTTTCTTTTTCTTTTTTTGGGTTTCCTGGCTGGGAATCGAACCCAGGCCGCGGCGGTGAGAGCTCCGAAGCCTTAGCCACTACAGCCCCAGGGAACCCCTTACTTATTCTAGACACTTCTCATGAATGGAGTCGTGTGATACACGGTCTTCTGTGTCTGGCTTATTTCAGAACTTAATGATTTGGGGGTTCATCCCAAGTGGAGCACGTGTTAGGCTCCATCCCTTCTTTATGGCCGAGTAATACTCCACCGGACAGATCAGGCCCCGTGTGTTTTACCAGTGATGACATCTGCTGATGGACAATTGGGACAATGCCACCTTTGGCTACTGTGAAATGTGCTGCCATGGACACGTGTGAATGAGGATTTGTTTGGACACCTTGGCTGGGATTTGGGGGCTGCCTTTTGTTTGCTCTATGTCTTTCTTCGTCCAGAGGCTCAGACTGCCCTGGCCCACCGGTGGCCGGGCTGGTCCTGCTATGGCCGGGCTGGTCCTGCTGTGGCCTCCCGTAGCTTGCAGGACGAGCGGCACATCTTGGAGAACCTGCTGGATGGCATGTCTCAGAGGGTCACAGCATTCAGAGGCCACCCAGCAATTAAGTGGCTGCCTTGTCATGCTCCCTGGGGAGGGTGCCAGGGATGTGGGTGGGCAGTTCCGACTGTCACTGGTTTCCTAGACGTGCCACAGAAGGGGGCTGCTGAGGGACAGGTGCTTCTGCGAATCCAGTTCTCTGAGTCACCTCTCGGCGAGCCTTACTTCAAGGCTCCGGAAATCCTATCTCACCTCAACTTCAGCGTGACTAGGACGCATGACACAGGGGGACGCCAACATGGCAGGAGAGGACAGTGCAGCGTGGCCCCCCTAAAGACCCGCCGCCCCGTGGGGGTCTGGGGGCACCGCTGCCTGAACACGCCCGAGGAGCTTCCGGCCAAGGGCGGGGCCAGCGGGCGTGGCTGCCGCCGTAGAAGCCATCAGCCACGGAGTCCCGAGCCCTCCGGACTCACTGAGGCGCAGTTCACATCACATCAAATGACCCACCCGAAAGTGGACAGCTCACTGGCACTTGGCACATTCACCACGTGTGCCCCCGCCACCTCTGGCTTGTTTCAAAGCATTCGCCTCACCCCAAAAGGAGGCCCCATCCCCATTAGCAGTTACTCCCCAACCCAAAGTTTCATTTGAAAATTGGGTCCTTAGTGGGAAGTTGGCCCCTGGATCGGGGCCATGCCACGTGGCAGGGGCCCAACAAAGACGGGACAGAGGATAGGAAAGGTGGAGATGGGGACCAGTGAGGACATTCGGCTGCATCCAGGTTCCAGCTGGGGACCCCTGGGCGTGTGCTGTCCCAGGAGTGACTGGAGTGTGGCCCACGGCTCGTGTTCCGGACGCTGGGTGGTGCGGAAAGGTCAGAGGCAGCTCCTCTACCTCCTCCTGGTGTGGTCCCAGGCAAGCTCGTGTGTGCCTGAGCCTCAGCTCCCTCACCTCCGCGCGGGGCTCGCAGAAGCCCGGTGACCAGGCGGCTGGGGGCGCTCCAGGGCAGGTCGGAGGGCGCTTCGTCCCGCGGCTGCCCACGGCGGGTGCTTAACAGTAGGTACTGTGTGTGGTGCTCAGTCAGCGAGGCAGACGGCCATGGTGATGGCGACGTTGGGGTGGATGATGCTGCTACCCAGGGAGCCACGGCGGAAAACCCAAGCACCCTGGCTGCCTGCTCTTCTCCCAAGTCCAGGAAAGGGAGGGCTGCACAAAGGCAAAGAATGAGGGAGAGACGTTTGGAGGAATCTGCCTCCACTCAGGAGAAGCCGAGAGGACTGGAAAGCCTTTAAAGAAATGGAGCCACTCTCTCCCCCTGACTCACTCGTCCTGCAGGGCGTCTCCCTGTGAGCGTCCAGGGAGCCTCGTTCTTCTACCCTGTGAACTTGGAAGCTGTGGGGGAGGGTTCGAAAGGCCAGGACCGAGCTCCCAGCCAGCTGACCCCTCAGCCTTCTTCCTGGGCAAGCGGATGCCCTGGGGAAGGGAGGGGACCGAGCCTGAGGCGGCGCCTGTGGGGTTGGTACAGGAATGTGATTTTCGTTTGCTGGTTTCCCGCTCTTCTTTTACACCTAGAAAAAGGCTGCATGCTTGAGGCGTGTCTTTGTTCTCCTGGAGCAGAAGACAATTCTTCAGATCCTGGCTAGAATCTGGGATTCATTCTGCTTGGAGGAAGCCACGCGGACGGCCCGAGGATGGGGAGACTGCCCGGCCGCCCGGCGTCCTGAGCAGGACTCCACGTTCTCAGACCAGCAGCAGTTTCCTAGAGCTGCAGTAACAAGTTAGCACGAACTGGGCGCCTTCCGAACAACAGACATTTATTGTCATCCAGCTGTGGAGGCCAGAGGTCTGAAATCCGGGTGTGGGCAGGGCTCTCGTCCCAGGTGGGGCTGGAAGTCCCCGTTCCCACTTGGCCTCTGTGGTCCTCCTGGGTTGGAGGAAAGGCACCTCCTAGGAGTTCCCTGATGGTGCAGTGGCTTAAGGCTTCGGCGTTGGCGCTGTCAGCCTTGCGGTCAGAGTTTGATTCCCAGTCAAGGAGCTACCCACATACCAAAAAGCAAAAACCAAAAAAAAAAAAAAAAGAAAAAAAAAGAAAGGCACCTCCTGACTGCTGAGTGCAGATAAAAGCTCAGGCTCCCCCTAGGCCTCTGCTGATACCACCTTGCCTGGGAGGGGCTCGGGTGCTTCCTTACTGCTGCCCACATGGCCTCCCCTGATACCACCAGCCGGCAGGTAGCCCTGTCACTGCCCGGGTGGGTGGAGTGGGGCGGGGGCGGGGCCTCATTCCTGCCTGGCTGGAATGAAAGTCCAGCTCCCCTGCTTGTGGCCTTCTCGGACACCACTAAGGGAGAGGGGACATTGGTTTGGGACACCTGCTTTCAGCCAGAGGAGGCGGGGGTCTGGGCACCCCACTCGGGCTTTTGCTGATGCTGGTGGGGGCAGGGCTGGCTGGAGGCGAGCCTGCCTGTCTGCCAGTTCTCTGTCTCGCTGAGCTGTGCCTTTCCTTTGGCTACAGAGCAGGAATTTGTGGGGGCTTTTCTGATTTTGTCTGCATCCGTTGGTGTTGCTGGCTTTCTGGCTTCTTCAGCCTCAAATCTGGGATCTCTGAGGCAAGGAGAACACCCAAGGACTCACCACCATGTGGTTCCTGAGGCCCCGAGGTCCCTAGTCTGTCTTTTCTCTCCTGCTTTCAGGCTCCTTCTGCTTGGCTTGGACATAATGTCCATGGATTTTAGTTGCACGTAGCGGGAGGAATAGGCAGAAGTACCCCTACTCCATCTTTCTGGAATCAGAAGTCTGTCGAAACTACATTGTTTTTAACAACAGAAGTGTTTGGGCACTGTGGTTGGAAGACATACACTTACCTTTTTATTCTAATGAATTAGGGTCCTCAATAGTGTTTTCATATTTGAAACCTCAGAGATAAACTTTAATAATGTTTATTCAATGTTAAAAATGTCTTGACCAAGCAGCAGATCTCTAAAAATTAAACTTACGTGATTAATCCATTAGCGAGGGACATTTGAGCGACGCGCACACACTAGACCCTTCCTCTCCCCACTTTTCCCTAAGAAAAGGCTCCTGCCAGCTGCAAGAAGGTGTGGTGAAGGATTCTGGGCCGCAACAGTCACTCTGTTCGCTGCGGTCCGGCCTGACCATTATGAAGACATGGATTGCTGGCTCCTCTTCAATCCCCAGGGCCTGCATGGATGGAGATGCTGAGAAACAGGTTGTTGAATGAATAAAGTAACATCGAAGGAGGGACCCCTGACTCACTGACTCACGGACGGAAATGCACATCTGTGACCGTGACTCTAAGAACCCAGGTCTGCAGAAGACTGATGAGGTCTGAAGTCTGGGACAGTTCATGAGCAGAAGGCACGAAGCAAGGAACATTTCAGAGACAACCCTGAAGAAAAGACAGCAGCTGGAAGGTGGCAGGGAAAGTGGGGAGCCCTCACTGAGATTCCGCCTCGCCTCACAGAGTCTGTCTGGCTTGAAAACAAGCGGGTGGAGGACGATCTCTGTGCATAACAGCGACGGGCGTGGCTGCGCGCCACGTGCTGTTTGTGTGCAACGGCATCCGGTTCTGGTTCGCAGAGTAACTGTATGGGGCAGAGTCATTCTTGGTTCCATTTCAGATGCAGAAACTAGGGCACAGGGTGGTGAAGCAACCTGCCCAAGGTCACACAGCCGGGCCATGGAAGCACCTGGGCTACCTGACATTAGGGCCTGCATTATCCAGTTATCAAAGGTGATGCATTATGATGCAACAGGGCTAGGACCTAATGACCTCACTGGGCACTATGCGGCCTCTTTACAAAGGCATTGAATGACCTGAATTCATGGCTGGCTTTCGCTGTCCTACAAGTCACATTGCAGAAGCACACCTGCTTGGGGACACAATTAGGTCCTCTGGATCATACAGCACTCCATGATGGGGGTTGCTCTGTCACTTGGTTGCTGGTTGGGAGCACACTTTCTATTCAGAGAGCCATGATCACAGACAGATGTTCTGTGTCCTTATGTTTGTCATTTGCACCCTTTTTCTTTTTAATTGCCTGTCCGATAGTACATTCTGCACCCCAAGATGGATTTTCCTGATGACTTTAAGCTGCACACAGCAGACTCAAGCCAACTTCTGAAGGGGACGTTTTTAAATGAAAAAAAATTTTTTTATGTTTTTGTTTTTAGTAGGTCAGGGACATATTATAAAAATGAAAAGCTAGGTAAAAATAACACAGTGTTTTATTACTATCAGAGACAATGTGTGTGTAATAACTCTTACTATTGATGTTTATTCAATAACCTGCAGTGGGTATAGTGTTTTTCTTCCCAAGACAAAGAGTTCGAAATGGTGACCAAATTATTTTTTCCAAGTTTACCACTAATAAGAAATTTGACTGCCTTTGTTCTTGCAAAAATGCAAGTTACTAATCAATCTAAAAGGAATTAAGCAGCCCTTGGTTACGTGAGACCAGAGAGCCGTTGTCAATTGTGTGGATTCCGGGGGGCAGAACGGGCCAAGGTAGACTGCACTGAAGGGTTGGAAAGGGAGACGAGACACTGTAAGGGACGTGCTGTCTGGGCTTCTTGAAAATTTAATGAGGATGTGACTTGACACTTGGACCCCTGTTGTTTGCTTGGGCAGAGTGGAGAATGCCGATCTGCACAGGGTCATCTCTATTCCAACGAGATGTTTTCTGTCGTAGATGAAATTAGATTGCAGAAAACATTGCTTTCCTTTTATGACCCTGAGCTGGCTGCCGTGTGCGCCTCCCCTGGGCTAGACCAGACCCCAGAGCAGATGTAACGGATTAGCTGAGGCTCCCATCTGGTACCAGTCACTGCTGTCTGCTATCAGAGGAGACGGGAAGCGCTCTGCGCAGGGTCTGGGCGCAGCCGGAGCTCAGGCGGCCTGGGCAGCCTCTTCCCCACAAGCATGAAGAAACCAGGCCGGGCAGGGTTTTGGCTACTGTGACCTTTGTGCTGGGAGAGGACATGCCTGTCCGATTTCACACTTCCACTTGGAGGGTGGAGCTGAAGGTACCAAGGAGAAGTCCTCTGACCTTTCCAGAATGTGTACATTCTTGATTTTTTAAACACTTTCTGCAGCGGTCAAAGGGCTGATAAATGTGTTGTAACATGTTTTTAAGATGCCTCCTGCTTTTGGCTGCCCTTTTAGTCTGTCCAGCAGCAGTAACAAATACCGTTGCTTTCTCCCCTTTTATGCTGTGGCCAGGCCCTGCCACCGGTCCTGGAAAGACAATAAACACAGACTACAGTCTGTGCCTGAAGGGGTGCAGGCTTTAACGCCAATACAGGGGAACATCGCATGCTGTGAGAAAGGTCGTAAATAGGGTTGGGCATCAAAATTTCGACTAAGTAATTACTTGCTTATTTCTTCTTTTTTTTTTTTTTTGCTTTTTGGTATGTGGGTAGCTCGGGAATCGAACCTAGGCCGCAGCGCTGACAGTGCCGGTGCCGAAGCCTTAAGCCACTACACCACCAGGGAGCTCCCTACTTGCTTATTTCTTTACTTAGTGGCTGTATTCCTTCCAGACCACAAGTCCCTCAAGGAGAGGGGCTGAATCTATCTTTTTCATCACTGTACTTCTAGTACCTGGGACAGTGTTTGGGCTACAGCAGGTGCCTAAATATTTATCTTCTGACTGCATGATGGTAACAAGGTTTTGGATGTAATACTTGTCTTGGGGCAAAGTCTGCTGTATGAATTGTCCTCCTTACATTCAGTGATAAAGCTTTTAACATCTGAGTGACCCACACATAAACTGGACACCAAATGAGTGCCTATCTTAGTGGATAACTACGATTCTATTTTTATTGTTGTTTTTTGTTTTTTGTTTTTGGTATGGGGGTAGTTCCCTGGCTGGGAATCGAACCCAGGCCTCAGCGTTGACAGCGCCGATGCCTTAAGCCACTACACCACCAGGGAACTCCCATAGGATTCTTAATGTTCTTATATGTAGGGGCAACCTGCCTGTGAACAGATTAGATAACTATCTTGGTGGGATTTAAGAGATATTTGCAAAGCAGGTCTTTTTTAAAAATCTAATTTTTCCATTAGATATTAATTCCTTTGAGTATCGAAGAGTTTGAAGTCTTCCAGTTTCCCCAGAAGCGACACCCTAAGCCCTTATTCTCCCAACATATTTGCAGGCTTTGTCAAAATGGGAGGTCCAGGTTAAGCTGTGGGGATAATGTAATATTCTGCTTACAAATAACTGGGCTGTGCTTTATTCTGATGGAAATTAGCTTAGATGGAGATCAGAGAAGCAATTTTCAGATTCAAACTTGGAGAGAAGTACCTGTGGATCACACTCTATGAAACCCAAAGCATTCAGAATTGACATTTAACAGCATTTATAACTGATAGTATCTCTGAGTTCAAAGCTTCACATATCACATTATCAAGTTCCAAGTCCGTTGTCATTTTTCTTGGTAACTGTGATGTTATCTCCAAGATAACCAAACTGACGGGAACAAGGGCAGGAAGCCAAGTCTCAAACCTACACCTCCTGATGTCCAGACCCCTTTTTAGTTGCATATTTGTCACATAAGCTGCCAAACATTTTTATCTGCACCCAGAAGTGTGCCTGGTGGCTCGAGAAGCACCAGAATGCTGGGTGTTTAATTCTTGAGATGATTAGGAGAATGAATCCTTTGGAATCATCCCACAACCTTGAACAAAAAGGTGAAAACTGTCCACTTTGATAAATGACAGAAAAGGGTCCTTCCATTCAACGGGCCATTTGTAAATATAAAACAGTTGCTGGAAAATTATATCAGAGATGAATTACCTCCTCCATTACAATGTTTCCTTTTCTTTAATGCAATTTACTTCAAGCAAAATGAACAGGAAGTCTCGAGAGGGGCCACATTCGATGCTTTGGGAGGAGTTACTGGGAGCAAGATGTGGAGTGAGAGAGGTGATTCGTGGAGGATCTGGAGCAGGAGCAGGCTGAGGCCTTCTGCCCAGCAGGCCTGCGCTGAGGACCCTGGCTGTGCCCACGGGAAATTGAATTCAGAGCTCCTTCTGCATCATAAATCCAGGGCAGCTGGCAGCTTCCCAAAGGGGACTGGAGCGAAACTGCAAGGGCATCTGAGGCCACAGTGGCCAATGTCTGCAGAGCCCGCTGAGGGTGGGGCCCCGAGTGTGCCGGATTGGGACCTCCCGATGGCGCTCATTTATAAGCCTCACACTTCGTTGATTTTGAAGTGCACTCATCGCCAGGAATGGAGCGCCTCCATTATACATCAGAAAGCTGAGAGGTTGGAATTACTGACATTTCTCGGTGCCGGGGAGGGACGGCCTGACTTTAAAGACGTGCGTGTCTCGATCTCTTTTTTCCCTGAGTGCACGTGCGAGGAGGATCACTCGCCTCCGGGCTTTGTTGAGTGGGCATTCCCGTGTTCCGACCCCAAGGCCGTCCCCCGGCTGCTCGAAGGCGGGGGCCCGGCAGGTGTAGGCGAGCGGCTGGCCCTCGAGGGCCGCGTCTCAGCCCAGTAGGGCCGAGTCCGCCGGTCAGGGCGGGGCCGCGCGCCTCTCTGGCCCCGCCCACCGCGATTCAGGCCCCGCCCACTTCGAGCCGGGGCGGGGCCTGAGCGTCACGTGACGGCGCCGCCGCGCGCCAGCGCCCCGCCCGGCGGGACGAGGCCCGGGCCGCGACCCGGCCCGCGCGCTGTTGGAGCGGTCTGGCCGTTCTGCATTCGCGGCGCGCCCAGCCGGCGGCCCCTCGTCCACGGGTCCCGGGCTCGCCGGCCTCAAGATGGACGAAGGCGGCGGCGGCGGCGGCGGCGGCGGTGGCGGCAGCGGCGAGGGCGGCGGCGGTGAGTGTCGGAGGTGTGGCCGGCCGTGCTGGCGGCCTGGGGCTGGGGAGGGCTGGTTCGGGGTCGGAGGTCGGGGTCCGCCTGAGGTGACCGTGTCCGGGCAGCGCTGGTGTCGGCTGGCGAACGCCGAGGCCCGCAGCGCGCGGGGCCCGGGGCGGGGGTCGGGCGCCGTGTGGAGGGGGCGGTCGGCGTCGCCGCCGAACCGGAGCGAGGGTCCCGGGGCGAGGCCCGGGCCGCCGGACGACCGGGGGCCGCCCGGAGTCTCGAGCCGGGGCCCGCGCAGTCCCTCTCCTGGGGCGGGGGAACCTTAGGGGCGACCTTCCCCGCCCCTGGTTGCCAAGGGCGTCCACGCCCTCCGGAGCCCCCACGCGAGACGACGACCCTCTCAGCGTGGTTTCCGAGGCGGTGGGAAGTGAGGGAATCCACGGGAAATGGGGAGGGGAAAGTTTTGAATTGGGGATCCTCCGGGTCCAGGAGGGGCGCCTGCGGGGAGAGGGCTGCGGCTCCTGACAGTTCGCTTGGAGTCGCGCGAACGAGGCGCGGGCAGCGAGCGCGCAGGCATTTTGTGAGCAGAAACGTGACCGACTGAGCGGAACAGGGGCCGCGCGCCGGGTCGGGCGCAGCTCGCCCGGGGCCGAGACCCGAAAACCAGCTGCCTGCCGCCCGGTTCCCTCTCGCTGGGAGTCTCGTGGGTTGTAAAAAATTTAGTGGAATACAAATTACTGTCGTGTCATGCTGCGAATTACGACTTGAAAACAGGATAATTTGTCTGGCGAGAGTGGGTCGTTGATTTGGGAAGCAGAGGGTTAACACCCCTAATTTTACTGGAACACCCCAAGTTGAGGATCTCTCTTCTTCGACTGAAGACCTCCGTTTTGCTGACAGACGGAATCCTCACAGCCCCTTGTCACAAGGCAGCCTTTTGAAAAAATTTAATTACAGGCTGCCGGAGCCTGCGAGAATCAGCAGCAGGGAAGCTTCCGGCCGAAGTAGTTCATCCAGGTGCCTTCTAGAGTTTAAGCGCTGCTGCGGGTTGGTGTGACGTTCGTGCCCGGAGGAGCGGCGCGGCCGCGATGGTGGGCAGTTGGCAGCAGTGGTGGCATTTGGCGAGTTCAGTTCTCATCGTTAAAGGGAGGGGTAGCAGTGTGGCACCGAGTGGGTGTGGTGTTTGTGAAAGAAGGAGCCCAGCTGCAGAGCCTCCTACCGCCAGGCTGTCTGTCTGAAGGCTAAGTCGTGGACGCTCTGTAAAAGCCTTGCTTCTTGCCTCTCGCAATTTGGGTACCAACAGGCTGAGCAGTTTTTCCTTTTTTAGAAAAATAAAGAAAAACCAGGGTAATGTTTAAGCGTTTGGCATTAGAGCGAAGGTGGCCAGCTGGCTTGGTGATTTTGTTTGGAAGGCGTTTCTGACTCTAAGTAAAGGAATATAGACAGCTTGAAAGTAAAATTAGGTTTAAAGATTAAAAGAGGGAAGCCAGTGTGCCTGGGCAGTTTACAGGTCTTGAGTACTGTAACAAAGGATGGTGTGAAGGATTACAATCTTAAGACTTTCTTTGGGCTCTTAATATCTCCTCTGGGAATAGTCTGGAAATTCAGAAAACCGTCTCATGCGTGAAGGTGTGTATTACACCGTAATAGCAGCAAACGGCAACAGCAGTGCCTAAAAGGAGACAGGTGAGGTAAACCACGGGACGTTAGTGGGTGAATTGTTTTACAGCCATTAAAAAGGAGCAGTTTTATACAGCATGGTAAAAAAACAATGCGAAAACTGGTGATTTTACGGATGTTTTCTTTTCTTAGTTTTTATATTAATATTTTCCAGGTTTCTGGAATGATGCATATTACTTTCAAATTTGAACAAAAAGAGGTATTAAAAATTTACCCTGCAGTAGGAAAAGGGTATGATTGTTTTAATGTGTGATTTAATTCACCTCACTGGAATAGTCAGTAATGAACAGATATTTATTGTCACTGAAATGCCAGGTGGCATGCTAGGTGTTGGAAAACAGTGTTTAACCTTATATTGATAGGGTTTAGTAAGCTCTTTTTTCCTCGCATTATGGAAGACACTTGAAAATATGTTTGGCAGTTTTAGAATAAGTATATTTTTGAATAAGTAAAAATCTTAGAGTTTTGAAAAAAGTCATTATGCATTGATTATTGTTTAAATTTGGTGTTCTTATATTTGGAGGTTTTGAAGTTAACATACCTCTTTACAGTTCTTTAGTTATTACTACCATTTATATTTCTAAAAAATACTTTGCTTTAAAATTCATGTTTTTAAAAATAAAGTTCAGCCCTTGGAAAGAGAATAATTTCAGTTGCCAGTCATTTGTCAGCCAGTTGTAAAACATAACTTTTTTTTTTTTGGTGTATTTTCAGTATAGCACAAAACTGAACTGTAATGGGCAGTCAGTTTCAGCCTGTTTACAAGGTAGGTTAAATAATCAGTTAGGCAGGAGTAAAAGATAATTTAAAAGCTCTCTCTCTTTTTTTCTTTTTACTGATGTGCTGATTGGGTTAAAAGACTTTAAAAACAGTTCCTGCTTGCTGTTTTTATAATTTAAATTTTTGTCCAGGGTATTTTTTTTTTTTTTTTTTTTTTTTTTTTTTTTTTTTTTTTTTTTTTTTTTTTTTTTTTTTTTTTTTTTTTTTTTTTTTTTTTTTTTTTTGCTTTTTGGTATGTGGGCAGCTCCCTGGGTGGGAATCGAACCCAGGCAGCAGCGCTGACAGCACCAGCGCCGAAGCCCTAAGCCACTACACCATCAGGGAACTCCCAACCAGGGTATTTTTATTATTTGTTCTTTCAATGTAAGATAAGGAGAGAGGATGGTGATATGAATGGTTGGAAGGCAGTTCTCAGGAGGAACAAGTGAGGGGCTCGAGATTACAAGAACACATTGTTACTTGTAATGTGTGCAGAGTATAGTTAAGGTATTTTTAATTCCTTTGGGGCTTTGTTGTCATTTAGGTTTTCTGAAACAGTTCTTGAGAGACTGACTGGCTAGTTTGGCTCATTGCCATCTCTTAATGCTCAGTTTGGGAATCTGTCTGATGTTCCTGAATGGACCATCTGTGGCAGGTGAGGTGAATAACTTGTCTGGCTTTCCCTTTCCTGCTTTAACCTCATCTCCCCACCCCAGTCTTTGTGGAAGAGAGTTAAGTCTGTGCTTCACGTGAAAACGATGCTCAGCCTCATTCAGTAACATAAATACCAATCCGACTAAGTTCGGATCCCAGGTGCCACCTGTCAGGCAGGCGATAACCCCCTGCATTTGAAACCATCTGTTGGCGATGGGAGTGTAAATTAGTTACAGCTTTTGAGGCAGTGCCAGCCTGTGTCCCGTTGGCTCAGATCCATTGCTTGCCCTCCCCTTGCAGAGGGACTCAGCCTGGAGGCCGCATTTCCCAGACCCTTGGATCTACTGGCTTGGAGTAGGCTTGGTTAATGGGCACCGCTGGTTGGAAATTGGATGGCAGGAGGAAGGGAGAAACCAGGTTCCCTCTCCTCTCATTCTGCCTCCGTGTCTTTGGCAGTTGCCTGGTCTTTTAGCTCTAGCTTCTAATGCCCTGACCAAGCACCCTGAGATTTGGAAGTATCTCCTCCCCTCAAATTTAGAGATGGTAGCAGTGTCTTGCTTTTGCTGATCTCTGGGTTGTCTTAACATTCATTTCCTGTTTGACTTCTCAGCTTTTCCATCATGCGTGTAACCAACTCCTTATATGAAGTTCCCTCTATTTCAGCTCCTTAGAGGACTTCTGTTTCTCTGGATGGGCCCTGATAGATACAGGGGCATTGGGCAGCAGCTTTTAAAATTACAAGTGTTTAAGTCCCCTGACCCAGTAATACCATTTCTAGAAATTGACCTGCAGATATATTTGTACATGTATGAGATACTCTAGGTAGGAGATTTTCCCCTGCTTTGTTGGTAATAGTAAGAGATAGAAAATAACCCAAATATCCATCAGTAGGAGACTCATTAGATAAATGTTACAATACCCAGATGGTGAATGAAGTTGTGAAGTTGTAGAAAGGAATCAGAAGCTTTTTAAATGTGAATTGACATGGAAAGACCTCCAACATATTTTACTAAGTTACAAAAGCAAAGTGTAGGAAAATGTGCATTGTATGGTACCGTTTTTGTTTTGTTTTTTTAAAAAAGGAAGTGCAAGTATATGTCTGAAAGTTCTTGGGAAGGCTGAACAAGGAACTAATAATGACAGTGGTTACCTGTTTGGAAGGCTGATAGGAATGGAGCAGATGGGGAATGTATGTGTGTACAAAGGGAACATTTCATTGTGGGCCTTTTTATTCCATTTATTTATTTGTTTGTTTGACATCCTGCCTCAGGTTTATTTGTACCAATAGCACAGGAGGACACCAGACCCATGCTGACAGCAGCTCAGGGGTCACACCAGCCCTTCTGCCCTCACACCGGCAGACAGAGGCCTCTACTCTGGAGCCTTTGTGGGGGCCTGGGCACCTTTGGGAGGCCAGAGCCTGAGTTGGAGTTGGAGCTGGAGCTCCTGCAGCCACTGCAGCTGCAGCCCCGATCTGAGCCTTGGCGATGTGAGCAAGAGCACGTTTCCCAAGCTTGGGGTGGGCAGTGCAGGCATGTCGGCCATGCTTGCGGCTGCTGCCCTTTGGGATCTTGGGCTTGACCTCCTTGGGCTTTAGGAGGGCCTTGATAGCCTCAGCCTGTGCACTCATGGCCTTGGCATTGTTGCCCTGCATCTTCTTCAGGCCCTTCTGGTTGTACTTGGCAGAGATTCATATCTGTGTGATTGGGGTTTCTTGATGTCACTTCTGTGCCATTTTTGGGACTGGTTATGAGTGGGTGGTGTGGTTCTAGGACTTGGCCATGTCTGCACCTAAACCCGCAACTCCCTGTCTTTTTATTTTTTGAAATTAAGAAAAGTTTAAGTCTATCTTTACTTTTTTCAAAATGGAAAAACAGTTTCACAGAGCAGTAGTAGGCTGGTAAGAAAACTCCCTTTTTGAGAGAATTTTTATGTTATGCAATTAACATAAAATACAGAAAGTTATAAAATACATTGCCTGTTTTTTAAGTCTATGTGTAGGAAATTAACAACCATAGTTCTTTTGAATATTTAAAAAAGTGACAGGATAGTTGCTTTTAGAGTATGCTTAGAGTATTTTCTAGAACATGTATTTATTCAACAAGCTTTGACAGCATCCCTACCACGTGTCAGATCTTGTGCTTCATTCAGGTTTCTGTTCAAATTTGATTAAGGCAGGTGAATTTTCTGTGTTCTTGGAGCTTATGTTTAGGTTGGAGACTAACAGAAAGCGAAACAGATAGGTAAAACAATTGCAAATTATGCTAACTGTGTTAAAGCAAACCTAGGAGGAGTTGGGGTGGTGGGGGAGAGGTGTAGGTACAGCCTGGTGGCCAGGGAAGTCCTCCTGAAGGAAATGCTCTCTCAGATACAACCTGAAGGGATGTGGCACTGGGCTAGAAGGAGCTGAGTGTGGAGGATTGAAAGGAGCTTTGTGTGGCCTGCACAGAGAAGGACTGGGGAGAAGGGACCCGGGTCATACCAGGCAGTTTCAGTAAGGGAGTCACATTTTATTCTGAGAAAGGAAGGATTTTAAATAGGAAGTGGCATTTGAATTAGGTTTCAGTAATTTTAGCTGGTCTTTACATATCTTAACCTATTTACTCTTCAAAATAACCCTATTAGGTACTTAATATCGTCACTATTTACAGATGAAAATGGAAAACAGGCACAGAGAAGCTATAAGTAACTTGCTTCAAATTTCACAGCTGGGCAGTGGTGGCACTGAGGTTTGCACCTAGGCACTCTGGCATCAGAGGCCCTGTTCTTAACCACTGTGCACCCTGCCTTTTTAAGAAGAGTGTTCTCGGCTACTGAGTGAAGACTGGATTGGAGGAGGGGAAGAGAGGATGTGAGGACACCAGTGAGTGAGAAGCTGTTGCAGGGGTTCAGGTGAGAGTTATAGGGGTGTGATGGATTGGTGGCAGTGGCAAAAGTGAGGGAAAGATTATATGAGACAAATCTATATAAAAACACAGAAAAGCACAGAAAGCAATCACTTAATGTTCCCATAAATCAGAATTAATATAATAGTTGTTAATATTCTGTCACATTGTTAAAAAAAATTTTTTTTTAACGCAACAACTAAACTTTAGTTGTAAAGCAGGGGTATTCAACCTTTTGACTTCCGTGGGCCACATTGGAAGAAGAATGGTCTTGGGCCACACATAAAATACATTCACACTAACGATAGCTGATGAGCTAAAAAACAGTCCATGTATAATTTTTGTAACGCTTTAAGAAACTTTACGAATTTGTGTTGGGCCACATTCAGAGCCGTGCTGGGTTTATGTGGCCCGCGGTCCACAGTTTGGACAAGCTTGTTGCAAAGCGTTACAGGTAAGTCTCCATCTCAGCATCTGGCAACACCGGTCTTTCAGTGCTCAGGCCACAATTTTGGTGCCATAGTTCACTTCTTTTGCCTTCGCCTTCTAACATTCTCTTTGCTGTCATCCTGGCCTCCACAGCAGCCAGAGTGATCCCTTTAAAATACAGATCGTGTCACTCCTCTCTCAAAGTCTCTGTTCTCAGAATCCTACCCACTGGCCTAACCATGGCTCTGAGGGCTCTACATTGTAGGGTCCATGTACTCTAGTTCAGGAGGCTGCAAGTTTTCCTATAAAAGGGCCAGATAGTGAATCTTTTCAGTTTTGTAGCCCACATATGGTCTGTCACAAATTCTTTTTTATATCCTTTTAAAAACAGAGACTGTTCTTACCTTGGGGGCTGTCCTTGGGTCCTGCTCTAGTCCCTGCTATCTCATTTCCAGCATTCTTGTCACCAATTCCACAGACTCGCCAAGCATACCCCTGTGTCAGTGCCTTTGCACTTTCTACCCCAACAGTTCCCCTTCGATACTTGCGTGTCGTGCTTTCTTGCTTCATGCAGGTTTCTGCTCAAATGTCTCTTTACCACAGAGGTCTTCCTTGACCAACCTGTCTAAAATAGCATCCCATGGTCACTCTTTCCTCTTTCCCAGCTGTATTTTTTATTAACACTTACCACCCCTTACTTGTTACATAGGTGTTCATTGTTTATCTTTTATAAGTTCTTTTTTTTTTTTTTTTTGTATGTGGGTAGCTCCCTGGCTGGGAAACGAACCCAGGCCACAGCGTTGACAGCACCAGCGCCGAAGCCTTAAGCCACTACACCACCAGGGAACTCCCATTTATAAGTTCTTTGAAAGCAGGAATATTGTCTGCTTTTTGTTCACTGCTGTATCTCCAAGACCCGGAACATAGGCCTTCAGTAAGCATTTGTTAGTTAAGTACTGAATGAAGTTGGGATCACTTTGGTCCAGCAGTTTCTGGTCTGAGTCCTCTCCTTCATTTTGTATTTCCTAAAGGCAACCATTATGAATTTGATGTGGGTTCTCTGGTATAGTTTTCATACTTTAACAGATAAATATGTATGTGTCCCTAAACAATATATAGGTCTCTTTTGGGTTTGCTTGAAAAAATTATAAAAATGGTATCATATTGTATGTAAGGTTGTGCAGCTCACATTGGGAGACTTTTCATATTGTTATAAATAGACCCTGTGTATTTCTTTTAACTGCTTTTATCTTCTAACTTCTGTGCACCTTATCCTCTGTTGCACTCTTGTCTTGATTATACATTATTGTTACAAACAATACTGAGGTGAACTCCTTAGGCTCGTTTCCTTTTACAAATGTGTGAAAGCTTTTTTTGAGTGTGGCTCTAGAATTGTGGTTGTGGGTTACAGGTTTGCTTTTAGTTTCCCTAGATACTGCCAGATTGCTTTATCACTAGGAGCAGTCTCAGCGTTCTAATCAACTCCTGGCATTCTCTCATGGGTAGGAAATTATGTACTGTTTTAATTTGCATTGCTTTACAAGTGATGAGATGTATTTTTGGAGAATCAGATGGACCTGACAGCTTGGTGGTTAGAGGTGAAGGAACTGTAGGAATTAAAGCTGACGTCTAGGTTTCTGGCTCTTGTGACTATGCTTAGTAATAAAGGGAAGATGGGAAGGGGACGGTAGGCAAAAACCCTTTGGAGGGGCCATTTGTTTTTTGTCAAAGGTGTCATTGTTTTGCCCTCACTTTTGAAGGATATTTTCACTGGGTGTAAAATTGTAGGGTATCAAGTTAATTTGTTACAGTGCTTTGACATGTCATTTCTTTGCCTTCTGGCCTTCATTGCATCTGTTGAGAAATCAGCTCAATGTCTTACTGTTCTTTTGAAGATATTATGTTTTTCACTACTTTTAAGAGTTTTCTCTTTGCCTTTGATTTTCAGCTTTGTTAATGTGATGTGTCCAGATGTAGTTTTCTTTGAATGTGTCCTGCTTGGGATTGGAGGTGTTCCTCTTTTTGGTAGTGCTGTGAGGGGACTTGATCTTGCATTAGATTTGGAGAATTCTTGGTCATTATCCCTTCATTCAGTACTTTGGCCGCATTTCCTCTCTCTTTTCAAACTCTATCCTCGGACTCTCTTCTGTGTGCTTCATTCTTTTCATCTCTTCTTGCTTTATTCTGTGTATTTTCTTCTGACTTATATTCCAGTATATTAATCCTTTCTTCAGCCTTGTCTGTTAAATCCATCTGTTGAGTTCTGAATTTAGTTATTTTTTTTTTCTGTTTTCATGGTTTTAAGATTCCAATTTGCTGCTGAAAGTTGTCATCTTGACAAGTAATTTATTATATTAATTGCAGTTGTTGCGACTTCAATATTTGGATATCCTATGAGTATGTTATTTATTGTCTCTGTTTTATCCGGGGTTTTCAGTCACGTGATTGTGACTCTAGATTGTTTAAGTATATGAAAAACTGTAGTGATAATTTGAGATTGGCTATCTTCCTTAAGAGAGGCTCTAGCAGGCAGTTTAAAGTAGGGGAATGTCACTTTAAAATTGTAAGGATTGGTTTCCCTCTGGTTTACCTTTCTCCTAGGATATAGATCTTTGGTGGTTCTAGCTGAAAGCCTGGGGTGTTACCAGGGCCTCTTCTACTTGGCAGCCCCTCAACTCTAATTTTTGTCCCTTTCGTATCCCAAGACTGCTGGAGATTCTGTTGTCCTTCTCAGATTCTCTGCCACTTGTTTCTGCTCAGTTTTTTGGCCTGTCAGCTTCTGCTGTGAATTGGCAAATGTCTCAAGGAGAAAAATGGTTGTTATTCTGCAGCTCACCTCTCTACCTACACTTGTCTCTCTGGGATCTTGCCTCCTAAGTCCTCACTGCATTGGTAGCTCTCATTGGTAGCTGATACCTTCAGACAGATGTTTCTTATAATTTGTTTAGTTTTTTAAGTTGTTCTTGACCGAAGGGTTGGTCTGTAGCAAACTAGTCAGATTTTACTGGAAGCAGAATCTTGAGAGAGGTCAGTTTTGACGTTTAAAATCAGACTTGTGAGAAATCCCAGTAGAGATGGTAGGAAGGCAGTAGCTGTCTGAGTCTGCTACTTAGAAGACCCGTCTGGGTAGGAGATAAACATCGGGAAGAGGCTAATTCATTTTAATTCATGGGAACGGATGAATGAGATCACTTAGGGGACAGAGATGAGAGAGAGGAGAAAAATCCCAGGACTGAGGATAACCCAGTAAAGGAGATGAGAAGCAGTAACCAGTGAGTCGAGGAAACCTTGAAGTTTGTATGATATTGCAGGGAGGAGGAGTCTTTTAAGAAGAGAGAATGGTCAGCTGTATACTCTTGAATGTTCTTGAGAGGTGGATTAAAATGAGGATGGATTAAAATGAGGATGGAGAGGTGGATTAAGTCACCTGGATTTGGTGACTTAAAACCAGTCTGGTGCAAGGTAGGGTGCCAGCTCGACTGGAGTGGGCTCGGGAGTGAATGGGGAGAACTGTTCCTTGGTGAAGGAAAGGCATGTGCCATGCCCTTAAATGGAGGTTTGCCATGTTGTGAGACTTGAGGCAAAGCCAGAGTGCTGAGGACCTGGTAAGGGGAGGTGACTGAGCATTTTTCTCAATAAAACATTTTGCTGGAGGACCAGCTGTAATCTTTATCAGGTGAGTGAGCGTAGTAATGCTGTTTGCATGCTCACATGCAGTGTGAGAGAGATTACTTCTTAAAAGTACTGGCAGATCCTTTAGGAAGCAGGTTTATCAGTTTGTAATGTAGGACTATTGAAACTTTTGAAGTGAAGTGAAATGAAAAAATAGATTTTATCAAAGCATCCGAAAATCTGCTTAACATTATAATAAATATTTTGAAATTGGAGGAAAAGAGTAAATCATTTAAATGAACGTAGGAAGCAAATGACTCTCCATCCTGATTATAAACGTTTTGTAGTTAGTGTCAGCTCCCCAGTTGACATGACAGAATAGACATGAGATCCTGTCGTGTCTTATTTGGCTGGAGACAATTCCGCAGGCGCTCTTTGCATTAATATCTTTCTCAGCATTATGTAAATATTAGAGAAGAGTCACCTGAGTCAATTTAGTCAGCTAAGAAGGTTTTGTAATTTACTTTCCCAGAGCAAATTTACTTCTATCTGACTTAGTTTTCAATAAGTCACCAGGAGCACTGTTTAAATAGTAGAAAATGAGTTCCTGTCTGAAACTCTCAGCAGGGCTATTTTTAATTACTCTTCTCTTCTTTTTGAAAAACATATTTCTGTAATTAACAAATGAAAACATCAGTTTGCTATAAAACTGGGAATTTTAATGATGACCGAAAAGTATTTCCCAATATCTAGGTAATTAGTGATTTTTTTTTTTTTTTTCATACAGATGTTGGGCAACTTATGGAATCAGCTTTACTGCAATTTTCAAATCCACTTTCATGGGAACATATAATATTCCCCGTTTATTTTGGATAGCAGAGTTTCCTTTTTCTGTGGACAGATGCATATGAAACACATGCTCTTGGAGTGGAGTTTGTGGTCCTCTGAGAATTCTCTGAAGGAGGAAATGGGTTGACCTATTCGGTTGCTATGAAGTAAAAACAATCTTGTTTTCATTTTTTAGTGAACATCTGGGTTGCATTTATTGTTTTACATTCTGGGGGTTCTTTAAAACCACAATTTGATAATGTGAGGATTCATTAAAGCAGTAGTAACATATTTAGCTATTTCTATAGTTGGTAGGGTGGCTGATAGATTTTTTAAAATATTAATAATGGTTTTCTTTTGTATAAAATATAACATTTAAATAACAACCATTGATTTTATTTATTTATTTATTTGTATATGGGTAGTTCCCTGGCTGGGAATCGAACCCAGGCCACAGCGTTGACAGTGCTAGTGCCGAAGCCTTAAGCCACTTCCCCACCAGGGAACTCCCAACAACCATTGATTTTAAACCATAGAATGGGATCTAGCTATTTTGGAGGAAGGATTGATGAGCTGGCATATTTCTCTGTTGTCCATTTTCATGGCTGTGTTGGACTATGTGCGACAGACACTGTTGGTTCACTACCACAAATCCACCCTCCCCATCTCTCCATGGAAAGAATGCTGATTTGTTCAGATGTCTCCTCATAGAGAAGGGGACTGTATCACCACACGGGAGTGAGTCGTAGCTAATGTAAACCTGTAAACCAGGCCAGGTTCTCTCTCTCTCCTTACCACTGATTAGAGGCAGCGAGTGTGACCTAAGTCTGGTCAGTACGCTGTGAGAGGCATTTTGCAGGGGTGCTTCTTGGAAAGGTGCCTTCCTTCTTAGAATAATAAACAAGGAAGAAATAGTTCCTTTTCTATGATTGACTTTTTGGGACCTGGTTGGGTAGCCAGCTTACAGTCATAATGTCCCTCAAGCGCATCTAGTTCCAAGCCTGCACACGGAAGAGGACCAGCTGGATCCTTGACCATGTGGTCAAACTGATGGCTCTCACTCACCCAGGAGCCTCCCTGTCTCCACACTTCCTGTTGTGCTGGACGGTAAATACCTTCTTGTTTACATGGTTGGGTGGAGATTTGCTGTAACTAGGAGCCTTGCCTGATACTGGCTGTCGCAGGTTTCAAGCTCCTTCACTCACTGAGGGTCTCATGGCACAGAGTGCAGAGAAAACCTCTGCTCTGCCTTCAGTGTTCATTAAGCATGTGTATTTGTCACTTTAAGAACTGAACTAGATCATCTTCTTGAAATTAACACTTTCCTCTGCTCGAGATTAACACTTTCCTCTGCTCTTAATAAAACAAAATATATTTTCATATGCTTATGAGTCTGTTTAATCATTCATTTGGCAATTCCCGATAATTATTTTAACACATATATTTTTTAAAATGCAGTAATTGAAAGTGGCAGACATTGGCCTTCTAAATACTCTGTTAGAAGACAGGACTTCCTTCTGGTTTTTAGCAGAGAGGAAATAAAATGAAGAGGAATTTTTCCCAAGTTTCAGTAATTAGATTAAAATTCTTTGAATGAGACAGAAATGAATTCACTGTAGTTTGTGGTTGGAGCATGGGAAAATAAATTGGACGATGTGCGTGGCCTGTTCACACAGTGCGGCTGCGTTTCCCAAGTGTGGGGAGCGGTGACTACAGGCTTCTGACTCAGGGTCTGACCACATCCCCGGGGGCAGGGGGCCTCCTGAGAAGATGGGTGATGACTCTCACTGGCTTGTATACAAGGAATCTTAATGCTGGATAAGTGTTCTTCCCAAACGTTTCATTTTCTTGGGAATCACAGGATGTCTGCTATGGATTCCCCAAAGTAATTGTTTCTAAAACTTACCTTTTTTTTTAAATTGAAAATAGTGGTTATTTTAAAACTATACACTAGTCAAATGGTTACCATGATGTTTTCATTTTTACACAAAGTCAGATGCCTTCTTCCTTCCTGTGGTCAGACTGGTCTTTAAGTACTAAAACATGTCTCATTAGGTCTCCTGTTAGCGAGTAGGCAGGGTGGGCAGAGCCCCAGTGCGTGTGTGTCCCAGGCTCGTTTGGCACCCCTAGGAGTTGTTCTGCCTCACAGATGCCCAGTAATTTGGCTGGACATGCAGAACATGACTAATGTTATTTTTTAAGTCTGGAAAGAACATAAACCGAGATGTTTCCCCTGGGTTCTGCTGCTATTAGTGCTTAGATATTTGGCTTGAGGATTCGAGTCTCTTGTTACCTTCCACAGTGCCTGTCCCCTTTCCCCCCCACCACAGAGGAGTCTGGGATCCTCCCTTTTTGCCTGTCTTCCCATTAAGTATCAGAATCCTGGCAAAGATTCTAATAATATAAGGCTAGCAGACTATCCTGCACATAGAGAGAGTAAAGACTATTTCAGAAGCGTTCTGGCTTGTTCTACATTAGAAATTTTATTTTCCTTTTCAGTTTTACCTGTGAAGATTTGAGGTAGGGTAAAATAACAATTTCACTCCTGGGAGAAAAGTCTGCATCCCAGTCCTAGCCGCCTTGCAATTGGGTGCTGGCCTGCCCAGGAGTACTGAGGCGGGCCCTGGTTCCACTGCCCAGAACTCTGGTCCGTCACTGACTGCTGGCTGCCTCCTTTTGGAGAGAGAACCTTTAGAACTTTTCTAATCACTTTAGCTTGTTTTACCAGTCAAGAAACATAGGATCTCGGTTACCAGACATTTCAGGAACATATTTGACAGGACAGTCATTTCCTAATTAAAGTTGTAAAGTTACTGACAGTCAGGGCCATTCCAGCTTTCACTGGTTAAAAAGATGAAAGACCAAGCTTGGTGGTGATACTAATCCGAACCTCTTCCTCGAATGCTGGAGAGAGGAGTCTGTCTTTCAGTATAGCCTTACATTTTGTGAGACTTTCTGTATGTTTTATTGAAGCTCTTTTTTCCCTAATGTCCCTAGACATGCCCCTCTTGAGGCTGTTAACTTTCATCCACTCTTTGGAATCTGGAACCCTGGATTCCTGGAAGCAGGAAGCATGTGATGGGCTGCCTTTCTTGTCCTCAGCCAGTGCTTCCTCATGGCTGACTTCGTGGGGATGAGTCATGCCAGAGATAACCACATGCCATTCCTCCCCAAGTCATTTTAGTCCTGTGGGATTGCACAGGCCCCCTTCCCCCTTGTGGTCTATGGGAATAAAAATTTCAGAATTTGGACCTCTTTGCTGTATCAGGCCAGCCATTGAAGGGTAATTAAGATAATTCCCCCAGTTCGAGGCAGAAAGCAGTCAACTGTAATGTTAATGGTTTGTTCTGAGAATTTGTCTCTACTTTATGTATACTCACTTAAGTTGTTTAAACGTCTGACCTAACTGTTATTTGTTGACATATTTTTAAGTAAATATATGCAGCTCTGGCATTTCCAGCCTTGAACATTGTGTAAGTTACTGAATCTCTTAAGTGTCAGTCTTCTTGTATGCAAAACGGATATTAAAAACCCAAGTGAAATTATTGCATGAGGAATTTATCAAGGATCCCAAACAATTAGCAGGTGTTTAAAACTGTCATTCATCAACATGAATGCCCTTTGCCCACACCTATGTCTTAAGCAGAGTGACTTAGGAATAACTGACGATCAGCAGTGCGATTGTTGTATATTTTCTGCCCCAACTTTGTATTTTGAAAATTTTCAAATCTACAGAAAAATTGAAAGAATAGTGCAGTGAATGCCTATATATCATTTACCGAAATTCACCAATTGCTAACATTTTGCCACATTTCCTTTCTTTCTCTCTAGTACATACAACTTTTTTTTTTTTGACTGAACCATTTGAAAGCGAGTTACCTACATCCTAACAGTTTATCCCTAAATACGTGACATTCATTTTCTAAGGATGTTCTCCAGCTTAACCACAACTGTTTCTGTACTTAAGAAAAATAGCAGTCACTCCATGGACAGGCCAGATGCTGTTTTCCCCAGTTGTTTTCAGAGTGTCTTATGTAGCTAATTTTCTTGCCTGTCAAGAGTCTAATCAGGATTTACACCTGTATTTAGTTACGTTGTCTTAGTCTTCAAAAAAATTTTTTTTGTATGTGGGTAGTTCCCTGGCTGGGAATCGAACCCAGGCCGCAGCGCTGACAGCACCAGCGCCAAAGCCTTAAGCCACTACACCACCAGGGAACTCCCAAAAAATTTTTTTATGGTGAGTTTTTTGAAGCGTCCAAGCCAGTTGCCTGGTGTCATTACATACTTGTATCCTATATTCTGTGTTGTATAAACAGAAGAGAGAAGTACGTTGATTTCTTTAAAATCATTTTTTATTTTTATAAAAACATTATAATCATCTACTTGATTCAAGGTCAAAGTCACATTCATTTTTCTTGTTCTTTGGTAAATGTGGACTAGATTGGTAACCAAAGGAGTTACTAAACGGCTCAGATGTCAGTGGAATATGTGTGTGGGTGAACTTGGAACAGATACACACAGTGGTTTGTTAGTCCTACCCCCATATGGAGGTGGTTAGTTATCTGGCTTAACGTAGTAAGGATTTTAATACTTGGCCATGGCTTTATAAAGAAATGAACTTTAGGACTGGAAAATTTAGTAAGACAAACTGTGTTTACATAATACAGAAGAGATGCTTTTGCTGCCAGATCCTTGGATAAAGAACAAACTTTAAATCTCTCAGGAATGGGTCTTTTTCTTCTTCCCTCTCTCAGCGCCTTTCTATTGGCTTTAAACATTTTTAAACTTTAGCTGCAGCTGAGACTAATGCAGGATCCAGCTGTAACATTTTTGTTTTTGTTAGTGTTTCCGGTGATGGTCATAGCACACTCATTGTATGAAAGTTCCATAAAGGAAAGGGCAGGGTGGGGGAAAATGACACTCTGTAAAAGCATGCAAGAAACAGGGCTGGCTCTAGGAGTCTCCCTTTCAGACGACTGATGTGGACTCCACCCTGAAGTACTCATTTTATTTGTGACTAGTCTTGTGGGCGTTTTGGTTTTTCCCTTTTAATCATATTGTGTATAGAACCTTGTAACCAGAGAATATACCTGAGGCTGACGTATTCCTTTCAGTGGGAAGCAGAAAACAGCAATGAGAACCCAGAGGCCCTAAAGTTCTCCGTGTAGGACCCCTCCAAGTGTTGTTCACGCTTGTGTTGGGGTGGCAGCGACCTGTGAAAGGGAGCCAAGTCCTTTCCTTAGCTCTGTTCAGTAGTGCTCATGCCTATGCATTTACCAGAGAACAAGCAAGTGCAGAATCAGCAATTCAGTCAAACTGCATTTCAGATTTGCAGTCTGCTTATGTGTCATTGCTGTAAAAGCTGTGCGTCTTTGATCAGCTGGGTCTTAGGAGAACCAGGTACGTATCATTGCCTGCAAGCAGAAGGTGGGTTATGTGCTTCAAAATAGTTTTTGCTATAAATGTAACTATTGTAAGACCAGTGGTTTTTCACATACTTGTGTGTCTTGAACATTTTGTTTTTCTTTTTTTTTTATGTTAAGGAGGTCAGATTTCTCATACTTCTAATTGTAGCCAGACATCCTGTTTGGGGGCTATTTGAGACCAGTGCTGCATGTGAAGAAAAAATGCAGTACTCTTCCGAGTTGTTCTTTTAAGATTGGCTTTTATGAACAGGTTTCCTTGAAATCCCATACTCTGTTTTTAGATGATCTCTTTACATTTCTGGGGTTCAGGGCATCAGTAAAAAGTATATTTATTATTCAGCACAAAAATGTTGTTCATTGTCTTAGATTATTGAAACTTTATAGGAAAAATAAACCAGTGACACTAGAGTGGATATAACAAATGAGTACCACAACAACTTTAAGCAAACTCTGTTCTCTTTCTCAGGTCACTGCTGTATCTCTACCAGCATAAATGATAATTTGAAGAACCTGTATTGGATTTATACTTGGAGAGTCTCCTGGGTTCTTTTTTTTTTTTTTTATTTTTTTTTTATTTTATTTAATGTGGGTAGTTCCCTGGCTGTGAATCAAACTCAGGCCGCAGCGTTGAGAGCGCCGAAGCCTAGCCACTACGCCACCAGGGAACCCCCTCCTGGGTTCTTATAAGTTGTTATTTTCTGCCTCCCATTGAAAGAGCCATTTTTGTAACCTTTCGAGAAACTTCTTAAATGTTTCCACTTCTCCTCTAACTCCTTCCTGCCCCATTTTTACTCAAAGATTTTTCTTTTTTTAAAATAAAGAATAGTCTGGTAACTTCTTAGGTTTGTTGCTTTGTATGGTATCAGAAACCTTTATACTCTTGAATTATTTCATCTACAGTTATTATAAGATTGAGGGATTGTGACCCTTGAGTCTGGTGTGGTAGTAAAATACCACATTCTCTTAATGGTTCACATAACTTATAGTCACTCCTTGAAAGTATTCAGTTTAGTGAGTTGCAGTATGTTCATAAAGTCAACCTAATTTTTGAACATTTTCATCACCTCAAAAAGCAGCCCGTGGGAGTTCCCTGATGGTGTAGTGGCTTAAGGCTTCGGCGCTGGCACTGTCAGCGCTGCGGCCTGGGTTCGATTCCCAGTCAGGGAGCTACCCACATACCAAAAAGCAAAAAAAAAAAAAAAAAAAAAAAAAAAAAGCAGCCCTGTCCTCATTAGTAGTCATTCTCCCAGCCCCTGGCAACCGCTAAATCTACTTTCTCTCTATGGATTTGCCTATTCTGAACTTTTCATGCAAATAACATCACATAATACATGGACATTTGTGTCTCGTTTCTTTCCCCTGGCAGGTTCATCTACATTGTAGCATGATTCAGTAGAAAGTACCTCTGCTTTTCCTGTGAATTGAATTGAGACTTGGATTCATTTTAGTGATGAGTTATTGGAAGATTTTGCTCACCTCTGTCATGTGGTTGAATCTGTGACTTGTGTGCTATCTTGAAGGTTTTAGGTATGCCTGTGTTTTCTTCCCATTGAGGAAATAGAAGTTCATTTCCACCCTCATTATTTGGAGAAGGTATGACTTGAATCCTTGCTATTATAATCTCTTAATTTGTAATGTCAGGCATAGTTGCATCCAGAGCAGAACCTTGTTGTCTGCAGAAAATGTTTACTCTCTCTAAAGACCAATATGTGGGGTCAAGAGACAGAGTTTCCCAGGGAGCTGCACTGAAATCTCTTAATAGCACGAAGGAGCTACTTCTCGTGGACCCAGGAGGCATTGCCAGTGTGAGCCCAGTGCTGGACCTCTGAGGCCCAGCATTCTCTCTCCAGTCAGCCAGAAATCAAATCGCAGCAAATGGTAGGGAGCTCCTTAGCAGCAGGCTGGGGAGCGGCTGTTGGTAGGGGAGAGAGTCTTACAGACTTTTGGAAGAAACAGGGAATTGGACACCTATACACAGATGAAACAAAATGAAGATTTGGAGTGAGCAGGTACTCCTGGCAGCCCCTCCGAGTGCCCCACTCTGGGAGCGGTGGTGTGGGGAGGCGCATAGAAGTCCACAGAAGTGGCCACCAACCGGGAGAGTTCCAGTCTGCCTTGCGGAGACTGTTCCCGAGTGTTCTCTCCCTGTCCTCCTCTACCTTGTTGGCTCTGAGGCACATGGTTGATAGCATTTTTACCTCCAGGCAGGTATTTCTTTACCGAGATTGAATTCTCCACCTGGGTAGCATTGGGGCTCCATGGATGTGTACCAGCCCTCTAGTACAGCTTTTCTCCTTCTGTCTTAAGGGGCTTTTCAGCCCAAGGGCTAGTTCCCTAACTTCATCCCAGAGTGAAGCCTGCTAGAGGAGAGGCTTTGTTCATGGAACAGAGCATGCAATGATCCTTCTCATTCAAGAGGGAGATCCAGTGAGAGAAGGTACTCATGGACAGCATTAGAGCAACCATGCAACCAGCTGATTGTCACCTTAAATGCGTACGGACGACAAGGACCTCCAGTGACACGAAAGGACTCGTCAGCATGAAAGAGAAAATTTAATACAAAGCTTGTATAGAAATATTGCTGACCTCAAAGAAAGATAGAACACTTTTACAAATGATCATTGGAGACTTACAAGAAGATATGACTTGAGCACTAGCATTTGTCTAACTTCCTGCCCCTCTTCTTGAATCACCAGAATCTGATGCAGATAACTGAGAAAGAAAAGAGGTGAGAAACTGAATCATGAGAGGTGGGATCAGAGTGAAGATCCTGAGGGCTGACTCATCAGTCTGTTTCTTGAGAATTCTGCAAGTTGCAAGAAATGTAAGAGGACATGCAATTGGCTCTGCTAATTTGGGGAAGAAAAGGGTAAATGAGGCCTGGTGATAATACCGAGTAACCACCAGAGTGAGGGGTGGGTTTGCTCCTGTGCAGCAACAGTATCTGGGAGCAGCTGACCTGGGAGGTCAGAGGATAGATATGTGTGCTTCAGCATGCTCAAAATAGGTAGCCTTCTCCCTGCTCTGCAGCTGTGTCCCCTGGAGCCATGCACAGCACCTTGTCATCTGGAGCAGAGATCACCCCAGACAGAATTGTATGCAGAGACTAGATCACAGAACTGACATGATAGACTCACAGACAAGCAGACTTGCACAGGTGATCCCTTGAACCTGGGCCACCTGTGAATGGATGATGCAGTTTATATATGCATCGGCCCTCTGCCTTACAGACTCAGAGCCAGAAGAGGCCCACCAGACTTAGCAGGAGCCTGAGAAGCAGCCATTCAGAAAATTGGGCCTGGATATCATTGTTTGGTAGTAAATAAGAAGAGAGCAACACATTGCCAAAATAAAATAAATAATAATAATATAATAAAAAAGGGAACAGTTTTTGAGGTAGAGAAAAAGTACGATTTTGAAAACGATTAATTATAGAAAGTCGAAGTAAAATTTCAGGTTGAATTTACTTTGTGCTGTTTTTAATAAAATTCAAGAAAGACTGAAATAAGTGATTGAAAGGTGAAATAAGGCAACAGGGCAATCTAAAAACTAGTTGGTTGAGAGAAAAAGTGAAATGAATGAGCTGAAAGAAATTGTAACGTTACTGATTGCACTTGCAGAATTTTGAACTTCATGAGAATCCATGAAAAGGAAAAATTACAATGTAGAAAGTTAAATTAGTGCTGTGATCAAACTAAGTGGTGTTCCTGAAGGAGCTACCAAAACAAATAGAATAGAAATAGTAATCAGAGATACAATGAGAAAAAACGTATCTTTGAGCTGGAAAAAACCCACCCACCCACCCACCAGTGCCTTTGTATGTGGAAGGGACTCATTCTGCAGTGGCTGAAGTCAGCGGAATGAGCAACTGGATGCTGGTGAAATTTTTAAATTTCAAGAATGAAGTACAAACTGCCAGTCACCAGAGGGAACAAAAAATAACGCTGTTTACAAAGAAAATTGGGATGGTTTTAGACTTTTCTGCAACATTGCCAGAAGATAATGAAGCTGAGAGTTTTGAAGGTAAAAGGTTATACCCAAGAATTAAATAATCGTACCATTGTTAATTTGTGAAGGCAACAGAAAGGCGTTCTCTACAGGTACAAAAAGTCAGGTCCAGCATGCTGCCTCCGGTAACCACTCGCTCTACTTTTGTGCTTAAATTTTGTGAACCAAAAGATTTCTTAGTCTTTAATGCCATTTGAGAGTTTTCTGTTATTTGTACCTGAAACTTCCTGATACACCATCTGTGACTTTTTTTTTTTTTTTTGCTTTTTGGTATGTGGGTAGCTCCCTGACTGGGAATTGAACCCAGGCCGCAGCGCTGACAGCGCCAATGCTGAAGCCTTAAGCCACTACACCATCAGGGAACTCCCTGTGACTTTTTCTTGAAAAACACTCTCAAAAATATCCTATTCTAGTCCACTAAAAATGAATTGAAATAACTCAGGGAGGGAAAAGTTAGGATGTAAAATAAAACTGATGTTGAATTGAAATCATTTAAACAAATTTAAGTCTAAATAATTATAAACCTGGTTACAAATCAAAATTCAGATGTCATATTAATAAATCAGCCTTGAAAGAGAAGATTGGCAATGAAAAGAACAAAGCCAGTTACGCAGTAACAAAATCGGCAGTAATAAATGTGGGTCCAAGTTAGGGCAGCAGAGGCTGAGAAGGAGGTGCTGGGGGAGGAGTGGAAGGCTGGGAGAAAGTAAAAGCCTGGCTTTTCTCCTTACGAAAGGGGACAGCTTCTGTTTTATTTTTGACATTGGTAATTTTAAAAACATAAGTAGCAGTTTAGTTTTAAAACAATAAAGGTAACCACTTGAAAATTTAAGTGGGGCACGAGAGGGAAAGCAGGGTGACCTGCAGGGCCTTGGGGCTCTCTCGTCTGGCTTTCTTCTGGTTCTCTCTTCACAAGAACCCCAGGCCTCTGCAGCAGCCTGGGTTCACTCTGGAATCATAGCACAGGGGCTGCCTCAGAGCAGTAGGGGCAGAGGGCTCTGGGAGGCCATGTGCAGGACGGCGTTGCTTTACTGTGACTGTGAAATTCTGTCCATCAGAACTGCTTGCTTTGTCTCTGCGTTGGGCAGTTTGGTTGGCGTGCAGGACAGTAGTCCTGCTCCGTGCCCTTCCTTCCTTGTAGGAGAGCATGTTTAGTGCACTGTGGTATGTAAACATGAGCCTATTTTCTTCCTGTCCGACTTCTTAGAAATAGTCACTTCTGTTGGTTTCCTTTTTAGCCTTACAGTGTTTATCTATGCAGTTACAATAAAAATAAAAATGAAAATTCTTATCACTGCTTTCTCTTATACTTTGTCTTTTTTCATTGAATTTCTTGGAGGTCATTCCACATATGTACGCAGTGTTTTCTCCCCTTTTAAAATAGCTGTATAGTAGTCCATCCTGTGGGTATACCAGTTTATTTAACCAGCACCTTATTGGTGGACACTTGAGTTGTATCTGATCTTTTGATATTATGTTGCAATGAATAGCCTTGTGAAGATGCCATTTTTTTTTCAAATTTGTCTGAGAGAAATTTTCAGAAATGGGATTCTTGAGCCAAAAGGGAAATGCATTTGCAACATGGATAGGCATCACCAGACTTCCCTCCACACCCATTCACTGTTACTCCCACCAGCGATGTGGGAGACTGCCTGATCTCTCTCAGCCTCGCCAGCAGCCTGTCCTGTCTACACAAACATTTCAAAATTGATTTAAACAGGGGTAGAATCTACCCCTGTTTACTCTATCTACCATTTGTGTACTGATTTTCTTTGATAGCTTTTTATAATGGGAAACTTTATTTTTTTGGTAGTGTGGAATTGTGAAGAGGAGAACAGGAAACTCCATACTTGCAGTTTCTTTTCCTGGTGGCTTTATAATGGGCTTGATTTCCAGAGATGAAGAAACTATGTAAATTAGCAGCAGAATACCACCAGCTGTTGTATTACTTGACTGGCATGTGGCATTTTCTTTTTCATTTCAGCATAGTATCTGTTGAGTGACTACCATGCACCAGAAAGAATTGTGGTGGTTTCTGAGAAGTACAGAGTAACCTAAGAGTGGTGACTGCCTCCCAGCTCAGTGGGTAGGCCGTGGAAATAGCTGTGAGACATGGAACACAGGGCAAGTGCTAAGTAGTGGGGCAAGCTATACCACGGAAGTCCTTAGGAAGAAACAGTTCTGACTTACGGGAAAAGTAATCAAGCCTCCAACACATACGTTGTCAACAGGTGAGGAAGGGACTGTTAGGCTTTCTGTGGAGAAACAAATGCATACAGCAGACAAGTGTGAGCTCAGGATGAGCATTCAGTGTGAATAGGGCTTTGGTGGGAGATGAGGACCAGATAAGAGGCACCTAAATGAGGCATCAGAGGCTCTAATTCTTTTGCTGCATAGGTAGGGAAGAACTCTTAATAACAGAATGAACTTCACCAGCTTGGGCCCCTTCCCTTTTTCAACAAATAACTCAAGCCCTCTCATTACAGATTATTAGGAAGTCCACTGTCTCTTTCAGGAGGACTCTTCTTGACCTAGGAATTCCCCTGTAGAACTCCCAAGATTCATTAAATCTAGAGGGGTTAGTCTAACCATGTACTAGGAAAGCTGGAGGTTCCTAGGGTGTACAACCTTCTTAGTTTGCACTCACGTACTCAGCCACTCTTTCCCAGGCACAGCTACTTGGCCAGTCCCTGGGTCCCCATGGGTTTCCAGTCTTAAGTACAAGTTGTGCTGCAACCAACCCTTCCCATGAGTCTCCAGGCCTTGTTGTTAAGCCTCAGTCACACTCATGGTGACATGCTTTGGGAGGCTTTTGGTGTACTTGCTTTCCAGTAGACCTGTTTTGGTTCATGCTGTGGACTTTCCTAAAAATCTCTCAAACCCCAAGCAAATAGCATCTGGCCTCGGCGTGTCCCTTACCTTCTGCTGAGCAGCCCCCAAGTCTCACACTAGTGGCAGGTAGCCTTGGTTCTCAGCTTAGCATTTCCCAGACACCTCTAAGCCCAGTCCTTTATCTGCAGATCCCTTTGTAGTTCATACCAAGTGTCTCTGAGCAGGGCACAGGCAGCAACTGACCTTGGCCTACACCAGAGCCCCACCCAAGAGGCTCCAGAACCACCATGACTGATGGACAGCTTCAGGCCATATTAGAGCACCACCCAACCCAGGAGATATACCCAAAGGGTGGACTGGCCAGGCACCAGAAACCTGCTAACGTGAATCCTGGTCTGTAGAGTCAATCCCTGCACCATGGCTCCTCCACTATAGTCACTGCCAGTCCTCATAGCCAGTCAGCTTGAAGGTTGCTACCACTGACATGCAAACAGCAAGCAAGGGACAACTACAACAGGAGGGCATAGACAACCCGCACAAGGGACGGACACAGGAGCACCTGGCTCAGGTGACCAGGGAGAGTGTACCACTGGGCCCCATAGAACACCTACTAGATAAGGCCACACTGCTAAGACCGAGGGACATAGCTCTACTTAATACATCAAAACAGACACAGGGAGGCAGCCAAAATGGGGATGTAACCATGTCCCAAATGAAAGAACAGAACAAAGCTCCAGAAAAAGAACTAAGCAAAATGGAGAAAAGCAATCTACTAGATGCAGAGTTCAAAACACTGGTTATAAGGATGCTCAACGATCTCAGGGAGAACTTCAACAAAGAGATAAGAAACATAAAAATGGAGGTAGAAAACACAAAAACCAGTCAGAAATGAAGAATGCAGTAACTGAAATGAAGAATACATTAGGGGGAATTACAGTAGATTAGAAGAAACAGAGGATCAACTCAGTGATTTGGAAGAGAAGGTAGCAGAAAACACCCAATTGGAACATCAAAAAGAAGAAAAACCAAAAAAAATTGAGCATTTAGGTGGCTTGTGGGACAATATCAAGTGTACCAATAACATTGATTTTGCATCATAGGAGTACCAGAAGGAGAAGAGAGGGAGCAGGGGATCAAGAACTTATTTGAAGAAATAAGTAATGACTGAAAACTTCCCTAACCTGGCAAAGGAAATAGATATACAAACTCAGGAAGCACAGAGAGTCCCAAATAAGATGAACCCAAAGAGGCCCATACCAAAATATATCATAATTAAAACGCCAGAGTTTAAAGACAGAATCCTAAAAGCTGCAAGAGAAAAACAGTTATCTACAAGGGAGCTCCCATAAGACTGCCAGCTGATTTCTCAACAGAAACTTTGCAGCCAGAAGGGAGTGGCAGGACATAATTCAAAGTGATGAAAACCAAGGCCCTACAACCAAAATTACAGCAAAACTATCATTTAGAATCAAAGGACAGGTAAAGAGCTTCCCAAACAAGAAAACTTTGGAGGAGTTCATGACCACCAAACCAGTATTATAAGAAATGTTAAAGGGACTTCTTTAAGAATAAGGAGGAAATAAAGATAAAAAATTTGAATAGTGGTAATACGTACAAATCTATCAACAATTACTTTAAATATAAGTGGATTAATTGCTCCAATCAAAAGACATAGGGTGGCTGAATGGATAAGAATACAAGACCCTTACATAGGCTGCCTACGAGAGACTCACTTCAGATCAAAAGACACACGCAGACTGAAAGCAAAGAGATAAAAAAGGTATTTCATGGAAACAGAAACAAAAAGGGTAGGGTAGCAATGCTTAACACCAGACAAAATAGACTTTAAAACAAAGGCTATAACAAGAAACGAGGACCCAGTAATTCCACTTTTGGGTATATATTGGAAGAAACCCAAAATGCTATTTCTTAGGGACATGTGCATCCATATTGTAAAAAATGTTCACTGCAACATTATTTACAATAGCCAAAATATGGAGGCAGCCTAAGTGTTCATCAATGAATGAATGAATAAAGAAGAGTTGGTGCATACAGTAGGTTCTCCATTAACCAGAAGCAACTGGCAAAAATCTTAAGCAGCCAGTTACTTGAGAGTGCTGATTGCTTGAGTTCCAGTTAACAGTATCTGCTTACATTTATCTGGCATCTGCCAATCCCCATGGATACCATTAACTGAAGCCTACTGTATATACAGTGGGACATTACTCAGCCATCAAAATATCTTGCCATGTGCAGCAACATGGATGGACCTAGAGGGTATTGTGCTGAGTGGAAGTCAGACAGAGAAAGACAAATGTCCTGGTTTCACTTATGTGTGGAATCTCGAGAAGAAGATAAACAAACACAATAGAAACAAGGTCATAGATACAGAGAACATTTTGATGGTTGTGGGGTTGGGGGAGATGGGGGTATGTGTAAGGGGGATTAAGAAGTACAAATTGGTAGTTACAGAATAGTCATGGAGAACACAGGCAGCATTGTAATGACTGCGGTGTCAGACGGGTACTAGATTTATCAGGGCGATCACTTCATAAGTTATATAAATGTCTGATCACAATATTGTACACCTGAAACTAATACAATATTGTGCGTCAACTGTAATTGAAAAAAAATATTTTAAAAAAGGAAAGAATATGTAGAGGGCAGGAAGCCAGGTACAGGGGAGAGACCCTTGGTCACCCCCTTATTAGGAATCCTAACCTGTGCCCCTGAGCCCAGCAGTTGGAATCAGCATGCCCTTCATCCCTGGGGGCTCCTGGGGCCTTCCTAAGGTGGGCTGTCGTATTCCCAGCGTCGGAGAACTAACTAGCCGCCTGGTTTGTTTTAATAATCAGAATTGTGCTTATGTCTGCATCGGATTAAAGGGTGGTTGGTACTGTTGAGAGAGGAAGAGGCGTATAGGACCCCAAGGAGTCGTGAGGCCCAGAACGTGCCAGGGAAGTGGAAACCCTGCTGGGGAGGACTTGGCAGAAGCTGGTGGTGGAGCTGGGGCCTGCGGCGTGCTATGGGTTCAGCCACGAGGTAATTTCTTACTTCAAGATGCAAATAGCATTAGCAATTTTTTTTTCAGATTTTAAAAGTACAAGCTCCTAAACATTTTTAGAAAATTACAAAGAGGAGAGTAAAAATCACCTATAATTCTACCATTATCACCATTTTGGTTTGTATAACTTGACTTTTCTGTGAGTGAATATATATACTTTTTAAAACACAAACAGAATGGTATGTACTTAGGGTTTCTTACCCTGCTTTTTTCATGTAATTGCATGACATCCTTCCATCTCAGAGCCACCTTGTCATTGAATGGTGACGTAGTATTCTGTCATTTGAGTGCATGCCTGTCTTCTGTTGCGAATACGTAAGTTCATTGGGTTTTTTGCCGTGTCAATTGTGGGCGGTGAACATTCTTCAAATTGTGATGTCAGTCCACCAAGTCTGGTGGCTAACAGGATAGAATGCAAATTGAGGTTCTAAGTTTTTAGTTTTGACCAGTTCTGTCTGTCTGGGGGTTTGCGTTAGTCATTTGACGCTCTCTATAAATCTAAAAAACTCCAAAAAAACTTCCCTTTTCCACCTAGTAGAATGGAAATAGGTATTTTTAGTTTTAGGTGCCTGACACTTTAAGGAGAAACTCTAACAGGTTTCTAGGTGAAGGATGTTCATAGTAATTGATTCAATAGCAGCAACAATACCAATAGTCACCATTTAGTAAGTGTCTGCTGTGTGCCAGAGGTTGTGCTCAGACTTTGTGTTTGGAGTACTGGCTGTCTCGTGATTCTCACAGCAGTTCTGTGATGGGTGATGTGAGCCCCATTGTACAGGTGAGGAGATGGAGGCATAATAGATTAAATAACTTGTACACAGCTTATAAGGGTAGAGTGGAGCCCTGGACCCAGAAACAGACAATCATGGGTTCTTGGCAGCACTGTGTTTTTAAAAGTAGAAGCAGAAATGTTTTATCATTTTTGGGAACATATTTGAAATGCAGATGTAACCACTTTTACATCTGAATCATTGGGGTAGTCTGGCGCCTTAGCCAACTTTCCTGTAATAACTGCATATTTCTTCCTTGGATTTCCTGTTACACTTGCTTTGGCTAATTCAAGTTTTACCTTCTGTTCCTCTACTTTACTTTGTTGCTGGACAGCTGTTAAACATCTGTGACTGCTCTGAGAACGTGTGGTTGTGTGTGCACAGCGGCTCTGTGTATCCTGTTTGTGTGAGTTCCAGAGGCCTCCGAACCAAGGGTCTTGGACAGCGCTGCGCAGTGTCTTTTATGTCCCCTTGTCGCTGCGTCCTCAGTAACTCACCAGTTACCGATAAAAATGTCTAACAAAATTAGTTGCTTTTTCCCTCCACAGAAATAAAGGAAAAGAAGACAAGACAGTCTGGAAGGGAGAAGTTTCCTATAGAAAAGACAGGTTTTACATTCTTCAAACTGCAGTGTTCTCCAGTGTACGAGAATCCTTTTGTGGCTTTGGACAGAGGGGTGGATGTGGAGAGGGGGAGTGCACTTCTCAGAGGGGAAACAGCATGGGTTTCCAGAAGCTAAATGTTAAAGTTGAGCCTGGTCTGAATGCAGATAAGAAGTTCTTTTTGCCTCCTTTGCCTGCTTTAAAGCTGTTCATTTCTTATTTTTAAGGTCATTTGGGGGAAGTCTCTTTGCTACTAGCCTGGCTCTTTCAGTGTGGCCTGACCCCTGAATCCTACCCTCCCACACAACTGGAGAACTCGATTCTTTCCTCACAAAGACTTCTTTCCAACCCCTCCCCTCCCCCCTAAATACTCCCTATTGGAGCTAAGTATTTTGAAAGGAGCCTGGCCGGAGGGCATTTGAAGTGCGTTCTTCTCTCCCATGGCCAGGGAAAAGTAGAGCTTTAAAACAAATGTGTGTAAAAACAGAGTCATCTCTCCAAGGCAGGGACACACGGCTTCCGCCTTCCGTGCTTTGAGATCTATCCTGAGCTGCCTCTTTGCAGCTGGAAAGGCGGCGATGAGCTGCAGTGGTTTGAGAAACGAATGGGAATGGAGAGTCAGGAAGATCGTTTCTTAGACCATTCTTCTGTGAGCCTTAGGTGAGCAGAGTTAAACATTTAAATAAGAGGAGGTTTCCACATTTTTACATCCATTAGAACAAGCTGAGTCTGAATGAACCTGAGCAATGATGTGGTTGTTGAAATCTACTCCACGAACCACATTTTCATGATTAAAGAAGCAAACCTGATCGATGCAGAGATCAGAGGCTCTTTAAAGGCTTGTTTGGGAAGAGAGGACTTTTATGTCCTGATTCTGCTCAGGTCCCGTAAGGTTACTTGCTCACCTTCACGGTGGGATTTTCTACTTAAGGAATCGAAACATTTTCAATAAAGTTTAGGAGATGTTGTTGGCTTGGAAGACATACAAAGAATTCAGCAGCTTGTTTGGGTGGAGAAATACACATTTGCTAATTATTGAAAACTTAGTTGATGTAGTGTCCTCTTTGATTTCCTAACCAGGACCCCAACACAAGTTTCTCCAGCCTTGGGAAACCTGCCAAGCCTTTTGCCTTGAAAAGCAGTAATGACAGTGTCACCTTCGCTTTGGTCCCATCTTTAGTGGGAATGCTTCAAAGTCTGATGCATGTTGTAGGTTCCTGCCACTGATCCTTCACTTAGGTTACACAATCTATTCTTAGTTTACTGCATTTTTTTCTTAATCAGGAAGGGCTGTTGAATTTTATCAAATGCTGTTTTTCCATCTATTGAGATGGTCATATGTTATTCATTATAAGCCTTTCTGTACTACTTGAGTTTTCTTTTAAAAAATTACTTGCACATAACATATCCACTGACTTGAGGCTTAGAACTCTTTAAAACTTTAGCTTTGCAGCAGTGTTACTGTGTTTTTCCTTGAATTTGGTTTCTCCTATCTGTTCCTGTTTGCTTTTTTTTTTTTTTTTTTTTTTTTTTTTTTTTTTTTTTTTTTTTTTTTTTTTTTTTTTTTTTTTTTTTTTTTTTTTTTTTTTTTTTTTTTTTTTTTTTTTTTTTTTTTTTTTTTTTTTTTTTTTTTTTTTTTTTTTTTTTTTTTTTTTTTTTTTTTTTTTTTTTTTTTTTTTTTTTTTTTTTTTTTTTTTTT
>PVJL010002511.1:0-73849 GCA_004026885.1 Lyroderma lyra | reverse complement strand
CTATTTCAGTATTTCTAGGCTGTTAGTGATTTATTAATTTTTTTAAAAAAAAGTCTCTCCTGTCATTTTCTGGGTTTAGAGGGGAAGATAAGCATACTCATGTACCAGCTCTGCCTTCTCAACCCAGACTTGGGGACTTCAGCATGCCAGCCTTCCTTGCTCAAGTTGCGCTGTATGTGAACTGTGACGTTCTTGTGACCTTTGAGATGTCATGTTGCTTTACTTTGTGATCCTGACTGCGAATCAGAGCTTGGAATTGAATTACAAAACCTGACAACTCGGACTGAAATTTCAGGAGATAACTAAAAGATTCATAGGACCTCAGCCATGGACTAGCTTAAGGACTCCCCGGCTGGGATTTTCAGTCCAGACTGCCGACCTCACCTTCCTTCCTGGACTGAGATAAAAACCACATGGATTCCACTGGGTTTGCCTGCTTTGCCCTAAAATAGCACACCAACACCTCCCCACCCCCATCTAACATCACATTCCTCAAGCTTTGTACCTTTTAGATGTTTGTGAATGGAAAGCAGAATGGCAGATGTTGTACAGCTGTATCCAGCCTGCTAAAAACAGAACTGGGGTTGGGGAATGAGGAACTGTGGGCACTGCCTTCTGGGCGAGGACACTGGGGAATGTTGTTTGTAGGTGTGGTTGTGTGCTTGGGACAGGAGGAACTCTGGATCTTTAGATGGAGACAGCCTAAAGCAGAAGCCAACCAAGCACAGATACATTGCCTCCTTTTTCAAAATGCATCCTCTTTGCCTGAGGTTGGGTTTGTTAGGCTGATGTTCTGGGCCACCTAGCGATGAACATTTCAAATCAGGTTGTCCTTGTTTAGAGACAAAATTGCCTTCCGTTTTCTTTCTAAAAAATATGTTCAGCATAGACTTTTTCCACTTTTAATTTTTTGCAAGCCTCATAATAATATAAGCCCTAGACAATATTTATTTCATAGCTTGGTCTTTGCAGCCAGAGCAGTTTGTATGAACAATTTACTGGGTACATGATAGTGGATATGTATGTACACATCCTGTTTGACAGTGTGACATAAATAACACTGTACTGTCTTGATTTAGCTTATCATTCAGATTTTATTAATATTAGGCTAATCATTGGCTTAGAATTTGTTTGGGGGCCCTCCATTGTATATGGCATATTCTAATTTTTCTGCTTCTGTTGGAATATACAGAAAATGAAAATGAAAAACAGGCGTATGATGCAGGGTAAGGAACCAAGGATCCTGGATGCTAGGGTTCCAAAACAAAACGACTAACCACTCTTATGTTCTAACAGTTTTATCGAGGTACAATAAAATGTACCCACTTCAAGTATATAATTCAGTGACTTGTAGTGAATTCACAGAGTTGTGCAACCATCACCCAGTCACTTTTGGAACAATTGCATCACCCCAGCAAGATCCCTCATTTCTGCTGGCAGCCAATCCTTGCACCAACCCGGCCACTACTGCTCCTTCTGTCTCTGGATTTGCCATTTCTGGATATTTAACATAAATGGAATCATACACTATGTGGTCTTTTGCATCTGGTTTCTGTCACTTAGCATAATGTTTTTGAGGGTCATCTATGTTGTGGCAGGCAGCAGTGGGTTTGGGGTTTTGTTTGTTTGTTTTTTTTCCAAAATGATATTGTATAGATATACACTACAACTTGTTCTTCCATTCACCTGTTGGTAGACATTTGGGTTGTCTCCACCCCTTCTGGTGGTTGTAACTCGTATTCCTTTGAATGTTTCATGCACAAGTATTTGTTTAAATACCTGTTTTAAGTTCTTTTGGTATATACCTCGTGGAATTACTGGGTAACATAGTAATTCTGTTAACGTTTTTGAGAAACTGCTAAAGTGATTTCTAGAATGACCGAGCCATTTTATATTTCTATCAACAATGTGCAAAGATTCCAATTTCTCCACATCTTTGCTAATGTTTGTTAATATGCTTTTGAAAAATTATTATAGCCATCCCGGTGGGTATGAAGTGCAATCTCATTGTGGTTTGTATTTTCATTTCGTAGTGATTAATGATGGTGAGCATCTATCTTTTCATGTGCTTGTTGTGTATTTGTATAAAATTCATATCTTTTGAATTTTCAAATTGGGTTGTTTGTGGTTGAGTTGTAAGGGTTCTTTATGTATTCTGGATACTAGACTCTTATCAGATATGTGATTTACAAATAGTTTCTTCCATTCGGTAGGTTGTCTTCACTTTCTTGATAATGTCCTTTGGTGCACAGAAGTTTTTAATTTTGATGAAGTGCAGTTTATTTTTTCTTTTGTTGCTTGTGCTTTTGGTGTCACATCTAAGAATGCATCATCAAATCCAGGGTCATGAAGATTCACCCCTGTGTTTTCTTCTGAGTTTTATGGTTTTAGCTCTTATATTTAGCTCAGAAATCCATTTTGAGTTAATTTTTGGGTGTGGTTTGAGGTAGGGGTTCAACTTCGTTCTTTTACACATGGATACCCAGTTGTTCCAGCACCATTTGTTTATTTTTTTTAAATTTTATTAATTAATTTATTTATTATTAGTTTCAGGTGAAAAGACTATTCTTTTAAATATTTTTTAGATATGATTCTGTTTTTAGGCTATTTATTCCGTTTCATTGATCTTTCTACCTTTTTTGTACCAGTTCCACACTGTTGTTATTATTAGAGCTTCAGTACATTGCAGTGTGTACTTACTGACTCAAGCTTATTCGTAGTTCACATCCTCTCTGCGTTTGTTTAAGAAGCAGCGTGCAAGTGCAGGCTACTCTTCATGTTTACAGGAAGAGGGAAGACACTCTGTGACAGCTCTGAAGGAAAGCGGGTTCAACGGGGATGGGGTGGGAAGGTTTGAATATGTTGATAGGTTGATGGCAAGAAGCTGGTAGGAAGAGAAAAGAAAATAAAGATAAAAAAATAGAGACTGTGGCTTAAGGAGCAAGATTTTGGAGGAGGACAGGGCGTAAAATCATGGGCATAGGCTTCTGTGTACTGAAACATGCCCGCCTTTGTCTGACTCACCATTGATTGCTCTCTCCTGTGAAAGCCAAAGTCACAGTCACTGTAGAACAGCAATTAACATGCTTTGGTTCTTGTAAACTAAGTATGGAGGGCTTGAAAATCCAATTAAAATTTACGCATTTGCAATTAAGTGGATATTTGAAAGCTAGTCATTCTGTCTCTGTTAGATCTTGCTATTTACATGAATTTTTGCTTTAACTGTGTAATCTTTTCCCTTTGGGAAGGAGTTTTGATTTAAAATAGAAAGGACTGAGGTTAAATAGTAACCTAAGAAACTTAATTTTTATATGGCATGTCTTGGTCCTATAATAGTTAAGATTTTTTGTTTCATTGATTACCATATCTTTACAAAGTTAAAAAAAAAAAAAGATAGAATGGAATTTTATAAAGTCCTAGTTTGTGTGGTCAAGAAGAGAAGTAATATATGTGAAATGCTTAGTATAAGAAATCAAATGGCACTAAAAATGGACCAAGCCACACTAGTACATCCCAGGTCCTGAGCCTGTACCATCAGAGTCTTTATCATTAAAGAAGTTTTTAAAAAAAAAAAAAACTGTTTCTCTTTCTGTGTCTCTGTATGTGTATATGTCTGTATTCTGGAAGGATTGAATCTGAAATGTTAACTGTGCTTATCTCTGTGGTGGGGTTGTAGTTGCTTTTTCTTTTCTCAGTTGCTTTTTCTGCGTGAACTTTTTTCATTTTTTTTTTCTTTTATCTTTTTTAGCTTTTTCTGCAATAGAAAAATTCAAAGAGGAGCAAATAGGATAGAGTTGTGAAGCAGTGAGAATTCCATGTGTGGGGAGTTCCCTGGTGGTGTAGTGGCTTAAGGCTTCAGCGTTGGCGCTGTCAGCGCTGTGGCCTGGGTTCGATTCCCAGTCAGGGAGCTACCCACATACCAAAAAGCAAAAAAACAAACAAAACAAAACAAAACAAAAAAAGAATTCCATGTGTGGAAATTAAAGAGGTAGCGTTAGCATCATTTATTGGTTTTGATGGTTTGACTGTTGTGGTTGTACACATTACCAGTTCTTGAATTTCTGGAGAATTCATTTATGCGTAAGTACCTAATCTCCAGTCAGGTGGAGAAGTGAAATGTTCTAATTCAATTTTGCTTGCTTCAAATAATGAGAAAATTATTTGCCTGTCAGTAAAGGCTGCCAACAAGTATTTAGTTCATGTTACATTTGTTAATTGATTCATTGACTGTTGCCATGAGCAGGCCAACCAGAGTATTGTGTGTCATACTAGCTATGCTATCAAGTAAAAATTAACCATCACCTGAAAATGTGGAGCATTTCTTTATTATAACGAATTACATGAATTGATTCCATTTGAGTCAGCACTTCATAGTAACATTTGTCTGGGCTGCTTCTTCCCTAGATGTTAAAACTAAAATGTTAATGAGTCCATGCTGGTGAATGGCATCACTGTGACAGGGACGCAGATGAGGAAAGCAAGGTGCTTGCCTTGTGTAGCACAGAGACCATTGTTAGGTGTAACCTACTCATTGCCATCTGATGTCACATTTTTAGAATGAGTTAGCCCTGATGTTCACTCAGTGAAGATGGACCTTGAAAGTTCTGTCTTTGAAAGTCTAGCTGTGTTTCATTGGTACTCTGACTGGTCCAATGCCATTAGAAGCTGTGATGAGCACCCTGGTGGGAGGGACCACCATAAGGGATCATCTCAGCTAAAAAAATTTCAAAACTCAGGCCTCAGTTGGGAAGGTGATCCCTGATGATGGTATTCCATGGATGGCTTTTTGTTCTCAGGGTCATCATGCTGGACATGAGTTTCATCACCTGTAATGATCTTCTTAAGAAATCCTCACCTTTTTCAAAATCCAAAAAATTTGGAGGAACTTTTTCTGCTCTTAAGAGTTCAGTAACAGCATGCTGTTTGAACCAAACGTCTGAACACTCTTCTATTTCGATGTGCACTGGGTGAACAGTTTCACCATCTGTGTGTGCAAGGTCAGGAATGATGGGGGGAAGAAACCATGTGACTACACAGAACCAGTTATATCCAGATGTGTCCAGTGTAACAAAAAATAGTGCAGAGGGGGCAGAATTTATCAGCTTGCCCTCATAAGACGCATCATTATTTATGTTCTACCACAGGGAGAAAAAGCTGCCAGTGAAACCAGACTTCATTTCTTCTCACTTAGAAATTTTTTATTTATACTTACTGAAAGAGTTCTTTAAACTTATTTAAACATTGATTTACAACCTTTACGATTGTGAATGCATATAAAAAGTAAAATATGAGCAAAATAGGTTGGCCAAGGTATTCCTGAAACTTCTTCACAGAGTCCCTACTCTTTGGAGTTACTCTTCCACACAGTTGGTATTCGCGTGTTTCTGCAAAGTGTTGTCCTGTGTGCCACCAAAGGCATGGGTCACGCAGTATTTCTCAAAAGAAAGCTTTTTTATTTGTTTCTGGGGCTGTTTCTTAAGACTTTCTTGATCTTACTGGAAGGTGTCAGTGAAAGATCTGAAGCAATAACCAGGCTCATCACATTGCTTGATCAGATGGTTCTTAAATTGTGTTTTTGACAGAAACATTGAGGATTAGCAGTTCAGTCTTGCCTCTGACGGTAATAAGCACATTCACAGAAACGAAGGCAGTGACCTATATATGTCACAATTGATTTCAGAAATGTGTTAAATGTGCATCTTAAAATTGATGAAGCATGTTATGTCCATTAGTTCAAGGTTTTTAATTTCATTAGTCAAATCTGTATCTTCCCACCACCACCACCCCTTTTTTTTTTTTGCCTTCGATGGAAAAGTTCCATTTTTACATGTATATCTGACTTTTTCTTTATAAATTTTGAGGCCATTTTGCTAGATACATATAAATTCAGACTTGTTAATTGTGTGATTAATTGAATAATAGATCATTATCTGGTGACTCTAGTTTGTTTTGCTTGTGTTCATATAATGGGACCAGCTTTCTTTTACTAAAGTTTGGTATATCACTCTCTACCCTGTGCCTCCAGTTGTTAGGTATTGTTATATTTTAACGTGCCTTTTGTGAGGAGCACTTAGTTGGATTGTTTTTGTCATTTATTTCTTTATATCCAGGTTTTAAACCTTGGTCCTTTTTCCATTTATATTCAGTGTTAATGTATCAGTTAATTTATGACTACATAACAAAGTAATTGGCTTAAAACAACACTGGGTACTGTCTTTCACAAGTTTGTGAGCTGGCTGGCAGTTAGGGACTCCTTGTCTGGGTCTTTCCCACAGGTCAGACAGGGCTGAGCTCCTCCCCGGTGACCTTGCTCACATTTTGGGGCCTTTTTGGAGTTGACTGCAACAGCTGCAGGTGTGTGGAGTGCTCCCTGCATGTGGTTTCTTCAGGTCCTTAGCCTGGGCTTTTCCAGAGCATGATAGTCTCAGGATTCCAAGATGGCAGAGGTTTGGGACCCTGTGCAGGGTCACCTCTGCCACATTCTCTTGGTGAAAGCATGGGGACTGTCAGTATTAATTGCATCCCTTGTCTTCGGTGTGGGACCCCCACCCTCATATGTGTTGGGCATCTCCTGGTCCCTCTGTCTACTCTCCAGAGATAACCAGTGTTCTGTGGCATGGGAGAGGAGGTGAAGGGATCAGGTAGTCTTCATCGGGTCCTTCTCATTAGCTGGCTTGTGCATCCTGGGTGTCAGGTTACCCCCCCTCTCCCCGCCCGCCCCGTCTGTCTGTCTCACTGCAGTCTCCTCCTTTCTCACCTTGATTAAGTCACTTACTGCTGTGCTGCTGGACCAGTCTGTCTTCCGGCTTCTTAAAGTATGTTGTTATTCTCTCTTTTCTCATTATTTTTGTCCTTGTGGGGTTTTGAACTTTAAGAATTTTCCTTGCTATAATTTTAGTGGTATTCTCTTATTGAGACTTTAATTTGCATTTCCCCAATAATTAAAAAATTCGACATGTGCTCATTCTTTTTTTTTTTTTGCACATGCATGGTGTGTTTTATTCTTTGAAGAATGGTTCTGAAACATCACATAAGTCAGGCTGAAAGGTAACGTTTAAAACAGTTTTATAAGGATATGTTATATGTAATAACTGTTCACTCTACAATCTTGATCATAGAGCTTTTGATACACCTAGTTGGCAGTAGCACCCACATTTTCTAAATGGTCAGTCATCATTTTTGTCTTGTCTCCATAGACTTCTTCTCATTAGCTGCTTTCTGCTTTTGTTGCATAATCCCAGAGTCCCTCTGCATTCTCTTGAGAGGTAGTCAAGCTATCGTCTTTTCTTTTTTCTTTGCTAATTTCCTGGGATTTCTTCATGTTTTTCTGGCGGGCAAGTTCTCATTGATTTCCACGGGCCATGCCGACCACCAGAGCAAACCGGGAAGAGGACGACTCGGAAAAGCACCGGCTTGCTGCCCGCTCAGCGGCCGTCCCCGCCAGTAGATCTGCAAGGCCGAGTCCAGGGTGGCCGTCCTTTGCTGGCTCTGTCCCCTGCCCCGCCCACCGAGTCATTTTTTTTTCTTGTGCCTGTTTAAATCTTTTGCCCATTTTCTAAGTATTTTCTATTTTTTCCCTTATTTTCCTTTGACAGTTTCTGGCTTGCTCTTCACTTTGTGGTATGGAACTTTTGATGAACAGAGGTTCTTAATTTTAATATTGAATTTATTTTCCTTAGTTCTGCCTTATTTTAAAAAATTCTTTCCTACTCTGAAATTATAAACACATTCTCCTCTGTTCTCTTCAAAAAATTGTGTAGCATTGTCTTTCACATTTGAGCCTTTATTCTACTTGGAATTGATTGAAAATATGTATGATCATAGAGACTCAGGTTTATGCTTTTACATATGAAGAGCTGACGTAGCACAAATCATATGCTGAAAACTCCAGCCTGTCTCTTTGAGCTGCAGTGTCAGCGCTGTTGCAAACCTGGTGTCTGTAGGTTTGTGGGTATTTTTCTGGCTACTGTGTTCTGGTTCACCAGTCACTTTATTTACCCCTACCATTATCTTAATTTGTTTGTTGAAACTCTGCATGTACTCTTGCTGTTTACTCAGATTTTTTGGGGGGTGTGGGATGTGGTGTGGTTCCCTGGCTGGGAATTGAACCCAGGCCACGGCATTGAGCGCCAAAGCCTAGCTACTGCTCCACCAGGGAACTCCCTGTTTACTCAGATTCTTAATCTCTTGTTTCTTTAAACGAATTAATAGAAATTAAACACACAGAAGACTATTAAAATCAAAAGCTATTTCTTTGAAAGGTTTAATGAAATTAAACAGTTCTAGCATAATTACAATCATGCACTGATTGCATACCGATGTTTCAGTCAGCGACAGACCACAGCGGTCCCATAAGATTATAATGGAGTTTAAAGATTCCTGTCACCTAGTGACGTTGTAGCTATCGTGACATTGTAGCACAACACACTACTCACATGTTTATAGTGATGCTGGTGTAAACAAACCTGTACTGCCAGTTGGACAAGTAGAGCACAACAATCACGTTCAGGACATACCTGATCTTATAACACTAATGATGACTGTGTTACTGGTTTGTGTATTTACCATAGTCTACTTTTTATTATTTTAGAGTGTATTCTTTCTACTTATAGTTTGCTATAAAGCAGTATGCCCTGTTACACTGGCAGCAACCTCGTATGTCTCGTGTTTACTGTATCTTTTGATCACATCACATTCTCGTCCTTGATTTAATCTCGTGCTGTTCTGTATGGGAACACACTGTCCAGGCATTTAGCCTGAGAGCACGAGGCTGCCCCATCTAGGTGTGTGTAGGTGCACGCTGTGATGTGCACACAGCGATGAAACTGCCTTGGGCCCCAATTCTCAGAACGTGCTCCCATTATTTAAGCAGCACGTGACTGTAATCAAAGAAAAGAGAGGCATCGTAGGAATGGAAAATCCTTCAGAGGTTAATCACTAATACGAGCATATAAGAACAACTCTGTAAATTAAAAAAAAAAAAAATGCAGCAAATACCGATGTCCTGGCCACCCTTCACCTACTGCACTGAAACTCCCTGAAATCCTTCTGGAATGTATTTGCTCCTACCCCAGCCTTCTCAGAATGAAGCACCATCAAGAATTTGGTGTTACTGCTTCCTGTGCATTCATTTATGCTCTGCTGTACATATATGTGCACTCCTAAAACACATACAGATTGACGTGCCTGATTTCTCGCCCTCTGTGACAGGTGTCACATGCAGTGTCACTCTTCAGCCTGCTCACATTGTCTCCTCTCTGTGAGACTCATCTTTGTTGATAGATTGAGTTCAGCCTTTCTTTTTATTGTTGTGTGGGATTCTGTTTTATAAATGTACCACAGTTTATTCCCTTTCTTACTAGTAGAATTTAGGGTTTTTTGGTTTTTGTTGTTGTTGCTATAAACAGTGCTGCTTGAAGATCTCACTTGTGGTCTCTCTACTAGGTTTCCTTTGGGATAATAAATACTTACGTATAGAATTTCTGACTTGTTCACATGCACGCCTTTAACCTTCCTAGATATTGCCAAATCATTCTCCAGAGTAATAGTTATTTGTTTAATACCTCTTCTTTCTTTCAGTGCCTGAAGACCTCTCCTTAGAAGAGCGAGAAGAACTCTTAGACATTCGTCGAAGAAAAAAGGAACTTATTGATGACATCGAGGTAAAGAATCTTGTAGTTTTCCCTTTTAGGTAAAATGGTGAATCAAGTAGCTTCAGGAAAATATTAAAAAATGGGTGTACCTTAACGACATGGAGAGACAGGGCTAGAGAGTTACCAGGTTGGCAAAGCAGAGACCATGCTTCCCAGCCATACCACTCGGGCACAGGAACCAAGACCTCACGGACTTGGACTGAAGTGAGGACCGCGACTCTAGAGTCACGGAGGGTGGTTTTAAACAGCACCAGCAATCTGTTGATGTGTCAAGAAGGCATAGGGAGACCTGGCTTGTTTGTTAGCATCCGTAGCACCTAGAACACACCTGTCATGTTCTGGGCACTCAGGTACCTGTTAAGGATGTGAATAGCATACATGGAACTCTAGTTGCATGCCAGACACCTGCCAGTGGGTGGGAGAAGCATGACCGTGAAACACAGGCAGATGAACACTGTACTTGACACATCTGTGTGCTCAGAGGTGAGGGTGGAGGGTCCCACAGGACAAGAAAGGAGAAAAGCCAGTCTCAGAGTCGGGGTGTCTGTAATGGGTGCAATAAGTATTCAGAAGTCCCTTTGGGGCTTCCTTGGCAAATCAGTCAGACGTGGCTCTTCTTTGAGAAACTTCCTAATCGTAGTCATGCCAAAGTAAATGTGGCCTCACAGGCTGCTGGCTGTGAGGCCAAGCCTTGTCCAGACAATACCTCCTTTCTAGGAGCTAGCATTTTAAGTCTGAAGTTTCTTGGCACACAAAATAAAAGGGCTCCTAACAAAAATTTCTTTGTATTCAAAAGATAATTTGTGGAACTTTTTCTTCTAAGGTTACCCTTCGTTCTTGGAAAAATTCAGATAACCTAGAGTAGGTGATGTGGTTGAAAAATATGACTGTGTTTTAAGGTTAACGGTTCTGTTGGGACATTAGTAATAATAATGCCTGTGGAGTCTTATGGAGCTCTCAACAACCTTGTATTTGAGGTGAGAGTGCTGAGGCCCAGAGAGGTCAAGCGGGCTGTGCAAGGTCTCTCAGGCAGTCAGTGCTGGAGTCACCTGGAGGAACAGGGAGTCTGTCTCTCCTGGTGTTCTTGACACACCTGAGGGCACAGGCACAGTCTCTTGTCACCTCCCACCTCCTGCGCTCTGTCCATGGTGCTTCATCTCATGCAAAGTAGTGGGACTCAACCTGAGACCCGCAGTTAGGGGACCTGACTAGAGGCGGCTAGGTTTCATCCCCCGCCCGGGGCCTTCCCAAGGACATCCCTGTGGAGGAGGCAAGGGCCGGTGGGCGTGCGGGGGTGGTGTCTCAGCAGCAAGAGGGGAACTACGGACTTGGCCCTCTACTCTTGCTGCTTCAGGCTCTTTACCCCTGTGAGACTCTCCCCAGTGTCCCTTCCTGATTTTACACACAAATACTCTAGAACCTGCCGAGTGGACCCCTCTGATCTCTTTCTGAGGAGACGTGGGCACGTTTTCACTCTTCTCTCTCGCGTGTTGGGTGACCTGATTAGGAGACACTCTCAGTATCAATAACAGGTATTGGTTTTTCCTGTGATGGGAGCCAGAGGAGACCTCAGGGAAGCAGCACCCAGAAGGCTAGCACTCCTCTGAGTCTAGGAGGAGCAAGGTAAAGACCCTTCCCCACACCCAAAGTCTTTCTCCTCCTTTGGCAGAGACTGAAATATGAAATCGCTGAAGTGATGACAGAGATCGACAACCTGACTTCTGTGGAGGAGAGGTAAACACGACCACAGCGGGGCCTTGGTGGAGGGGTCGGGGCGCTTCTCTCCCCAGCCTCTCTACTTCATCCCGTAGTTTAGGAAGCAGCACAGGTACCCCATAATTAACCTACACGGACGTAACCTTTCTGTGACTGGCAGTTATGCTGTCCCTTCAGTCATTAGCTTTTTCTGAATATGTTGTCAAGTGTAAAGAAGAGCCATGGCAGAGCCACCAGTGAGGGTGGGGCCTTGGGGAGCCTGGGCTTTCTCCCTTGGAGTCGTGAAGGGCAGTGGGCAGTACCGTGGGCAGCCGTTCCCTGCGCTCTGTGCAAATGCCCGGTGATGGTTTCTTACTTATTTCTGATGCCCAGCAAAACTTCTCAGAGGAACAAGCAGATAGCCATGGGAAGGAAGAAGTTCAACATGGACCCCAAAAAGGTAGGAGAACATTTTTTGTTTTCTGACCTGCAAGAGACCGATGGATCGATTTTCATGGCTCTTTCCTGTTGGACAAAGGCAATCAGGGAGTTGGTGTTAAATGTTATTTTAAAAAGGGCTGCTGATGGGTTGGGGGGAAGAAAAAAGTCTTATAAAACTGGTACCTGAACCAAAAGGCCTTTTTTTTTTTTAATATAAAAATATTTTTTTTTATTGTCAGACTTACTGAGGTGACATTGGTTATCAAGAGTTACATAGGTTCCAGGTGCACAGCTCCAGAGTGCATCGTCTGTTTGTTGCATTATGTGTTCACCACCCAGTGTGAGTGGCCCTCAAAAGGTATTTCTTGACGTGTGAAGTTCTAAGGGAGGCCGGGTCTCCTGGGAGCCGCCCCCCAGCAAAGCTGGCTCAAGCACCCTGTTTCCCACCTAAGGCAGGCCCCACGGCCAGGGAGCCTCGTGGGGGCAGAGGTAGGTGAGGTCCAGCTGGACAGAGTTTGCGGTGTAGATGGGTGAGACGGTCCAGGTAAGAGGACATTACCCTTCTCATTCACCAAACAGATGTCAGTGTTAAAGACCACAGAACTGTCCAAGATTTAAGCCATTATCTTGGTCTTTCCTCAGGTAGAATTTTGTAGGAAAATACCCTACAAGAGGGGACCCTGCAGCCTGTGTGGCTGCTTATGTTTGAGGTTGAGCTAAGGTATTTAGCAGATACAAAGCCTTTTGAAATATGCGGCTCAGTTGTAAGATGGTTGCGTTTTGGGAAAAAAGAGTGACTTTGGATCACAGAGTGGTTTACTTCATTCCTCACTGGTCTTTAATTGGTGTTCACTTTTCTGACATTTTTGTTTATTTGTTTTTGGCACTGAGCCTCTGTGCCATTTGTTCATTCAGTGAATGTTCGTTGATTGCAGGAATCAACTCAGTGAGTTCTGATCGGTGAGCTGGCATCTGTACGTGCGATTGCAGGTGTAAATGTTATTTAAAGAGCACAAGCCATTTCCGCAGTTCATGGTTTGCAGGTTTGGATCGTCCTAAGGTCCAGCACGTCTGTAGCCAGAAGAGGGTCTTTGTTTAACTGGTGCACTCTAGCCCCTGCGAAAGTGTTCTCACTGCTTCCTCATTCTCTGCTGATGTGCATAAGTCAGCTCCCGTTGTCAGGGGAGTCATTGTGGGTTTGCTAGTGATTAGATCTTTGGGGTCAGCACGCGTTTTTAAAATTTTCTTCTTTAGAAGTTGAGTTTATGGAGTTATACTGTCAGCAGATTTAATACACACTGGGAGCATCTCATGAGAGAGATCATTTAACACATGGAGGTTTTTAAAACTAAACCTTATGTTTTAAAGTGCAGCACAGGGTTGTACAACACGAAGTTCATGCACAGGCTCACATCTTTGCTCACGAAACACATGTACTTGCTTAAGTGGTACTGCTGGTCCTCACCATGTACTCCCTGTCAGGTTCTTGCCCATTGTCATCGTTCACCCTTTGCTGAGCTTGCACTGAGCAGCAGTGTGTGCCCCCAAAGTGGGAGAAGCAAGAGGGGGCACTTAGCTCATGAAAGTAGGCTCTGCCTTGTGTGCCCAGCATCACTGAGGGGAAAAACCCCCATCCCAGAGACCAGCTGCTGAGCACCCCACCTGGCTGGTGACCTCCTCTGCCAGGTCCCTGAAGGCAGCTGCTGTGAAAACCAGAGAATCCTAAGGACAAAGATGAACACCCACCCAGGAATCACCAAATGTTCAAGGAAACTGATACATGAAAGAGACATGAAACTCGACAAACAAAACCAGCACTAGAGGAAACAGACCTAGTAGAAGCAATAGGACACATTAAAAGTCGGATATTTTTATATATTATAAACATCATTGAAGAGATATGGTAGGATGTTTCTTATCCATGATGTAAAATCAGGGAGTTGTTAAAACAGTTCAAGGAAACCAAATGTAGTGTCACGGAAACACCTGAGGGCCAGGCTGTACCATGGAGGACTCAGCTGAAGCTGGATCAGTGAGCTGGAAGGTAGCGCTGGCTCATTCTCTCCGTGGTTTTGCACAGAGCAACAACAGGATGGGTCCAGCACTTCATGTTTTGCCTAAAAGAAGTCCTACAAGGAGAGAAGTAAAAGTCGGCTAAAGTTTTCTAGATATTGCTAGGTGAAGTTAAGTTTAAGGTTTGTTAAAACTGTAAGAGTTAGCACTAAAAATAGCAATAAAACAGGATTAGTAAAGTATTAGTGTTTACGTAGTGAATTTGTTTCCTATAGCTGCCATAACAACTTACTGCTCCTTTGGTGGCTTAACACAATAGGAATGTCATCTCTCCCACGTCAGGAGGCCAGAAGTCGGAGATCCAGGGGCGGGCAGCGTCGGGTCTTTCTGGAGCCTCAGAGGGACAGTCTGCTTCAGGCCTCTCTCCCAGTTTCCAGTGTCCACCAACCACCCTTATGTCCTTGGCTTGTGCACACACCACTCCAAGATCTGCCTCCATGTCGCGTGGAGGGCAACATCTCTTCTGTCTCGGACCAGGACATGTCACTGGACTTAGAGTAGGCCTACTTCTGGGTCCATCCTTCTTTGCTTTTGCTTGTTTCCCATCCTAGGCACAGTCCCTTCCTCTTCAAAGTGGTTCTTTTTGCTGCTGGCTTTTGGCTCCATCTTCTCGCTTGGTCCCTGCCTGAGCTCACCTCAGTGGCTCCATGTTTTCCACAACCAGGGCCTCAGTCTTTCTCAAAGGGAGCTGCAGCTTCTTGGGGCCTCTTCTCCCTTCCAGAGATCACCTTGTTCGGAGCCCGTTTTCTTTTCTCAGGTCCTTGGAAGTTGTTTCATGGTGCTCTCCAAGGAGGTCCCTGGTGTTTTGGGAGCGTTGCATTTTAGAGCAGGTCACAATCACCCAGAGAACTCATGGAAGCCTCACCCCCCGGCCCATTCCATTCTGATGTCATGGCTGGGGCCTGTGACCTCAGAGATTCCTTGCTAACAAGCCTACAAGATGGCTAGAGGGCTGGAAAGACGGCAGGGCTAGATGCTGCCAGGCCCTCTCAAAGCCACGGCCCCGCCCAGGATGCACAGAGCGTGGTCAGGCACCTTGCTGGTCTCTCCTCCTGGTGCATGAAGTTTCCTCCCTCACCATAGGCCACATAACGTAACGGAATCAAAGTGCCTGCACAGGCCTTTTACTCCACCTCACGTCTGCCACATTCACGCATGGTGTGGAGTGTTCGTTCCATCATCTCTCCGCTGTGTATCTTCCACCATGTGAATATACCAGAATGTTTGTCTGCCCTCTTACTGACTGACTGTTGGGTTGTTCCCAGTTTGTAGAAATTCTAAAAAGAATCCTATGGACACTCATGTGTTGTTGTTTTGTTTTGTTTAATGTGGGTAGTTCCCTGGCTGGGAATTGAACCCAGGCTGCAGCGTTGACAGCGCCGAAGCCTTAAGCCACTACACCACCAGGGAACTCCTGTTTTTTAAAAAAATAATGACTCTTCCTGTGGGTCATGGCTGTGTGGGAGCTCTGGTCAGGGCACTGAGAAGGTCTGCTGTAGGAGCACCTCTGCACTTGCAGAAGCAGCCTCAGGGCAGGTAGAGGACAGAATGCCCTGCTCCCCTCTCAGTAGATCCCTGCTGTGATTAGGACTTCTCATGGGGACAGAGCACAGGCTAGTTTGGGCCCGGAGAGCACCTCTGCCACGTTTCGTTCAGAGATGGTCGGCTGCGCCCCGCTGGTCCTGCAGGGGGCGTGGGTTCTTTCTGCCGCGAGCTCAGTGGCATTGCAGTCAGGTGACATGTTCAGCCACAGGTGACAGCAAACTGCATGAAGATCGTACACACGGGGCTGTCTTCTCACACAGCAGAGGTGGCTCCCAGGTGTCAAGTGGCCTCCACGTGGCAAGACCAAGGGCCTTTCTGCCGTACGATAACGATTAGGGCTCTCACCGTCACATGTGCGCTCGGGGCAGGAAGGAGATTTGCATGTGGGTCCTTATCAGGAACCAGCAGTGTTCTTGAATCCTCCCCAGACAGGCCTTCTGTCTGTCTGACTGGAACTGTCACAAGGTCATTGCTAGTTGCAGGGGACACTGAGAAAGTGTCTCCCCTCCAAGTAGCAATGACCTTACGCAGTCAAGGATAGCGAGAGGCAGGCGGTCTTGCGGGTGGGTGTGGGGCTGCCAGCCATGGACGGCGCGTACCACTCAGACACGAGACAACGGTGTCCTGAGCCGAGTGGTGTGCTGTCATTGTTACCTCCGCGGTCCCCGTGACCACAGAGAACAGTTTTGTTCGTAACCTGTCTGCCTTTTGGCTGCTTAAACAAGTGGGAAGAATAAGGAGGCACGAGTGTGCCTTCCTCTGATGGACACATGTGGTGTGGGGGTGTGGGACCCGGGTCGTGCTGTCATGTTGCTTTCGCCGTATCCAAACCACTGAGATTGTCGCAGTCAGTGTGTCTGTGTCTGGACATGAGTCTGGGTGACCGCCTGCGCCGTGCTCCTTTCTCATGTCCACCTTCAGGGAATCCAGTTTCTCATAGAGAACGACCTACTGCAGAGCTCCCCAGAGGACGTTGCCCAGTTCCTGTACAAAGGAGAGGGCCTGAACAAGACCGTCATCGGGGACTACCTGGGCGAGAGGTAGGTGACAGCCACTCTGTCACCCTGGGGGGCGCGTCACCTCTGATCGTGGCCATGATCCATGAAATGGGAGTGATGTGAGTGCTGGCTCCACGGGAGGTTGGAAGGAGAGCCCGAGCAGTGACCCCTCGGAACAGCGCCTTGCAGCCCTGCGTGGAGGGCGCAGGGTGTGGTTGTGTTCTCACCCTGCCTCTCAGCAGTGGTGACAGCTCAGCACTCCGCGGAGTCTCCTTCGCACTCAGCCTGAAGACAGACGTGCAGGGAGAACAGCTTAGCGTTGCGCACATGACAGCAAAACCCGTCCAAGTCGGCTTTGGGAATGTCTGTCTTAGAACGATTGCAGGCCTACGGCATGCTGGTCCAACAGGCCCCTGTTTTTCTAGGGATGAATTCAACATTAAAGTCCTTCAGGCTTTTGTGGAACTCCACGAGTTTGCTGACCTCAACCTCGTACAAGCCTTGAGGTGAGCGTTTCGTCACATGCTGCTGTGGAGCTGGGGGTCGGGGGGCAGGCGTGGTCATCTGTGCACCGCAGTAACTCGGAGAGCGCCGTGCACGTCTCAGCAGATGCCGGCACCCCTCATTTCCAACGGTCTCTCCAGACCTGAGGGACGGGGGACAGGTGCGCAGAGCTCGCGGCTCGTGCTGCCTGACCGGCGCGGCTGGCTCTGTGTCTGTCCCCAGTGCCATTGCTGTCTTTCCTTTTAAATGAGATGGGGCAGTTGTGTGTGGGCTTTCTTCCCACTTCTGCGGCCTGGTCTCCATGCTGCCTAGGCCCAGGCGACTTCCTGTCACGTTTGGCCTTGAGCACTAACCACATGGGTGCCTACTGTGTGACAAGGACGGTATGGACTTCCTGCCATCGGAGGCCACCCCAGTCCCAGCCTTGTCCAGGTAAAGCCGGACATCACTGATGCCATCATGGTGGGCAGTCCTCCTGACACCGAGTCATGCTGCTGGCTGCAGTGGAAGAGCCCCATTGTGTGCTCAAGCCCCCTCCTATACCTCCCCTGGTGTCCGGCCAAGGCACTGAAGGCCCCCCACCCCACCCCCGCCTGGGCTCTGCCAGCTCTTCATGTGCTCTGGGTCCTCGAGGGGAGGCACCCTTGGCCCTGAGCCTGAGGCCAAGGGACTGCAAGGTCCCTGCTGTGGCAGAGAAGCACATGACCAACCACAGTGCCATGTCCTGGCCTCAGTCGTTTTCCATGCTCTGCCCCAGCACAAGCCCCTGGGCACTCATGGCCATCCCTCAGCTGCTGACTGGGGTGTGGCTACCTGGGCCGAAGAGCACTGCCCTCTGGGAATCCTGCAGCCAGGGTTCAGGAGTTTGAGACTCAGTTTTTGAGAACTGCCTCACAGAGGTGCAGGCCTGGGAGTCTGGGGTGAGTCCACACACCATCGTGATAGCCAGGATCCCATTCCTTTTGGCTAGTCAGTGTCTGGCCTGGAGCCACAGGGTTCCTGACTCCCTCCTGCAGGTGTCAGTCTCTGGCCGGCCTCACAGGACAGCTGAGGGCAGGGAGCTGCCTGCCGCTGCCACATTGCTGCAGCTGGGACCATGGTTCTGTTGGCCCCAGCTCGCTGTCCTCTCTGTGCCTCATGTCCAGTGGCCCAGCAGGAGGACTGGTGCTCAGCCTGGCCCACTGCCCGGGGCAGGGCACAGTGGAGGGAGCTTGTCCTCTGCACTGGCCATCCCTTCTGGGCCCGCAAGTGTTCGCCGTCATTCCTTGCTTTTGGTTTCTCTCCAGACAGTTCCTGTGGAGCTTTCGGCTTCCAGGGGAGGCTCAGAAAATCGACCGCATGATGGAGGCGTTTGCTTCCCGCTACTGCCTGTGCAACCCCGGCGTCTTCCAGTCCACAGGTCAGTGGCAGCTGCGGGCCGCTGTCCCTTGTTGGGTCTGCACAGGGCCGTCGCCCCGTGCACTCAGGTTGCCTCCGAAAGAAATTCCAGAAAGGTTTCTCGGCTCCATGGGAAGCTGAGCTCCCCACTGCCCTGACTTCTTTCAGACACGTGCTACGTGCTGTCCTTCGCCATCATCATGCTCAACACCAGCCTGCACAACCACAACGTACGGGACAAGCCCACGGCCGAGCGCTTCGTCACCATGAACCGGGGCATCAATGAGGGCGGGGACCTGCCAGAGGAGCTGCTAAGGGTGAGCTACCTTGAGCCCCTATGGCACCTCCGCTGTGGTCAATTTGCTTGTCCTTAATCCTTAGGAGGGTCTGGTCCTGCCCAGGAGTGTGGGCAGCACCTGGTCATGGGTCTGAGAGTGCCTGTCACGGTCCTGCTGCGCTGGGCATTGACTATGCCCCTAGGAGAGCCGGGAAGGCCCAGCCCACTCCCCGAGGCCCTGAGCGTGCCGTCGCTGTCCCCCTGGCAGAACCTGTACGAGAGCATCAAGAACGAGCCGTTCAAGATCCCGGAGGACGACGGCAACGACCTGACACACACGTTCTTCAACCCCGACCGTGAGGGCTGGCTCCTGAAGCTGGGTGAGTGGCACCTGCGGGTGGCCTGCGCTCCAGCCCCAGCCCCCACGGCGCGCCCGCCACGTGCCGTCCGAGCTCCTGTAGCCCAGGCCCCCAGCCAGAGGCAGAAATGTTAGACTAGAGGAGAAGGCTGCGAGCAAGGGCCACTCTGGCCGCACAGCCGCTGCTTTGCATCACACCCTGCCCGCAGGCGGCCGGCCTGTCAGTGTCCACGCAGAGAATACGCCCAGGCTGCACGAACGTCCCTGAACACTGCCACCTAGTGTCCACAGAAACCCCAGGCGGCTTGCTGTGCGGGAGCAGGTGCCTCTGCCTCCGAGGTCCTTGCTGCGTGCCTCGTGGTTGGTGTGGCTGATTTCTGACGAGTGGTTTAAATGTGCCTTCTTGTTTCCCTTCTGCCTGTGGCTCCCACCTTTCTGTTCTGTGACGGGCTGTCCCTGCTTGTCCTGCGTTAGGAGGTACGTACCCAGTGGCTCCCCACTGGCTGCTCATCCCTCTCAGTCTCTGTCCCCGTTCATGTGTGTGAGGCTCCGATTGGTGGCTGCCATTCATCTGACCCATATAGCCTTGGACTTGCTGGGTTAGCTTCCTGTGGGGTACGGTGAATGTGACAGCCACACTCGGCTGGGAAGAGGTGGCTGGGGCACCAACCTTCCTGCGCCCAGACTGGAGGCACAGAGGCACGCTGCGTGGGAACGAACCCACCCTCTGTCACAAGGGCCTGAGCAGCAACGCGAGGCCTGACGGCAGCTCCGTGCCCGCATGCTCACCGAGCAGCGCATGCTTGCACCACTGTGGAGAGTCCAGCACCTTGTAAAGGCTTCCCAGCCATTGACAGAGAAGTAGAATAGCGTTATATTTCTGGGCAGTTTTAGGAATCGGTAGGGTTTTTGGACTGAGGGTGAGGGGTTGGGATTTCTGCCTTACTGTGACATTAGCACCTGTGAGATGTGACAGCTGTGTATCCCTACACTCTGAGAGCAGGTTCTAAGACACTGAGGCCTCCAAGAACTCTGGTGATTGTGTTTTGAATCCAGGGAGGATAAGACACGGGTGTGGTGATGGTGTGGCAGGTGTGGCTCTGCCTTCTCTCTGGCTGTGTCGAGATTTGGGACAGCTCTGGATCTTTGCCTATAAAGCCAGACCCAGCCTTGCAGCTGAATGCCTGAGTGACCTTTGAGATGTGCCAGAATCACATCAGACCTGGGCTCCTGTGTGAGGGCAGGAGGAGGAATGCCTCGGAATGCCCGCACTTGTACCTGGGCCCTTCCATTCCTGCCCTGCCAACGGGTGCCCCTCGAGGGATGGTGACAGCCCAGGCCTGCCTTCCAGCTGGTATGGCCTAGTGCTGGCTGTAGCTGCCTCAGAGACAACAGAATGGGAAGGAATGGCACAGCAGGGCTTTTTTCCAACTTGCTTTCGGGTTGAGCAGATTAACGGTCACAACATCAGTGCACAGAGCGCTCTTCGGAGCTGCAGAGCTGGGTACCTAGCGGGGCGCGAGGGGCCTGAGCAGCTGGAGATGGCGTGGCGGGTCAACTCCTCCCACGGCCACACACACACACCCACACCCATGTGAAGAGAAGTTGCATCCCTGATGTTCTTGTTGGAAGCCACAAAGATAGTGATGGTGGCGCTGTTCAAACCTTGAGCCCCACCTGGCCAAGTGACAGCCCGGGAGATGCCATCCCCGAGAGCCCCAGTAGCATCCGTGTTCCCTCTCTTCTCTGAGTTGTCACTGTCCAGAGAGCGGATTTCCCAGTGGCTGACAGGCTGGTGTCCCAAAGTTTCTACCTTGTCTGGCAGCACCAGCCAAAGCCTGGACGCTTCTGCCCGCTCCCAACCACTGTGGCACTGGTCAGACCTCTAGAGACAGCTGGTAGGTGAGGCCTGAGGGCTGAGTCGGCCGTCCATCTGCTGGAGGTGTGTCAGGTTGGCCCTGGTGTATTCCTGGTCATCTTTTGGTCCGTTCCACCCCACCCCGCCACTCCACCCCCCCAGCACGCAGGGCCTGGATACAGGCTTGGCTAGAGGCATACGGGGCAGGTGTAGGGGCCACATGTGCCTCACGCACGTGCTCAGTGTGACCTTGCTTAGTTATTTCTCACTGTAGCCTCAGTCTTGGAGCAGGCGGCCTTTCTCAGGCACGGACGCTGTGCCAGTGGGCAGGAGCGCCGGAAGCTGCTTAGTGATGGGCGGGTGAATACCGTGGGTACTGAGTTTTGAGAACCAATCAGCTGTGTTAAAAACACAGGAATCTGGGTCAGAGTTGGCTTATCATCAGGAAAAAGTGCATGTTGCAAGGGTGCACGTACGTGTGCTGTGCGTGGGTGGGGTGTGCGCGCGCACACGTGTCTGGTAACCGCCCTGAAAAGAGTGAGGAATTTAGGCCGCGGGGAACCTAGGCTTTCTGCAGGCATGAGTGGACTGTTGGACATGCGCATGCGCCTGTCTCCTGAGACTTGGGCAGAGATGTGCATAAGCAGAGCCACTGGTCTCCTTGCAAGCCCTGCTGTGGCTCTAAGACCAAGCGTGTGGCCCCCACCCCTGTACCTGGGGCTGGCCTGGGCTTAGGGGCAGCCCAGGTGACACGCTAGGTGCCCACAGTAATGGACTCCCTTGGACCAGGGGCAGGGATTGGCTTGGCTTGGCTCCCCCCAGATGCGCCTCTGAACTTGCAAGTAGTGGGGCAGCAGCCCAGGTGCAAAGCTCCAAGAGGCCTTCCTGGCAAACTTGTTTCCCATGGCGGCCAGCGGTACAGGGTCAGTAATAGACAAGGGGCCTGGGGGGGGGGGTAGCAGGACAGACAGCCCCCTAACGACCCAGTGACAGGAGCACAGAGAAGGGCAGGCACTGGACATATGGGCAGTGCAGGGGGCCCCTGGAAAGATCGTTCGCAGAAGGCAGGCACTGGGAGTAGCACTAAGGCTCAAGCCAGCTGGGGGCTGTAAGAGGGGGCCAGGTGGCCGGGCAGGGCGTCAGAGGGCCGGGGAGGCCATCTGCAGGGTTTGGGTCTGAGGCTGAGAGAAGGGATCGACTTATTTTTTTCAAAAGATGCCTGTGGCTGCTGTTTGGAGGACAGTGGTGTGAGAGGCACAGGGGCAGGAGAGTGGCAGCCTGGCCCAGGGCCAGTGCAGCTGGAGAAAGGCCTTCACAGCGTCTTGGGGTTCGGGGACATGCCTAGAGAGAATCAGCACTGTCCCCTGTTGCTGGTGGACGTCAGGTTACTGCCTCTGCCGGCTCTGCCTCGAGGGTCTTCTGGGACCCTCTGTGTGAACATGGACAGCAGATGTGGGGGCACAAAGTATGTGAGCTGGGACCAGGGCTGCTGGTGCCTGGGGTCTGCTCCTACTTGTGTTAGGTCTGAAAGGGGCTGAGGAGAGGCTGCATCCAGTGGGCAGCAGAGGACTCCAGCGCAATGCCGGAGCTCTCTGATAAGGCTCACACAGGGATTTGGGTAGCAGGAGCCCAGCCCAGGATCAGAGCGATGTTATGGGGAGGGGATGGGCCTCTCAGCCAAGTAACAGCTTCAGCAAAGGCCCTGGGGCACAAAGGCCTGAGCTGGAGGGCGGGCTTGGGGTCTGAGAGTCGTGGAGGATGCAGCAGAAATCTTGGGAGGCTTGTGGCCTGACCCTTTGGATGGACTGGAAGTCGGGAGGGGAGTTGGGGGCAGCACCTGTCAGGTAGAAGGGGAGACGTAGCTGGACGAACCTTCCCAGCGTGACTGAGGCTCCCTCTCCAGGCCCTGCATGTCTGCCTCTCAAAAGGAGGACAGATGTCTGATCAGTGATGTAGGGGTGAGAGGTCCCAGAGGGGTCTCCAAGGACCTGCCCCAGTGGCACCAGATTCTGGTAGTCAGGCCCCCTCCCTCCCCGGAGCTGGGTGTCTCCCCGGCCTGGACCTCTGCAAACATCACAGGCTGGGAACCCTCGTGCCTCAGCCCTGGGGTGACCTGGGGGTTGGCCAGTGTCCCCCATGTTCTCCGTGACCTGCACAGCCGTTCCTTCCCTTGTCCCGTCTTCACACCTTCATACGGGATGGCGTCTGCGGTCCTCACCTGCCTACATGTGTTTCGTAGAGAAAGGTGGGCCAGCTCACCTGTGAGTGCCACCATTGTCACCTTGGAAGCAGTAGGGCATGAAATGCCACTCTCTACCTTGTGCCTGTGTGTTGCTTTACTCGGTCTTGATGTGTGGTTTCTGCTTTACTTGGTCTGATATGTGTTTTTCTCTCTTAATTAAAAAAAATAATAATTTTGTGAGAAACAGGGGCTACAATTTGAAGCCAGTATGTCTCTGCTGAATATTTAAGGGTGAAAGAGATTTCCTCTTCTGTAGTAAAAGTAGATGCTGCTGAGCTCTGTGTCTGTGTGTGTGTGTGTGTGTGTGTGTGTGTGTGTGTTTACATATCTGTCCCAGATCTTGTTAAGAGATTAAGTCAATCTAATAATTCCCTGGGCCAAAGCATAATTGATTCTGATGGATCCCAGGGCCACACAGAGTATTCAGTAATGTGATAAGGGTCCTGACGTAACAGGATTAAGTCCTGGACGGACGGGGAGCAGCACTGACTTCATCCTGTTGTCATTTCCATGTGGGGAAATGGAGCCCATTCATCACGACTGACTTCCGGGAGGCAGACTCGGAGAGTGACTGGTTAACTCGGTGCCCCAGGTGGCCGCGGAGAGGGTGGGGTGCATGCGGGGCAAGTGGGCAGGGGGCCTGAACGGCCCAGGCCGTGCAGCTTGTGCAGGACTTGGCTTAAGTGGCAGGTGGCCTGACGAGCATTTTCACAAGGAAGGAAACTTAAAACCAAGCCTGGCTCCTGGTGGCATTTCTGAAAATAGGATAGTGTGCGTAGGTCCGGGGACCCTGCCCTGCTGGGCCCTGGGCTCCTCGCCTCACAGGGTCCCTCGCTTTCAGGGGGGCGAGTGAAGACGTGGAAGCGGCGCTGGTTCATCCTGACCGACAACTGCCTCTACTACTTCGAGTACACGACGGTGAGTGAGGAGCGGGCCGCCCGGTCCCCGTCCCCTCAGCGGGACCGTTGGGTCGGTGGCCCCCGTGAGGCTGGCCGTGTGCTCTTCTCCCGCAGGATAAGGAGCCCAGGGGGATCATCCCACTGGAGAACCTCAGCATCAGGGAGGTGGAGGACCCGCGGAAACCCGTAAGCTGCAGTCCCCGCTCCCTCGCCGGCTCAGGCGCGCAGGTGCCCGTGGGCCCTGGCCCGCGCCGACGGCCCCTCTCTGTCCCCACCAGAACTGTTTTGAGCTTTATAACCCGAGCCACAAAGGGCAGGTCATCAAAGCCTGTAAGACGGAGGCGGACGGCCGGGTAGTGGAGGGCAACCACGTGGTGTACCGGATCTCGGCGCCCAGCCCCGAAGAGAAGGACGAGTGGATGAAGTCTATCAGGTGTGCGGGCTGGGCGCGGTGACTGGGAGTGCCCTTGTGCTTCCCCCAGCAATGGCAAGGCAGCTTGGAAAAGATGCAGCTTTATTACAAGATCTGGAGGTTACACGTGGGTAGATCAGGGAGAGTGGGTGGGGTGCCGCTTTGCCCTGGGTCACCGGTGGGGGCCCAGGGTTCTGAGGGCTGTTGATCGGTGGATTTAGCACTCTTAAGAGCAGGGTGCAGAGCACAAGAGGAGGAAACCAACAAGCGGGGCAGCGGGGCGCGGCCAGGCAGCTCTGTCCGTGCGGCTGGGGAGCGTGTACGCGAGCGGCTGTCCTTGGAGCAGAGGCCTCAGCGGTCAAAGCTGAGTCGGGCTATGAAGGCGCGAGGAGGAACGAACACCCGCCTCAGAGCCTCAGGCTCTGGGTCCGTTTGCCTCGGACGTGAAGCCGGGGCGTGTGCGTGCAGGCCCTGACCCCGTCTCCACTCCATCTGTTTGTGGGCACAGGGCTTCTCCCACCTAACCGAGCTGTATCCCTTTGTTCCCAGGGCGAGCATCAGTAGGGATCCTTTCTATGACATGCTGGCCACGAGGAAGAGGAGGATTGCCAATAAAAAGTAGAGCTTTCCTGGCCTGGACAGGTACAAGAAAGAACCACACCCCACAGCGGAAGTGGCCGGAGGCCTCTCCATGACGCCCTGGGCCTGACAGCCTTTCCAGAAGGCACCCAGGAGGCAGTGCTCTGTGCAGAGATCGTAGCTGCTCCAGGGTGGCCCTGAGGGCCCCGCGGGGTCTCTGCAAGCCTCTGTGCGCTGCATCCAGTGAGCGACACTGAGCATCCCCCTCTGCAGAAGTCCCCCATGTGCTTCATCCAGAAGCGGCCTCCGCCGAGGTCTGTCCCGGAACCACACGTGCTCATTCGTGGGAGAGTTCGCTGTTCTAGAAGCCGCTGTTTTAATATCAAAACGAAAAAGGAAAAGCTACCACTTTTTTATTCCGATTTTTTTCCTCAGATATATAGGATTATAGCTTTTATATGCCTTTTATACTCAAATTATAATGGAAGATACTTTCTAACAGTAGTATTTGTAGAATGGCAGCTATAACTTTAACTCCTGGACACACGAGTATGCTGTGCACTGGAATTCTACACACATGCGCGCACAACAGGCACTCGACGGCACAGGGACCTGCCTGGGAGTGTTGGCGAGGGGTCCATTCCGAGTGCCACTACTCTGAGATGCCTTCATCCCTCCTGGCAGAGGGAGGTGACCCGTGTCCTTGAGGACGACGGGCACTGGGCAGGGATACAGGTGTCCGGCTCCCACGGGCACCTTCTAAAAAGGCGAATCATTAAAACTTAAGCGATGGTTCTGGGGCGTCTGTCCTCTGCCTGCTGAATCCCAGCACAGAGGGTCCATGTAGTGAACCGCATGGAACTGCTAATTTTCCACTGTTTTGACCCACAGGCAGCAGTTTCATGTGGCTCAGCAGAGCACGTGGCTCAGACCAGCTTTTGACCACTGTCTTCACTGTTTAAAACCTTTTGGCAAAATGAGTGCTTTGACCAGATTTCTGTAATGACCAGGCATGTGACTAGAAGTAATCAGTCTTACTCCGGGTGGGCAGAGATTTAATCTCCCGTCACGAGGAGGGGGAGAGCCCGCTGTGGGGTGGAGGCGGTGGCACATACGATTCCTGTGAGTGGGCCACACCCCGAATCCGCACTGCTGGGGGCTGCACAGCACGTGTGCTGGAGGAGGGTGACTTGGGGGTGCAAGTGGGCAGAGCTGGAGGCCATGTGTGTGCCAGGACAGGATGCCCCTGGTTCTTCATGACCGGGCTGGTGACAGATACCTTTGTTTTTAGGGGAGCTTGCTTTCCAGCGCCAGGACCAGCGTGCCCACGTGGGCTGTGTTCTGGTGGTGGGTCCCTTCCCCTGCAGCTCCTCTCCCTGCCCCATCCTTGTATTGTAGGCACACCCTGAATGTGCACCCTCTGGAAGTCACTACTCGTGTGTAAAACCAAGTCCAAGGAAGAAAACCTCAGACTGTATGCACTTACGTGGAGATTCAGACAGCAGAAGTAACTGTTCCTGGGAGTTGGCCCTGGTGCCGAGACTTGATGGCTGTGGGACCTTAGCCTTGGTGCAGCTGACCTTGAAATAGCTTTAAGTCACACTAGGCTGCAAAGAGGTCTGAGCCCGACTCTCTGACATGCATCAAACTCACTTTGTTTCCTTTTTGTTTGTTTGTTTGTTTGTTTATTCCCAAGCTCTTAGGCTCTGTTACTGTACTGATACCTCAGATTCGAAACTTTAGTTTTTGAGAAAGGCAAGTCAGCATTGTTGAAATGCCTGACTGATATATATGCAACTCTGGCCTCCAGTCTTCCTGAAAACCAACCTGCCCGGGCCACCTCACCAAACACTGCTGAGGACACCACCCTCGGGCTGGCCCCACACTCAGGATGGCCCGCGGTGCCAGCTAGATGACGTTCTCTCTGTTCTTTGTGTGACCCAGGTAGGGCCCTTGGGGATACAGGGCTTTCTGGCTTGGGTTTGGCCTCAGAGTGGGATTGGGAGAAGTGAACATAAGGAAACACCTGATAAGGAAACGTTTCCCTGGCGCCTGTAAAGGAGCCTCGCCTGGCGGCCGCTTCCCCAGGAACCATACAAGAGGCCATGGTGCTGAGAATCCACATGCCTTGCCATCAGAGTGTTACGTGAGGTTATTTCATTCCAGGTGTCATTGTGACAGTATTAACCGGATAGGCACAGAGCCATCACTCCTAAGCCCTCAGCCAGGCCTCACTGGGCCTGGCTGCCTGACCTCAGTACCATGGTGTTCATCCTTCTCCCTGCCCCATGTCTGTGTTCAGGGCTGAGTTAGTATCCCAACTCTGGCCAAAGACGTGCTTTGCTCCTGAGATAAAGGGCAGGAGATTGGGGAGGGGCTCAGGGTGGGCTGTGGTGGCTTCCAGGCCCCATGACTTTGCTTGCTAGCAGATAAGGCTTAGGTGGACAGTCCTGGACCAGACAAGCAAGTGTCTTCAGGATCACGGAACACTTTTGAACCATTTATTGTGGTACCAAACTGAGTCCAAATAGGAGTTATTTATAGATGAAGCAGTATTTAATGCTTCACATAAAGCAATGCATATTTTTAAAGTTAAAATGCATATATCTACATAGATGTGCTTTGCTGAGAAGTTAGGTCGGTTGTAGACCAGAAACCACATGTTGTGATTTCTCATTTTCTTATTTTTTCTTAGAAACATTTCTATTTACGGTAAATATAGTTAACATGTAAATAATGTACATATATGTTGATTGCTGGAGTGTTTATTCAATGTATATACTTTCACAACTTGCATGAAGAAATATCCTCTATCAATACTTTGTTGTAAAGTGAATAGTTAGTAAAATTGGAGGGTGCGTGGCTGTCAAGTTGCAAATTCCTTTGTTCACTAAATAAAAATCAGACGCATTGTTAAATCCAGGTTGTGTGAGACAGTTCACTAAATAGACTGCTGGGTCCAGCAGCCCCTCTGGGACTCCCCTCCCCCGCCTGCACCTCCAGACTGGTGGCCAGCAGCCTGAGCATCCACGGTTTTAAGGACGTGAAGGCAACACAAAGAAGTGTCTGTAAGCAAATGGGGCAAACAGCAGTAAAAAATAAGACGCAAAGTGTTTAATTTGCTGCCATTTATATACTATATAAATTTTACATGCTGTATATTTACAGTGGGGCAAGTGCTTTTTTAATCTTTAAAAAAACAAAGATCAAACTTTAGACATCTCTGAACAACACAAACTGTATAAACCATACAGATTATTCAGATACAAACTGTATTAAATACAGTTTTCCCCACTCCATCTCCTGATGCAGGACCAGTGAATTATAAGTGTATCACAGTTTGATAGCATATCCATATTAAAAATAAAATCACAGTATGATTTTGTCTGTAACTAGAAACTTTAAGGGACCAAGCCGACAACTCAGACTCCAATATCATAGTCAAGACGAGACACTGTATAAAAAAGTGTTATGTAATAAAAAACATACTGTAGGCTTTACAAATAATGTTTGAATTATACATTCATAATGTAAATACTCATCATAACTGGTAAATTGATCGGAATAATTCCACAAAGTTCAAAAACAGAACTTGTCTATAAAATACACCTTCAAATCTTGAATACAACTAAAATATGAAGCAAATTAGTTTCTAGTATCAGACATTACAGAAAACAGACTGCTCTCAAAAGTCGAGTTGAAAGCTGTGAATCTTTAAATATGTCTTTAAATTAAATATACATACTGTCAGTTGTTTGTACTTGAACTCCCATGGCTCCCGGCTGGTCTTGCACCGGACGTCTGGCTGGAACATTACATGGAATACGCGGGATCAACCTGAGTCTGATAAGCAGCATTTGAGATGGTCTAGTCCAGGGCGTTATTTTCACTGTGGTTTATATACACGGTATTTTACAATGGTCAGCAGTTGTAGAAAGTGTTCATCCATTTGGAATAAGGATAATTAAGAAAAGGTAAAAACTAAAAAAAAAGTTCTCCATGGTAAAATCTGTACAGTATTTACTAAAGAAGCACCACGCAGATGTCAACAGTTATTTCCTATATTTATAATTTAAGCTGGGTTGGGGATGGCTTGTGTAGAACAGGTTGAATCTGAAAGACAAGAGGCAGGGAAGTTGGAACCAAGGACCCCATGAGTCCCCATTGGGGCCCTGACTTTCCCCAGCACCAGTAACTTATTCTAGGCCTCCTTTCTAGCAGGTTCCCCCGGGGTCCCTGGGACGCTCTTCTTCCTTAAAACACTGCCTGCCTTTCTGAATGGCAGTAAAGGAACTGGGCGTTTCCGACGGAAGTGCAGAGGGAGTGGGGGCGGCAGGCAGCTCGGCAAAGAGGCGCCACCTGCTGGGCGTGGACCGCGCCTCCCACCCCAACTGCTGCTAATCTATCTCAATCCTTAAATTCCCTTTCACCAGGAGAGACTCTAATCCCATAATTAGGCTTAGGTCTTTCCCTTGAGGACACACTGGTAAAGCATGTTAATTAACTGCACATTAATCTGGAGACAATTCACTCTGAAATGCTTTTAAATCCCCCTTTACTGATTAAGTTACACATTTGGGCAAAACTGCCTTTACCTCAGCAAGGGCAGGGCACAAAACATGAATTACATCTCCCAGGGTCACTGAAAAAAAATTTGGTGGTGAACTGCCTGGCATCCTCAAGGATCTGATCTGCCATCACACACCACAAGCAAAGTCCTTATCGTCTGAAATGGGGATTGGTGGCACGACTCTGATTTCTAGGTGCTCCAGGCCTGGGGGCTGTGCCAGCAGCTGGGCCTGAGGCGTGGTGCACAAGCCCAGTGTTCCCAAAACATGGGGCAGGACTCAGTGGGGCGTATGAAGAAGTGGAGATTCTGGGGTGCCTCTCAGGCCAATTAGTAGGTCTGGATTGAGAAAACTGGATTCTCCATCTCCCACATTTTCTTACAATGAGAGGACGAGTGGGAATGGAGTGGTTGCCTGAGTTTAGGGACACGAGTGTCCCCCAGCCTATACTGATGGGAGGGAGTCTAAACATAGTGCCAGCACTTTGTCTGACGGTCAGGAGGGTCTGCTGCCCCTGCTGGGGGAGCCTCCTGCACCCCGAGGCCCCCAGGCCCAAAACTCCTTCCTGTACGTCCCCACAGGGCCGCCACAAGCAGGAAACAGATACGAAAACAGCTTACCGTAGCTAGGGAATTCTTTGCTTGGAGGCCAAGTTTTCAATCACCTAGGAAGCAAAGGTTAAGAAACAATTTAATGATGGTTTTCCAGAACGCTGAGTGCCCAGCTGAGTGTGTGTGTGCGAGTTCCGTGACGACACTTAGAACCAGTTCTCAGCACTTCCACGTTTCTGCTCAAATCAGTGCTACACAAGGATGAACATAGGCTGTCGTGTACCTATTCCTCCGAGTGTTTTACTCAAAGCGATCAGATGTAATGACCAAGGGCCTCTGGCCCCAGTGGAGAGATACTGTGAAAACCTGTCTGTGGAAACAGCCCACTGTGAAAACCTGTCTGTGGAAACAGCCCACCGCCAGCCCATCCACCTGACCAAACTTCAACATTAGGAGAGAACACATCTTAGGCCAAAGAAAGTGAGACTTTAATGGAGCCAGAGAACATGAGTCTGAAACAGAGAGATAAGTGGTCAAGGTACCAGGACAGAGGACATGTGGCAGACAAAGGGGTCCATCCTCAGCCAGCTAACAGGGATGCATGGCACGGAAGTCAAGGTGGTTGTCCCTCTTGGGGAGGCCAGGATGGGACAGGCACACAGGCTCCCCTGTCTGCTCAAGAGGGGAAGCAGCGGTTGCACACCAGTCTTTGGGTACAACTGATTAGGGACAGGGACACAGGGCCACCACTCAACACAAAGCCTGACTGCAGCCCCTGGAGACACGTATCAGAGCTACCAAGCTTTGGACTCAACCGACTTTCCCTCCAGAGCCATGTCTGCTGGTGATGGTCCTTGTGACAAAGACCTGGAGCCAGAGGGGAAGGCTCTGGCAACAACGTAGAATGCCCTGGGACCCCACGCAGTACACACAGCCCTGCTCACTACTTCATTCCAAGCACCAAGCAGAGGGGAGAAGGGACTCAATTGTCACCAAGCCCCTTCCCACCATCGCTGCCATGTTTGTGGGAAACCAATCTGAAAATACTTATGTTAATTTCTTTAAAAGAAGGCAGAGCAGAATGCACTTCAGTTTCACTTTCTTGCTGCCACGTGCCACCAGAGTTCCCAGAACACGTCACACATGCCCTCCCGTGAACCACTCCACCCCTCAGGTACCTGGTTCTTCCCCAGCCGACCCTGGGGGGTCCCATCCATCCTCCTCAGTCAACAGTCACATGCTGACTGGGGAGGGCCTGGGCCAGCCTTCCCCGCCCCCCCAGGCCAGGACAGTGGGGAGCCAAGAGGTCACTGGGCAACCAGATGAAGGCCTGTCAGGAAAGTGCCCCTCAGGTGTCCTGGGCAGAGGCCAGCAGGCTTCCTCCTAGAAGACCATAAACGGGAGGCTGTGCTCCACGCCCAGCCAGACCGTGAGGGCTCCGTTTCAGGTCATTTTCATGTGAAACGAGATCTCTGGACTTTTCCAAGCCCTTGGAAACATTCAGGCCACGCGGAGACAGGCGGCAGGCTGCAGTTTGCTGACCAACGCCTGCTGACCCCCCTGCTCCGACAGGACCCCCTCCTCTCCCAGCTGCGCTGCCCCCAGGCTGGAAGACGCCTGCAGCGAACCAGGCGGGGGAGGAAGGCTCTCAGCGCCGCCAGCAGACAGGGCCGCACGTCTGCCCAGGAAGGAAGCCGTGTGGGGCGGACAGGACCCCGGACCCGACCCGGGAGGGCGCTGCTCCGCCGGGGCCGCCGCTGTGACTGAGCTGAGACTCAGAATGCTGGCGCCCGGCGGCTCCCAGAGGGAATGTGCTGCGAAAATATTTCTAACAAAAACGGTCTCAACGCAAAGTCTCGGTCCTTCACGAGGCAAATTGGAGGGCCTGCCCAGCCCAGGGGCCTGCCCCCCGGCTCCCAGACCGCGAGGGGGTCGGTGCTGCCCACGCGCCCACGCCCCTCTGGCATCTGCCGACCGAGTGCCAACACCTTGCCCAGAAGGAGCGGCGTCCGTACTTGTGATGCCCAGCGGCCCCCTTACCCTGGCCACACTCGGACAGGTGACACCTGTCGTCCCTGCTTCCCGTCCGCAGAGGTTTCCTCGGCTCACGGAAAGGTCCGACGCCTTCCGGGGGCGGACTCTCGGCGAGGGCGAGGCCGCCAGTCCTCCGGGGACGCCCCATGGGCTGCGGGCGGGCGGGCTGGGGGCAGCGCGGGCCCGCCTCTCCCCCCGAGTCCTCGGACTTGCGCGCGTGCCGCCTCTTCTTCTTCTTCTTCCTCCTGTGCCTGTGCAGGTCGGCGTCGGAGCCCGCGGCGGACAGGTCCGAGTCCGGCGGGTGCCTGCGGACAGCAAGCCGGAGCTCAGAGCGCTGCCGCGGCCCCGCCGAGCGCGCCTCCCCGGCCCCGCACGCGCAGGGCGGGCTGTCGGATGAAAACCGCGCCGGTGTTCGCGGTCAGACTTCAAGTCCGGGGTCACTCACTCACCAACCTCGACCCCGCCCCACCACTGCCCTGGGCCCTGCCCAGAAGCTAGGGTGATGGGCCCAACACCCGGAGGAGGGACTGCGCTAGTTCCTCCTGAAACCTAGTGGCTGCGGGGTGACTGGGGCGCAGGGCGGGTGCCTTCTACCAAGGGCCTTTGGTACTCTTTCCCCAAGGTTTCCGTTTTAAGGGGAGTCAAATGTACACAGGATGAACTGCACAGTCATTCTCTGGATGCTCATCTGTCCCATCGTGGGCAAGTCATTTTCAAGACAATCAGTGACCAATTTAGTTTTTTCAAAATACAAAAAAAATTTCCCCATTAGATTTCAAACTGAGGAATGGAGGCAGAGAAACAGACAAAAAATAGACGAAGAGGAAGGCGGCAAAGGAGCATCTCGGATCCCCACTGAGGGCTTCCGAGTCAAACCTCAAAGGGACAGGGAAGGGACAGGGGCCTCCCATTTTCTGCTCACCTGAGAGTCACCGAGTCTGAAGAAAATATTAACAGAAATGACAGTAACACTATACCCGACAATGACTGTCAACACCAGTCTGAAGTCGGAGACCCCACGATTTCGCTCACAGAGCCCCGCGCACTCACTCCGGGAGCTACGAAGCGGGACCCAAAAGGGAAATGGGGACTCTGTTTTGGAAAAGGAGGTTTGCCGGCCTTCCATGCTGCTGTGAAAGAAGACACAGCTTAAAAGCAGAGCTAACTTTTCGAATGCTGGAAAACTAGTGCAGTCTCCAAAAGCAGAGGTGACAGACACAAAGCAAAGTAACCGACACGCCACAGCCCTCCCTCCGCCTGGGACTAAGCCGAGTGACCGGGGACCGGCCCCACCGTGGCCCACGCCTCACCTGGAGTCCCGCTCTCGGTGTTTGTCTTTGGATTTCTTTTTCTTCTTTGATTTTTTGTGCTTCTTCACCTTCGGCTCTTCTAAAGGGTCCCTTCGCAAGCTTCTCCAGGCCTTCTTTTCCAGGTAGCTGTCACTGTGGTCTACACTGTCGTACCTCCGTTTCCGTGACTTTACATTTTCAGGTTCATGAAACCGATCGGCGAGGTGACAACTGTCTTCAGCCACCAGTGCAATCTTCTCGTGGGCGTACTTGTCAGGGTAGGGGGGCAGGGCGTGGGGCGGGCCCGCTCGGGGGCTGCTGAAACGGGGCCGCTCCTTCCCTTTGGCCACCAGCTCGTAGCCCTTTCTGCTCTTGTAGTAGTCCTTGTAGGGCCGGCCTCCGTACGGGCCTGCTCTGTCGTAGCCTCGGTCGCCCTGAAAAGGCTTCCACTCCCTCACCGCCCTGGCTGGGTACGGGGCGTACCTGTCGTGGTAATGCCTGCACTTGTCCCACCGCAGCTTTTCGGGGTAGTACTTGTCCCGGCCCCAGGAGTGCTCGCTTTCCGAGTGGTAGTACTGGCTCCAGTCCTGGTCGGAGCCGCCTCGGTGTCGCGAGGGGTGGTGGCTGTACCTGGCCGGGGCGCGGTGCTGGCCGGGGCTGAGCCGCTCGCCGTGGCAGGGGTGGTGCTGGGCGCCGCTGCAGTGCTCGGGCCGGGAGCGGTCGTGCGGGGCCCGCTCCCTGGTGTACGAGTGCCGCCTGCGGTGGTAATGGTCCGTCCTGCTCCTGCTGTCCCTCGCGCGCTCCCCGCTGGAGGAGCGGTCTCTCCGGGTGCGGTAATGTCCGCGATCGACTTTCCTGAGGCTGCTGATTTTTTCCTTGACCGGAGAGTGATCCTGGACTTTTGGTCCGACCGGATTTTCTTCACCTCGCTCCCTGGGACTCTCTTCGGGGCCCTCTGCTAAATGATTTTCTGTGACCTTGTCCAGCTGGGGAGAGGGTGGCTCATCTGTCGATGTCCCCGTGCTTTTAGACGGGTCCTCGGTGTCCGTGCACTTGTCTTGGCTGCTGTGAATGGAGGGTCCCCGCTCACCATCAGCCACAGGACACAACAAGGGACTCGGGCTCAAACTCCCCATGGCGTCCACTGGGGCCGAGTCCTGGGGACTCTCTGTTAATGTCCCTTTCACGTCTTGGGATGCTTTGCCCTGACCGCTTGTTGAGTTCCCAGGCTCACACGGTTTGGACAACGGACTGTCCCTGATGGCATTCTGGTGGGCATCACAAACATGGTTGACACTGGGCAAAGATTCCTCGGCTTTTGCTGCAATGTTCTCGGAGACCTCTTCTTTGGTGGGGGTGGTGCCGGGCTCCGAGGGCGGCAAGGCCTTCTTCGGTCTGCTGCTGGGCCCCGGGGCCGGGTCCAGCGTCTCCGGGGCCTCGGGAGCAGGGCTGCTGGGCTCCCGGGCAGCAGCTGCCTCCTCCGCAGGGCCGTCCTCGGGCCCAGGTGCACTGCGGACCGACCAAACGAAGAGACAAGTGAGTCGTTCGCCTGACTGCTTAGGGGCTTTTGTCATGTGCTCACAGGCACAAATGCTTTACAACGCTCATTCACTATTTCATGCCTTTAATGTATCTGGCTGAAACTCAACAGTGGGTTTATGATTTTTGGAAACCTCAAATTTCCTTTACCTCATTAAATAAAAATACAATAGACTCCCTGTTAAATGGCGCCCATGGCAGATAAATGTCGTAGTGTTTCTTCGACTGTTTCGCCGGTGGCCTGAGAGCCAGCTGACGGAGTCTACTGTATAAAATCTTGTATCGAGCCCATCTCCTATCCCATTTTCAGCAACAACAATTCCGCCATTCTAGGCTCCTTCTGGTCTCATGTGCACTCTAATGTGTTTAGTTAAGTAGGTCTGAACACTCAAAACAAGTCAAAGGGCGAGTGCGGGGGCTCCCCTTCGTACCTCCCAACAGCCAACAGCTCTGTGACGTGCTTATAACCTGTGAGGAATCAGAGAGGCTTCGAAAAGCTCTGTACTCAATGAACTCCACCTCGACGGCTGCAGAGCTTCTAATACATTCTCGAGGTGAATGAAAGCTGTCAGGCACCAATAAAAACTCCACAGTGGCCCCTACTTTTTTGTGGGAAGATACCTGGGAGAGAGACGGGGCAGGCAGCCACCGCGCACGGTCATGTAGAGCGTGGCAGTTGGCCTCTCACGTCAGCACACGACACAGCACACGCGGGGACAGTACAGGGGCGCTCTAGTTTGTACGACTCCCTGTAACACTACTGATGCAGGTTATGTCTGAGGACAAACTAAGCCACACTAGGACAGAAACGAAAGTCATGCAAGTGGCTGCACGTGTTCAAGCTGTTCCGTCTCTCAGGCCAAGTGCCATGGAGCACTCTCCGTCTACACGATGGCCTCCATTCTGTTCAATCATTCAGCCTCCCTAACGTGGTTCGCAGGGAGAGCACACCACCTACCGGGGCCCTTTAGAAACGTGGGGTGCATTTCTGGGTTGTCACATGACGGAGGGAGCCCCACCAGCACTAGTGGGCAGGCCCCCTGTGACGGTCTTACTGGCAGTTTTCATGGACACCAGCGTTTCCACAAACACAACTCCTGTGTAAATCTACAGACAGTCAGAACTTTACCGAAAGTTGACCACCCCTAGGACAGAACATCCCTGCTGGTGGATCGGTATGACACCGAGCTCCTGACATCGGGCCACGTTCAGAACTGTCACATTCCCCGCGAACCTCACGCACATGTGGCACCCAGCAGCCTCACTGCCCCCTGGGGGTGCGCCTGGCCTTGTTCAAACGGAAACGCTGCCACACGGGAACCCCCTTCCCTTTATTCCCATTATGTGGCGTTTAGATCAATATACTGGTTTTTAAAACATGAAGTGTGGAGGTGGAATGTCTTGTCTACACATTTCAGAGTTCTAGAGGGGACATAACAAAATATTTGCTACTCGACAGAGTCGAGAACCCCTGCCCTGTAACCCTAATACATCTTACATATTTGTCATGAAAAGGATTAAGTGAGACAGTGCTAGGTGTCACAGTCACAAGTGTGCAAACATCCCCCCTAAGCAGGGAGACAAGGCTATGCAGGAGAAAAAAATGTCAGCTTGAGGACATCAAGTTTGCATAGACTATCAGCCTCTCCTAAATCTTTACTTTTCTAAAAGGCAAATTAACAAATTCTATACATCATTCAAATCATTAACTCAGACTCCAACAGAGTGAAAACAGTGACACCCTCACAGGCGCTATGTGATGCCCCACCATGCACTCATTTCCTCCTAGGCTGTCATCTTACCTTGTTTCACCTGTGGAGCCTTTCACTTTGTGGCCAAGTTTGAAGGTCTCTAGGATTTTGTCCTCTGGGAGAGGTGGCAAAGGAGCAGGCATCAACTATAAGAGAAGAACAAAGACAATGCAGCTCCAGTTGCCACTTGGTGCCCCCCGAAGTGTAGCCAAGCGTCCTGCCCGGTGGGCCGGGGGAGCCTGCCCCGCCCCCACCCCACTCCTGCTTACCTTCCCGGGCAGACCATTTGCCTTAGAAAAGGGGTTTTCTGAGTGGAGAGCAGGCTGGACTTGGCAACTGGCACTATCAAATGACAGACCGTTTTCTTTCGGGTCGCCGTCTGTACTGTTAGCACCATTCAGAGTAGCAGGTTCTGGAAGCTCGTGCTGCAAGGCCGTGTCGTCTTCGGCGTGGTGAGCGGAAGAGTGTGAGCTCTCCGCCGTGCCCAGACCGTTCTCCCTGCCCAGGCCCTTGGCCTCCTCGTCAGACTCTTCCGAGGACTCGGCACCATAGGGGACCAGGACACTTGGGTTCAGCTTGGACTTGCCGTTCATCACTGGCTTGAAACAGGACTCACTCGGGGTCATCTGCTTTGTGACCTTACTGGAAGCTGACGCCGTAGGTGCACTCGAGGTAGACTGTATTGCAGAAGAATTGGTAATGGTAGAAGAGGGAACAGGCTTGTTAGGGCTCTCCAAAGAATTGCTGTGAAGGTTAGGCTGAGACTGACCTTGGCGGACAGGTAACTTGTTGTGAATACTGATCGTGATTTTTTGTTTCTTGGGATGTTCCGGAATAACCGAGGACCTGTTCACTGACCAGTTTTGAACAGAAGTTGAAGCATTAACAGGACCAGCCCTGTTGACATTGGAATTCCCATTAGGACTCGACATGGAACTGCTCGGTGTCTCTTTCAATGGTCCAGTCCCGTTTAAGTGAGGTGGGTTCTGGAAGTAAGAAGACCAAGGCTGGTGAGAGTTCCAGAAACAGACGCTGAATCCATTCTGGTTGTGGACCCTTCCCACCTGGTTGTCTTTTCATAAATAACAAGTTGCACACCCACGAAACACCTCCTCCTGTCATCCACTCCTGCACACCTTAAACCTTTCACAGGTCATAGTTTTCTGGTAACTAATCCACAGAGACAACAACTTCTGCCAGAGAAAAACCCCTAGACCAATTCTTCCCCCTCCCATCAGAGAGAAATGAGCAGGCACTTTGGGCATAGAGTCACCTATGTTCTCCTTGGCTGGGTGTCTTGGGAGCCCACTGCTGTCCAGGCAGAAGGAAGTGCTGGCCAGCAGGGACTTAAGGGAGCTGGGGAGGAGGTCGTGCTGGCAGACAGAAGAGCTGCTTCCGGCACCATTCACTACGCCCCTCTCTCCTGCATGATGTCTCTGAACCCTACTCACACAGTTATTTTGCTCCAGATTCCAACTACTGCTGCTACCTCCTAGAGGCTGCAGACTTGAGGTCGTGGGGAAAATCTGGTTCATAGATGAGTTTTGTTAGGCCTTCAAATGTTTTCTTAAATATTTGAATTAGCTGCTATCTTAATATTGGGATAGGGGTTCCTTGAAATGCAATAGCAGCCACCCCTCCACACAGGGCACATGTGTTCAGTCGGCCAGTGTCCTGATGTCACTCTTATGGAGACCCGACAGTAGCCTGATACCTACCCAGATCCCAGAGACATTTGATTTTTGATTTCCGCTGTAATGCAAACAATGTCCAGTGTCCATAAAACACAGCACACAACTAGACAATCTGCTGATTCAAACAAATTAAATTCTAACTGACAGGCTATTAAAACACTACAGCACAGATACCAGGGATCATTCCAACATGTAGGCAGGCTGCCCCAATCTCAGAACAGAAGTCAGGCCTCTACCTATGAAGACTGGGAGCTTCAAGAGGCCCAGCGCGCCACCAGTTGTCCTGAGAGGCCACCTGGGAGTGTGGTGAGACTGCGCTGGGCCACAGACAGAAAAGCCAAACTCCTAAAAGGCTCAGCAGGAATAATGAAAGTGCTCATTTCGTTACACGGCCACTCCCTGGAGCCCAGCATTAATCAAGGGTCCCGGATATTTAATCCACTAAGTGAATGGAAGTGCAAAGTGGTAGCTAAACTCTCTAGCATTTAAATATACTTAGACCCAGCCTTCCTCCTTAACCATTATATTTATACTTTGAGATTTTTCTATATATTTGAAATATTTTGTAATAAATGGCTTGAAAATACTTGAGAAGAAATCCAGTTGTATATGAAGATATGGCAACTACTGCAACATGAGCCTGAAGGTGTGAATGGCACATTTCCAAAGAATTCCCATGAAGATTCTATTCTGCCCATGGGACATTACCTTTATCATGTGAGCAGGGAGCTGTGGTCCGATAAACCCTGACGCAGCCTGTTTGCTGCCGACGACCCGCTGACTGATCACTGGTCGAGGAGAGGACTGGCCGGGGCTGTGGGTGGAATGAGTAAGTTCACCTCCATTTTTCACATCGTGGGACCTGGGGACAGAAAGTGATGGTGCCCAGGGTTACACAGGGCATCTCCTTAGAGGAGACGTGCTTCCTACCCCTCAGGAAGCAGTGTCATGCCAGAGGCCAGGACAGGGGAACAATTAGGCGAACTGGGCAGACAGGAACTTCAAACTGCTTTTCCTCCAGGTATGGTGAGCATTTTCTCAGATCATTAAAAAACTTCATAAAAACCAATTTTAACAGCTACATATTTCAACATATGGATATGCTACAATCTACATGCTCATTCTGTTACTATTGGAAATTCTACAATGTTCTTAATTTTCAGCTGTTACAGATTAATACCTTGGAGCACATATCAGATTGTTTCAAGGCCACACATTCCCAGAAATGGAATTAGCAAGTCCAAGTATGCAGCAGCACCAGGAAACACATGAGTGGGGCACTGGCCCCAGCCCAGAAAGGTACTCAGTGGCTGAGGTGACCACATCAGGTACCCAGAATCCCCTTCCAGAGGCCTTCCTGCACGGCCCCCCCGCCCATTCTGCTGTCAGCAGAAGCCGGCCCTCCCTGGCTGTCACCTTCCCATCCTCTGTATGTGTTTCCTTGTTAACCTGCCAAAGAGCTGGGAGCTAAATCAACCTCAGGATCCACACTCCGAAGCTATTACCTTCTGCAATCACCCAAGTATCAAGCCGCTGTTTTAAAAATAACCCACTACTGAATTTAAATATGTTGATGAGATGAACAGAAATGACATAACAGAAAATCGGAAAATTTGTTTTCCTGACAATACCTGATATAAAAGAGAACATACGCTTGCTGACTGAGTACCGATCTAATATCACTGGTAGACACGATGGAATCATTCATTTGATACCAGAGGCCATTGCTAGCCTGCAAGAGAGAGCCAACAGGAAAGATATTAGATACCGTTGGGGAAACAGGGAACACCAATCAAGAGAAATAGAAGAAAAACGGGATTTCACATTTTAGCTGTAAAAGTCCCACCTCTCCCCCTAAGAATGACATGCATCTTACAGTGTGTTGTGAATAGTTATTAGCAAAATCCACAGGGCTTACTTTTATGTAGCAGAAGTAATGGCCAGCGTGGCAGTTGAAACCAGTGTGTACCAGTACTGCGTACAAGACGTAAACGATCGGCTCTCCATTTGGTTGAGACATGTATGGTCGAATATCAAGATACTCAGGGTACTTCACATCCTAAAGAGAAATAGAAAGAAGAAAAAGGAGACATTCAGGTGTGGGTATTTAGGAGCGATGTAGGCAGCACAGCCCAAGGAGGAGGCCTGCAGAACACCGTAGCCCATGTTGTTGGAACAGAAACCTAACTCGCTGAACCTCATTTCAAAAGACATGACTAACTAGGCACAGACCTGAGTCTAAGCGCACTTAATACAATCTTACTGTATTCTTTATTTTCTTTAAACAATTAAGGATCCACATTAAGTGAATTCTACAAATCCATCAAAGGAGACAGTAACAGAATGTCTCCTGGACAGTAATTCTGGACTTTAGTCATCACTTACTTATATTTTTAATGATTCGGGAATGGATTCTTTATTCCTTTATAGGCTGACTTTGACCACTTCAAAAGTGGAAAGAAAATGGAAAAATTCAGTGACTGCCAATCAGAAAACAAATGAACAAGAAAACAAACTTGGATGAAAGAGTGGCAAGATGTAGCAGGGATGTCTTCTTTGGGTTTCAAGGAACAGAAGTTCTTCCTGGACACACTCATTACCTTCACTGACCATGAAGCCCAGAGGCAGAGAACAGTTACCAATTCTATCATCAGAAAACCTAACTAGCTAAGGGATACAGGAAAACGCACTCATAAACACACATAACATACTATTACCTCAATGCTTTGACAGTTTTTTCCACTACCAAGTGCTGGAGGAATTTAGAAAGTCAGGTAACAAAGCTGTCCAATTAGGTAGTTTATATCCCTTAACAGCTCCTGACACTTAGCTTTGAAAGACTCAACACAGAAGGGTATTAATAATATCTACATACCTTAGCAATTTTTCCTCCAGTAAAATTTGCAAAGCGTTTCAGAGAAAGTGTAAGAACATTGGAGGATCTGTGTATAGTGAACCTCTTTGAAGCTGGAACCATCTTTTTACACCTTGAAATAAACAGGAACAAAGAGAAGATTAGTATTTTAGTCTTTCCCTTTTTATTTCTCTGAAACATTCTAAGTGAAATTTCCAAAAAAGCAATAATAGGTGAGAAACAACCCCTTTCAGCCAGCAGTGAATATATTAGAATGTAAAACACCAGGGAAAATGGTTTCGTGTGCACGAAGGAGAAAAGGAAGCCAGGCCAATTCCGAGATGCCCAGCCACACGGGTCACGGATGTTAGTGAATTAAGTTAATACGAGTTTCTATAAATTCAAATCAAACTGAAAAACGAACAGATTTTCAGGCTGGCATAATCCTGTGAAAACAAAGGCCTATCTAGATACAAAAGGAAGAGAAGTAATAATTAGAAATGTCCCTGGAGTTTAAAACCAAGAGAAACCCCTATGGGTTGGAGAAGGGAGCACCTTCCCCACACAGTGAGTATTTGATAGTAACGATTACCTACATCACCTGCCTAGAAAATGAAAACATACTTAAAATGCATGAAGCACAGCTTTCTTAACTCAGGGTCTCTTGACTTCACAGGGAACATATTAATGAAAAATCAAAATTAGGGTTCCTAGCAGATACCACCCCAAATCCTGAGTAAGAGCCATAGAGAGAAAGAGCCTTAACTACTCGGGGAGAAAGTGACTCCCCTCCACCCCACCTGTAACAGGACGTTCAGGAAAATGCTGCTGCTCTGCACAGACCAGCCAGCCCAAGCCACACCTGCGCAGCAGCACTCACTACGGGCTGCCCTGGCAGCAAACCTTCCCAGGAGTGAGGCTGGCATCTCCCCAGGGCACACGGTGCCCATCTATACAGAGCGTAAACAGATAGACGCCGCGAGCCCTGGTCCTTGGAGGGGCTCCCCAGGTGGTCTCAGCAGCTAAAGGGAACTAGAGGGTGGTTCAGACACACGGAGCCCATCCACACTGACCCCCCGCCCCGGCACAGGCATCCCAGAGGCCCCGCTGTCGTACTTGCTGCACTTGTACGCGTTTTCTCCGTCCAGCTGCTCGGGCTTCACGAACTGCTCCAGCGCCTTGTTCACACTCTGAGCAGCCTGAGGAGAGAACGGCGTCAACCATATCAACACTCACGGCCACTTGTGAGAAAACGGCAGAAACAAGACTCGATGGTGAATTTTTATGCAAAAAGAAAATCCTCTTTTATTATGATACTCACTTTTATACATGAGCATACATTATTTCCTGTCCCATTAAAAAAATGAGCAGATTAAAGTGAACAAAACTATGTGAAGAGGTTACTCACTGCAGCACTAATTATAATAAAACAGCATAAAACTGGAAACAAACCAAATACCTACCAGTAAGGAACCAGGTGTGTAAACTGGGGTGGGCCACACAACCGCCAAAGCACAGGCACAGGGAGGTCCCCATGGGGACTTAAATGAAAACGGCAATTGGCCAAACATACTTAAGGTATGGTCCCATTCTCACAAATAGTAAATAATATACTCTGGAACAGTTTCTACCAAACTGTTAAGAAAAGTTCCTTCTGAGTGATGAGATCATAGACAGACAGATAGAGACAGAGATAGATATGGGCTGTCTGGAAAGTACCCAGCCATGTAATATGAAAAATAGAGGTATTTATGACTGAGGTTTTTTTTGGACAGCCCTGTATAAATCTGTAAGGTTTCTCATTTCTATCATAAGCATGTACTACATTTGCAAACAGAAAAACCTTAGGAACAACAAAACACAAGAACTTGGAAAATGCAAGAGGCAAAACAATTTTTTTTTTTTTTTTTTTTTTTTTGCTTTTCGGGAATCGAACCCAGGCCACAGCACTGACAGTGCCAGCGCTGAAGCATTAAGCCACTACACCATCAGGGAACTCCCAAAACAATTTCTAAATAATAACCATCATCTACTTTGGCTGATGCCAGCATAAAAATCTGGTTTTATTAAGATTTCTTAAGTGAAAAGTCAAAGAGTAATAAAAAGATTAAGTGTTTTAAGTTTCTTATGATGCCTACTACAAAGCTTAAATAATCACCTCTAAATAAGGTCTTAGCATATTACATTTTTAAATTCATTAATCTCAAAAGAGTGTAATCTAAATTATTAATGAACTACAAATACATATTTATGTAAAGTATGACTGATTTAACTTAACTGTCACAACAATGATCCAACTTACCTTTATCTCCAATGTTATATCGAGATACGGATCAAAAGTATCCGAAACACCTTTGCAATTTAAACATTTCACTGAAATAAAAACAAAATGCAAAGGATAAGCAAAGTGTAATTATCATGGCAATCCTAACTATTAAAATGGCAGAACACTAACACACGATTTCAGAATAAAAAATTTAAACAAAGTGCATTTCTCTCCTATCAAATTGGGCAAACAATGGTAACACCACACAGTGTGAGTCTAAGTGTCATGAATTTGGCTGACACACACTGTTGGTTGGAATATAAGCTGGTATAAACTCTTAGAACATGGCAGTGTCAAATTAGAATACACATACCTTTGACGCAGAAATTCTAATATTAATAATTTATCCTACATTATACACTTATACATGGACATAAAGGCATGGGTACAAAAATGTTCAATGAAGCACTGATGGTAATTAAAAAAATTAGAATCCCTTGAGCGGGGACTAAAATAAATGGAACACTGTTGCATTGTGAAAGATTGTGTTAGGCCTGTATGTGCTGACATGCAAAAAGGCTTCTAACGTTCAGAGAAAAATGAGAGGTGTATCTAATCTGCTGCCAGTCTGTTCGTGCACAGGAAATTACTGAAAGAGGGCAGACTAGAAACTGGGGCAGGGGTTGTCTTTGAGAAGGGGGGTGGGAGTCTGGGAGGGACAGAAGACATTTTCCATTCTTAACCCTTTCTATTGTTGATATTTTTTACCCACATGCATGCATTACTTACTGACTTTCAGACAACAGTTTACCTCTAGATCTTAGGTAGCCTCCAAATATCTGACAAACGAGTGTGGTCGCCTGGGTGTGTCTGTCTAATCTGAAAAACAGTCCAATAAGTGGTATGAGAGGTGGACGCCATGACCAGATTTTAAAAGCATGTTCATCTGTACAAGAACAAGAAGTCAGGCAGGAGAGCCACAAAACACAAAGACGTCAGTGTGTGTGGCAGTCAGAGGACAGGCGCGCCTGACCAGGACACAGTGAGGATGCGAGAGGCAGGACAGGACAGAGGAGGGGCTGAAATCGAGGCAGGAATGTGGGCCAGAAGCAAAGAGGAGGAGGAGAGCCTAGTAAGACCAAGAGCCTAGTGAGTGTGAGGACTGGCTGGTGAGGGCAGGGGGCGTGGGGCCTGCTCCTATTACACAGTCACCTCTCCCAGACAATGGGAGCCCGGCAGAGGCAGCACAGGCGGCGGTGGGAATGAAATGGAGATTTATCAGGTGTGATCAAACAGCAAGTGGGTTAGGACTCATTCTCTAATTGTTTCTCCGATCTTACTTGTGAGTCTGCACTTAGACTTTAAGGAAGAAACTGCAAGAACTGGTAGGTGACCAGAATAAGAAAGACACAGGGAACAAATTACAGGTTGCAGAGGCTGAAGGGCAACAGAGAAAATGATGGGCACAACTGGAAAGGAGTAGTAGTTACTGTGGATCTGCAGAGAGATGCTGATACTCTGATATTAACTAACAGCAAGACCAATATTCACTTCCTGACATCTATAATTAAATAAATCCAAATTGTTAGAGTAAGCACACTTTTTTTTTTTTTTTTTGTATGTGGGTAGCTCCCTGGCCGGGAATCGAACCCAGGCCACAGCGTTGAGAGCACCAGCGCCAAAGCTTTAAGCCACTATACCACCAGGGAACTCCCAGCACACCTTTTTAAATTTTAACTATTTTAAGGTAATGCACATGAGGAAGAGGCGGCAGGACAAAGTCAAAAGGTGAAGCAAACACAGAGCTCTGTGCCTTCATCGTACAAGGCAGAGCTGAACCCTGGCGAGGCCACCATGCAGGAGAGAGAGGGCAGCCACTGCTGTACTCACTTATTGCTGCCGTTCAAGCATGCCTTTTGCATAGCATCAACTGTGTACTGAAGGAACTCATGGGCATCTTCTTGGTTTCCAAAACGGAAGTGCCTAGCTATACCTACAAAGTTTAAGTAAAGACAAAGCTTTATCATCACATAACATGCCCAGACTGTAACCCCCAGTTATATCTTATGACAATGTTGGTTAAAAAACACCTGACAATCATTGTATGAGGAAACAGCACTAACACGAGCTACCCTGAGAAGCTTTGGGACCATGACCAGAGAGTAGCCCAGAGAGTAGCCACAATGATACTATGGCTTTAGCAAATGAATGAAATTACACTTAAATAAATTCAACTTTGGCTGTATTGTTTCAAAAATTTGTCCAAACGTTATGTTAGTGCACACATGTTAAATTTGGTGCCAGATTTCCCTAAGAGATTTCATGGAAAGCATCAATGTTCAAATCTATCGAAATTCTATCCTGATTACCTACAGTTTATATTCTCATTTGCTCAGTAACATTTCAATCTGATTTCTAATTGACCAAAAAGTTGCAAGACAAAATTACATAATAAAAAACTCAAAATAAAAGTATATAACACTACATTATATATAGAATTTTATGTGTATAAATATACACATACGTAAATGTTAGTTTAAATCATGAATTGCCAATACTCTACTAATTATATTCTAACAGTTCTATCTACAAAAATGGTAATTTCAAGATTCAACCGTGTGTGTTTGCATGTTCACAGATGTATGTACACACAAACACATAGCAATGACATTTTCCTAAAGACTAGCTTTAAAAATATTAATTGTGCCTGATACACATGTGTATGTGTCTATATCTGTGAGGGCTGTCTGGAAAAAAATCCAACCTTAAATGCCTCTATTTTTCTTATGGCTGGATACTTTCTGGACAGTCCTTGCATGTACACATAAATAATTAAACTACAACAAAAGAATCACTCTCAGTTAAAATTTTGTCAGGATCCAGTGAGATTTAAAAGATGTTGGGAAAAAAAAAAAAAGATGTTTGCATTGTCTGCTATGGCCTGTTAATAATGCCAATATAACACCTCTTAAATTCTTTAGCAGCTTCGTAGGCAAAAGGATTATGATTTGTAAATGTATAATTATCCATCCCTATAGTTACCTAGGTAGATACCAGATTAAGAGTTAGGTGTTTTAAAATATTTGCATGCATTTTTTTGTTCCAACTCAGTTAATTAAGGTGATGCAAAACACACACAGGAAGTGCATAAGAAAATTTCATGTAACCTGTCAGGATCATTACAATGCAAGAGAAAAATTTTAAAGTCATTTAAAAATTAAACAGAAAAAGTGAAATTTATCCACAAATTTGTTAAACTATGAGTATAATTTTTTTACAGCAAATAATTAACTTTATTTTGGCAATTACCATTACACATATTGTAATATTCATGAATTGAATTAAAACTATTTAAAGAAATAATTCAAAACTACTTAAAGAAACTTGTGGGACAATATTAGAGTTAGTATTACTCAGCATAGAAATCCAAACATCTGGGGGACAAAATCATTGTAAAATTATCAATGATTTTATTAACAAATAGAGTTAAAATTTTTTAAATTGCTTATATTAAACTGAATACTGTCTTATTATATTGTCATCGTTTGCTTTAAGGTTACAAAGCGTATTTATACACTGAATGTTTTAACTAAATATTTGTTATTAAAGTCAGCTCCATGTATGATAAATTTGTTTTTGTAACACACAAGGGGCTCATCTCTGATCAATTTGGCCATTTAGACCAATTAGCTAATAAATACTAACATACACTACTACAGATGATACTTACGCCGCATCTCATTAATGACAAACATTGGTTTAATAACATCCCCAGGATTACTGAGTGCCTGGGTAATATGTGCTTGCATCGTACACATCATACAAAATCCTTCCGCATGACCTGAAAGATAACAGATGATAATCCTCCAAATTAATAGAATATGACTCTATAGACACATCAAGGGATATTATAAATAAGGGGCACACTCCTGAAATGAAACAATAATAACTACCATGTGTCATGCATCGAACTATACACTTCGATTCATTTTCATTTAATTCTTCAAAAACCTAAGTGATAAGCATATTCCTATTTTACAAGAGGAAACACGTTCAGAGTTAAAATATGCCCATTATTAAACAGTTAAGTGGTAGACACACAATAACAAAGTCATCCTCTTTCTAATTTCAAAGCCTATGTTCTTAACTATTCTCTAAACTGGAAAAGTAAGTATTTTCTCACATTACATTCATCTCAAAGGGTATGAGAATTTTCCTATACTAGGAACTGGAAATCTCTCTGTAAATATTCTGCCTTTTGGGGCCACATACAGTGGTCTCTGTTGCTGCTTTTTCCTTTTTTTTCTTTTTTAAAGAACTTTTTAAAATTGTGAAAACCATTCTTAGTTTATGACTAAGTGGTGCTACTGGCATCTAATTGGTAGAGGCTACAAATGCTACTGAACACCCTACAGAGCACAGGACAGCCCCCACAACAGAGAATTACCTGGTCCCAAACGTCAATGACCTTAGGTTGAGAAACACTCTTAAACTAAAGGCTCTCAAAAACTGCCTAACAAAGCTTTAAAAGTCTCGAAAAGACCCAACTATTTCCAATTAAAATAACTGTGTCCCAGAACAAAGTTAAAAGGTATTTATAGGAATAATAGTTTTTTAAAAACCCAGCACCTAACAACATAAAATTCTAAAGAGTATGAAGCATGCAAAGACACAGACATGACCAAAAACAAAGAGAAATAAACAGAAACAGATCCAGAAATGACATAGATAATATAATTAAAAAACAAGGACATTTAAAAAGACAGTATACATACGTTTACATATTCAAGGAGGTAGAAAAAGGAAGCACATGTTAAGGAGAGAAATGGAAATAGGTCCATATCTACTTTACAAATAAAAAGTAGAATTACTGAGACAAAAAAACAGACCAGGTGGGATTACTAACAGATTAGACGTAACAGAAGAAAAGTAAATTTGAAAACTTAGCATTGTAAGTTACTTATCATGAAATACAAAGAGAAAACAAAAACCTCAAAATAACAATAATAAAAAAGATAAGCATATCAGTTCACAGACTGGGAAAAAAATGACCAAGAGACTCAGGGACCTGTGAGAAACTAACAGAAGATTTAACACATATGTGATCAGAGTCCCAGGAGAGGGCAGAGAGGGCTGACGGAGCTAGGAAAGTATACCAAAAATGAAGGCTGAAACTTTCTGTAATTTGGCAAAAGATACACTTCTCTAGATTCTAGAAGATGAGCGAAGCCCAAATGTGGGTGGGGATGAGTGGGGAAAACAAAGAAATCTATGCCAAGACACATCATAATTAAATTTCTGAAAACTAAAGACACAGAAAAACTCCATTTTACCTATACAAAAAAAACAATTTGAGTGATAGATTTCACATCAAAAAACATGGAGCCCATAGGAAGTGGCACAATAATTTTCAAGTGCTAAAAGAAAAGGACTGTCAACCCAGAATCCTATACCCAGTGAAAATGTTCTTTGGGAATGAGAGTGAAATCAAGACATCCTCGGATAAAGCAAAGCTAAGAGAATTTGTCCCAGTAGACTTACCCTAACAGAATGACTAAAGTAAGTTTTCTCAACAAAAAGAATATTATTTTTTTAGAAAAAGAAGCCATGGAACATCAAGAAGGAAGGAAAAACCATGCTAATAAAAAATACAAGCAAATACAATAGGCTTTCCTTGAGTTTTCTAAATTATGTGATAGTCGAAACAGAAATTACATCATCATCTGATGTGGTTCTAAATACATGTATAAAAAATATTTATTATATGATAACAAGGGGAGAGTAAAGATAACTAGATGGTAAGGTTCCTATACTTCCCTTGAATTGGTAAAATGACAACAGCAGCAGATCGTGAGAGATTATGTACATATAATGCAAACCTGGGGCAACCACAAAAAAGATTGTATGAAGAGATATTATTATAAAAAAATTATAAATAAATTAGAATTCCAAAAAATATTCAAGTAATCCACAGGAAGGCAGGTATAATAAAAGAAATGAAAAACAGAATAGAAAGCAAGATATAAAATAGCAGACTGAAGTCCTAACATATCAAAAATCATCTTAAATGTAAATGTTCTAAATACACCAATTCTTAATTGTGTCTGTATCTAAAAACAAAGCTGTAAAATACATGAATCAAACTGACCGAACTGAAAACAGACATGGAGAAACGCACAATTAGAGCTGGAAACCTCAACATCTTTCTGTCAACAACTGATTGAACAATTAGAAAATCATCAAGGATACAGAAGAACTCAACAAAATCATCAGTCAATGGGATCTAATCAACATTTCTAGAACACTCTATCCAACAGCAGAATACATATTTGTTTCAAGTGCTCATAGAATATATACCAAATAGACCATATCCTGGGCCACAAAACAAACCTCAGAGAACTTAAGAGAACTGAAATCATAAAAAGTGTGTTCTCTGACACAATGGAGTCCTACTAGAAACCAATGAGAGAACAGGAAAACCTATAAACACCTAGAGTAAGTTACACATTTCTAAATCATCCAAGGATCAAAGAGTAAGTCTGAACTGAATGAAAATGAAAAGATGATATAGAAAAAATTGGAGACACAGCTAATGCAGTCCTGGAAAAGGAAATTTATAGCAATTACTGGTATCAGGAACAAAACCAAGGATAAGAGTATAGACCCTCACAGACATCAAAAGAATAATAAAGGAATACTATGGATAACTTTACATACACAAATCTGGCAACTTAAAAAAAAATGGACCAATTTCTCAAAATAGTAAACTACCACAACTCCTCCAACATAAAATATATAATTTGAAGAGCCCTATACCTATTAAGGAAATTGAATTTTTAATTAAAAAACTCCCAAAAAGAAAATCTCTAGACCAAGATAGTTTCACTAATGAATTCTACTAAATATCTAAATAAGAATTTACATCAATTCTACAATCTCCTCCAAAAAATAGAAAAGGAGTTAACATATCCCAAATTCATTTTATAAAGCTAGTATTATATTACCTTGATACCAAAACCAAAGATGGTACAAAAACAGAAATTTACAAACCTGTAACTCTTATGCATAGAGATGTAAAAATCTTTAACAAAATATTAGCAAATAAAAATCAGCAAAGGGAGTTCCCTGGTGGTATAGTGGCTAGGCTTCGGCACTGTCAACACTGCGCCTAGGTTCAATTCCAAGCCAGGAAACCACCCACATTCAAAAAAACAAAACAAAAACAAAACAGACAAAAAAAAAAATCAGCAAAATATTTTAAAAGACTCACATTTTTCAAAAAATAGATTAAAAAAATCATCAGATTGATATGGAACCATAAAAGACACTGAATCGCCAAAGCAATCCTACAAAAAGAGAGTAAGGCATCACTCTCCCCTACTTCAATCTATACCACAAAGTGTCAATAATCAAAACTACTTGGTATTGGTAGAAAAATAGATACACAGACCAATGGAACAGAATTGAAAACCCAGAAATAAACCTACAAATATATGGAAAGATAATTTTTGACAAAGGAACAAAAAGTATACAATGGAGAAAAGACAACTCAGTAATGGTGCCTGGAAAACTGGAAAACCACATACAAAAGAATGAATCTGGACTGCGAACTGTCACCATACACCAAAATTAACTCAAAATGGATTGAAGACCTCCACATAAGTCCTGAAACATTAATAGAAGAAAACTACATAGAAGAAAACATCAGTACTAAACTTACAGACCCTGGGTTTAGAGAAAGAGACAACTAACCGAACAGGAGAAAATATTTGCAAACAAGGCCTCTGATAAGGAGCTAATATCTAAAATATATAAAGAACTCGTACAACTCAACAACAAAGAAACCAAACAATCCAATTAAAAAATGGGCAGAGGATCTGAACAGACACTTCTCCCATGAAAACATACAAACAGCCAACAGAAATGTGAAAAAATACTCAAACTAATTAGCTATCAGGGAAATGTGAATCAAAACTACAATGAGCTACCACGTCGCACCTGTCAGAATGGCTGTAATCGACAAGACAAGGAGTAACAAGTGCTGGAGAGGGTGTGGAGAATAGGAACCCCCCTCACACACTGCTGGTGGGAGTGCAAACGGGTACAACAGCTATGGAGGACAGTGTGGAGGTGCCTCACAAAATTAAGAATAGAATTACCATATCACCAAACAATCCCTCTTTTGGGTATGTATCCCCAAAATTTGAAAACCTTAAGTCTGCCACACCTAAAGCACAATTAACAAAAAGGAAAAATAATGAAGAAGAATTCTTCAAAACTAAAAATGTGCTCTTTGAAAGGCAGTATGAAGAGAATATTTTCTCCAGACTGGGAGATAATACTTGCAAATTATGTATCTGATAAAGGACTTCTATCCAGATAATACAAAGAACTCTCAAAACTCAACAATAAGAAAATGACCCAATGATAAATTGGGCAAACGATATAAACAGGCACTTCAGCAAAGCAAATACAGGAATGGCAAATGACCACATGGAAAGATATTCAACATCATTATTCATTAGGGAAGTGCAAATTAAATCTAGAGTAAGATCCTACTATACTACATACCTATCAGAACGGCAAAAATTGGAGAGACTGACCACTCCAAGTACTGGATGACATACAGAGCAAATGGAACTTTCATTCATGGATGGTGGGAACGTAAAGTACCACAATCCCTTTGGAAAACAGTCTGAAATTGTCTTAAGGTTAAGCACACACACACATCACAGGACCACTCCTAGATATTTACCCAAGAGAAGTGAAAATGTCCTTATGAAGACTCATTTACAAATGTTCACAGAAGTTTCCTTTGTGATTGCTCCAAATGGAAAACAACCCAAATGGCCATCATTAGATGAATGGAGAAACAAATTGTAGTCCATCCATACAATGGAATAAAAATTCACTACTGATACATTAACAGCATAGAATAATATTGAAATAACTGTGAAAGAAGCCAGGCAACATAACAACATATACTCTATATAAGTGAACTTATATGACATTCCAGGAAACAAGACCTAATCTACAGTTGACAGAAAGCGTATCAGTGGTTGCCTTGGGGGTTGGAGGGAGTATGAGAGGGAGAAATGGGTGAAGGGCATGATTTCAAAGGAACACTGGGATAGGGGGTGATGAAGCGATTCATTATTTTAATTGTGGCGATAGTTTCTGGGTGTATACAAATGTCAAAATGCATCAACTTGTGTATTTTCAACATGTGTAATTTGCTGTATATCACTTACGAGGGCTGTCTGGAAAAAAATCCAGCCATAAATGCCTCTATTTTCATATTACACGGCTGAATACTTTCTGGGCAGCCCTCACATACCCCAATAAAGCTGGAAAAAGACAAAGAGAGAAAACTACCAATAGCATAAAAGACAGGCACCTAATTCTGGACACCGGGGCTTCTGAGTTTTGGTTGGTTCTCCCGCTTGCTGCCCAGCTGCCAGTGCTGGGTTCTCATCCATACCCTACTTTCATTAAGCACAAAAGTGATAGGAAAACTGTCCTTGGGGAATGAATTATGGACTTAGAAAGGGAGAAAATGAGGGCAAACAGAAGGTTCATTCTGTAATTTAAAACCCCTTGGTATAACAAATACCTCTAGACAGTGAGATTCTAGGTGATTTTCCTTCAGTTTCTTTAAATTTTTCTGTACTTTCCAATTTCTTTACAAGCAGCATTTTGCTCTTTAGGGGGAAAAACCATTTTAAAAGAATCAGTTTAAATTCTCCATTAAGTGAAGAACTATTCAAAAAGAAACCAGGGGCTTTTTTTCACCCTGATAATTAATGAATAGCGCCCGAACATATATACACCCAAGTCTGAGCATTAATGCAGATCAAAGAACTGGGGGGTTTCATTTATGAAGGATGAAGGATATTTACAATGTATGCAGAAGGTCGAAACCTCAAAACACAGATATGTTCTAAATTCTCAATTTTTCTCGTCAACCACTGAGCTGGCTTTCACTAATGAAAGACCGTATGTTTTACCAGATTTCCTGCCTTTTAGGTTGAAAACTGAGCTCTCACCTCCTAAAGGGAAAGTCCTATATGAATTTCCAGGAGGCTGGGGCAGTAATGAAAGGTTCCTCTACACTAAGGCTCATGAGCCTGCAAGTGAAGCAAGCCATACCAATCAAGATGGGTGCCAGGAAAGGCAGCGTTTCTTAACCCTGCTTGTCCCGTGCTGTTGGTGGCAGACATTTATGTCACATTTTTTAGCAAGTGCAGAGAGCCAGCAGGAGGTTCAGCAATGCCAAATGCTAATAAAATAGATTTCTTTTAAAATAGCTTCACAGGTCCAATTGGGTGCAAAATGCTTTTTATGCAACCTGAATACAAATCTTAGGAGTCTTCCTCCATGGTTTCTACTAGAATAAACCAACTCCTTAGTGATCACAGAATTCTTGGCTTAATGCCTCACTTTCGTTTCAGAGAAAGAAATAAAAGTAGGTTAGTATACCACAACACTACACACATAACGTAATGCAGAGCACTTACACGTCTTGGAGTGTTCGTGTGATAGCATGTAATTGGCGAGAGGTGGCGTGTAAGTTAAACACTGCAACGCTGCATTGGCAAAACAGGTATTGCCCAAATTCTGGAGCCCAGCTCCAACTCTATGAGTTTGTTGCCATTTAAGACAAATCTTCTCAGATGGGAAAAGAACTTTTTGTGGAGGAGCAATGCCATCACCTAGGGCTAGAAAAACAAACACATATTCAAAACCAAAGCTTTGCATGCTTTTAAAGCTAAATAAATAGTAACACATCAAACCTGAGTCTGATCAAGATTCTGAATCCTATTACCAGTTAACCAGAAATACAGAGGAGAAAGGGAAACTTTTAAAAACCGAACTCATAAAGTGGGTAACTAACTAATTTGGTTTCTTCAGTAGATAAATTGCATAGTCAATGGCGGAATTAAACAAAGACGTTCACCAGATGTAAAGTGCACACACCTCATCTGGATGTTCATTTCAAACAGCCAACTGTTAAAAATAATTACATCACAACCAGGGACATGTGAACACTGGATTTTTAATATAAAAATGTTTGAATTTTTAGAATCTATTTAATCACTTCTTGGCCTTTTGGCTAAGATCAAGCGTATGAAGAACTATTTAGATAAACACACTAAAATATCTTTGGATAAAATAGGAAGTCTTGGATTTGTTTTAAAATGATGGGGAGAGGAGTTGAGTAAATGGCGGGATAATTAGCCCTGAGTTTATAACAGTCAAAATGGATGGGTATCTGAGCATTCATTATAATCACTCTTTTATATCTATTTATAATTTTTCACAAAAAAAGATTAAAAATAAATAACACCATCAATAGAAAGTGCAGGATAAGTCGATTCTCCATAAAGTCTGCTGCAGATGCTTATATTCAGTGCCACCATCATCTAACTTATTGAGTTCCTGCTATCAGTTGGTAGTGATGTCACCCCACTTTACCAAAAGTAAGAAAATGGACTGCTGGACACCATGATACACACTTGAAATTATACTATACGTGGGCGGTCAGAAAGCATCCGGCCATGTACCAAGACAGTGTGAGATTGACAATGGCTGCATTTGCTCCGGACAGCCCTTGTATGTAGCCTAAAAAAGAGGTTTACACATTTCTAAGACTTATAAAGATTGCTAGTGACAACTGTTCTAATAGAACTCGGGTGAAGCTCAAAAAGCAACTTATTTAGGAAAGCCAAAATCTTGCATAGCAAGACTAGTTTGTTTTTCTTTACAGTGAAAACTTTTTTTTTTTCTTTTGCTTTTTGGTATGTGGGTAGCTCCCTGACTGGGAATCGAACCCAAGCCGCAGCACTGACAGCGCCAGCGCCGAAGCCTTAAGCCACTACACCACCAGGGAACTCCATCTTTTTGTATTTAGAATGAGCCCGTGGCCTCAGTTTAGATGACCCCAATTCTGTCGGCAACGTCCAAAGCGTCACAGTCAGGAGCCAGTCGAACATACGCCTTCTTCTCCCCATCAGGCCTGAGCAGGGTGTTGATCTTGGCCACGTCAGTGCCACGGAGCTTCTTCACAGCCTGTCTGATCTGGTGCTTGTGGGCCCTGACATCCACAGTGAACACAAGTGTATTGTTGTCTTCTATCTTCACGGCTGACTCAGCAGTCAGGGGGAACCTGAGGATGGCATAATGGTCAGGCCTTTTTCTCCTGGGGGCGCTCTTCCGAGGACACCTGGGCTGCCTGTGGAGTCTCAGTGTCTTGGGCCTTGGGAAGGTGGGTGTTGTGCAGATCTTCTTTTCTTTGTGGCTGTGGATGCCTGTCAGCACTGCTGTCTTTGCCTTCAAAGCCTTTGCTTTGGCTTCGGCTTTGGGAGGGGGAGGGGCTTCCTTCTTCGCTTTCAGCGCCATCTTAGTGAAAAAGAAGACTACTTTTTAAATGTTTGCCAGTTCCTGGGTGCTACTGAAGAATGAGATGCCCAAGAGATGGTTCTCTATTTTAACAGAGATATTAATGAGTATTTAAATATGCAAAGGCAAGCTTCTGCTTGGTGGGATGGACAGCAAAATTAGGAAGAGTGTGTAAAGTGGGACAAGGATCCCTAGAAGGGCCAGGTGGAATGATGTGAGCTAAGTCCTGAGGGGGAGAGAGGAGCCAATGTCCTGTGAGCAGATGTCCTGGCGGGGACGTCTTGCTGGTGAAAGCCTTTAAACCTCTACGCGCAACATTCAATTAAAATGTTTGTCTGTTGTATGAAATTTCTCCCCACTCAAAACACCTTCACCAAATCACCCCACTCACCCCATATTACAACATCACATTTACTAAGAGAAACCAAAACAATGTAAGGGCCAAATTACACTAAGCCAAAAATGTTCTATGTAGGAAATAACCTATCTTCTTTACATTTCAAAGCTTCCAAATTAAATTCTTAGAAGTACCAACTCAAGTGTCAATGTCTTATTTATCTGGATGGTTTTAACAAATGTAACCACATTTATACAGTCTTAACAAATGTAGTATTTACAGTATCTGCTCTTCTTCAATGAGCTTTATTACTACAGATGATACTGACTGGCAGAAAAAAACAAACAAAAAAACAAACAAAAAAACCAACCCCAGTATTTTTAAAAACCCCTTTATCTTTAAAATTTTAAAAGACAGACAACTACTTAGAGAACTATAGTTAACTGACAAGTGAACAAAATGCTTGCCCATCTCATTTCTCACCAAGACAAAGTTTATCCTTCAAAAAAATCAGGAATAAAAGAAACTGCAAATACCACAGTAACTAAAAATAATCTACCCTGGTATGACACCTATGTTACTCATGAGCAAGCGGCCCAGGAAAACGAAGCCCATCCTAATGCAACTCAGCTGGCCACTCGGGGGGGCAACATGTCTTGCAAAATATGCCCCTCTTTGAAATGACCAACTCACTGACAGCATTATACAGGAGTTTCTTGGAGTGATTCTGTCTTTTAAAAAGTACCTTGATCCTTTTGTGGAGATGGCTTTGATTTATCAGGTACAGATGAAGTTGAATAAACTACAGCACCAGGTACTGGTCCTAAAGAAAGTGTGTGATTTGAAACATCACTTAACGAAGACACAGCACCCCAACTGGCAGAGCCTGCGTCCATGTCTCCAGGTGAGGCTGCCTCAGAGCTGCCAGGCGGGTTCTGATAGGCCGACGGGTCTGAAGATTCAGAAGCTTTGTCAACTATGGTCATTGTTCAACCCTGCAAAAGACAGGAAGCATATATTTGTTTCATAAAGTTAGAAAAGTCATCTTCTACCATTAGATGCCAGAAAATTATTTTAGCCAGTTTTAATTATTTTGAAACAAATCACCCAACTATAAAAGCAACAGTATTGTTAAACTTTATAATAATTTCCTGAGGACAGTTAGCATTGTGCTAAACTGAAGACATCAACAATTTTTTTTTTTTTTAATTTTTTTATGTGGGTAGTTCCATGGCTGGGACTCGAACTTAGGGCACAGCGTTGACAGCGCCAAAGCCTAGCCACTACACCACCAGGGAACTCCCAACATCAACAACTTTTAAGTGTAAAACCTTCAATGAAATATTTGATTATATCATGTCATTCTACTCAATGTCGCCTAAAACTAAATTTTACTTTATAATCAGGTATCTCAATTTCCAATTCCATACATTTACCAAACACCTTACTTTTTTTCTCTCTATTGCTTAAAACTACAATGAGAAATGCACTCATACATTTAACTCAATTTTTTTTTGGAGGGGGGGGACTTTGCTGGCTGGGAATTGAACCCGGCCACAGTGTAGAGCGCACCGAAGCCTAGCCATACACCACCAGGGAACCCCTCAATTCAATTCCTATATGAGGGCTGTCCAGAAAAATATCCAGCCATAAATGCCTCTATTTTTCATTCTACGTGACTGGATACTTTCAGGACAGCCCTCATATAATTCCTCAGGGAAAAGTCTCAACTATACCAAGAAAAAAAAGTAGCTTTAATTTTGAGCATAAATTTCAAAAGACATTGTTTGAAATATATTTCATTTTTTCAAAATATAGGAAGTCTCAACTTTGAAGTACATTTTTCTGAAAAGGCTCATTTATTTGGTAATATATGACTTTTAAATTAAAGCCCGTAAGATATTACTGACATCAAACTTGAACACAAATATATGTTATAAAAGTACTTCATTATAATTTTCTCTGAGTCCTATTTTTAAGTCTTAGGGCCCCTCCTAATTGAGCATCTTCTACGTGGTGTCGGGCATTGTATTAATCCCTGAACAAATATTAACTTAATTTTCATAATGGACTTACAAGAGGTTGAACAGAATCCTCAGGGTCTAAAAAACAGAGCAACTGTAACCCAAACTAGTCAGCAACTGGGACTAGGTACCAGGTTCCATATTCCCAGCTAGGGTTTCCTCTGGCTCTACCAACCTAGTCAATAGACTGCTTTTAACTACATTTCCCCAACTGTCCAGTGGCCACCAAATCCACTATGCCACCCCTCTCTCTGTAGCTAACCTTCCAGGCTGGCCCCTCCCACCCCAGCACAACACCCTAACCCTAGAGCTGGCACTGCCTGAGCTCAGAAGCCTGCAAGCACTCCCCACCGCCAATTCCTGCCTGCCCCTCTCCCGGCTCCGCACATGCTGTCTTTTTCATCTAACTCTTCTCCATCCTTCCACCTCCAACCAGTTAAACACTTTCACCTCTCAGTTTAGAATTTATTTCCTCTGGGACACTTTCCTTGACAACCCTCCTCCCCCAAGACTGAGAACCCTCCTGTAGGCTCCTAGCACGCTGGAGCTGATTTCTATTTGTTGCTTTACATCATGTTCTCATTTATACCCCCTGACCTGGCATACAGAAGGCTTTCCATACATGTGCTGAACAAATGAATGAATTCAGGAGATACAAAGTAATCAGTGTTTGCTTTTAGCACCAGTTTGTGCTGAGTGATTTATATGCAGTATCTCATTTAATCCTTAAAAACTCTGAAGTAGGAATGGCTTTGCAACTTGTATTAAAATATATCAATACAGTTAAAGGGCAGCAAATACCATGTACATGCCATCTCAACAAATGTTACACTGCACTATTTACTTACAAAGTTTTTTTTAAAAGGCTCAAAATTTGATGATCACCCCCCAAAAGTAAAACCTTAAGAAACTTTTTAGAATCTTATATAGAAACAGAAAAATGGAGGTTAATTAGATCTTAAAATAAAAACTGAACTGAAAATTTAAATCAATCTAAGATACTGGACCTTCATTCAGAAAGAAAACTTAAGCCATAGTTCCAAATAAAGTTCACACTTTCCTCATTAAAGAGTCAAAAGAAACTATTAAACCATGGAGACACAGTGAGAAAAGAGGAGGAGGAAGAGAAGAGGGAAAAGGAAGAAAGCCAAAACAGTAACAAGTAAAGGTTAATCCAGCCTTATTCACAGTGATGTTAAATAGCAAAAACCTTGATTTTTTCCCAGGATAAACATCCTTTCAGGACAATCATTAACAAATGACCAATGAACACTATTTTACTAGCTGCAATTGTCTTTGGTGAGGGGACTCTTAAATTAAAAATACTTAAGGAATGCATACAATTCAGTCATCAATAACCATACAGAATTATAATTTGGGGAAAATAAGTCAAAACCATCCATTTGTCTTCATTTGTACACTCAGGTAATGAATTCTTACCCTAAAACCTTATGAGGCATCAAACTGAATTCCTTCTCCTACAGAGATAAAACCTTTTCAGAAGCCAAACAATATTGTGCAGGACCTAGGATGCTTATAGTTACAAGTTCTGTACTTTCAGTAAAGCTTATCAACAAAACTTACAAATCTCAGGATTTTTAAGCAACTACTTCAGTGAAAAGTTAAAATTTTATCTTCTGGTGATAGATATACAGTTACAAAAGCATGTTTGAAAAAAAGTACTACAGGAATCAAGGCTGGATGAGTGTGGAGGAATGAGGCAAAATGATTTCAGGAGTGTTTCCTTTGCAAAGTACAATCTTTATTCAAGTCTTAAAATTCTCAGTCCCTTATATGGTATTTCTTGCTATTTCTACCAAAAGACAAAATGAATTATGCTTTTTTATTTTTAAAAGAATAAGTATATGCTATTTAAACATTGTAGTACTCCAAATACATTGAGGTAATAATATCAGTATCAGTAAAAAGAAACTGTTACAGTCTGCTTTTTCATAAACAATGCAAACCACGTTCTTGCATTTGCTTTCAAACACAATCTTAACTTTAATTACTTGTAAGTCAACGAAACAACTAAACTTTAAACCTTTACAAATGAAACATTGTAGACTTGATTCAATGTCATAGAAAAGAAAGTGAAACTGACCTTAAATAAAAACAAATAAGTGAAACTGATTACTCATGTCCCCTATGCACTTTGAATGAAAAATACAGCCGGAGTACAATTGTTTCAAATCTGTAACTCTCAAAAAATTTTCTGAGTCTCCACAAAAATGGATGAGAACCTATAATACTGTTACCTTGAAAAAGAGACGTTAACTATATTTCCAACCAGTTTTGCTATTATTTATTTACTTTAAATAACCAACATGTTTTCCCGTAAACAAGCAAGCACCAAGGCCTTCTGAATATAAAAGGGCTATTCAACAAAAGTAATCTCAATTGGATTCAAAGTCCTAGATCGTAAAACTTCAGTCCCGTCAAATTTTCATTTCAAACATCTGAAACTTATCTCCGACCCCCTCCAGGTAAGTTGGCTCTTCCTATCCCGAAGATAAAGAACACGATGGAGAGACACACACGCTTTTGGGGACGCACCGCCGGGGCCGCCTGGCCCCTTCTCTCCCCAGGAGGGTACCCGGTCGGCCCCGCGGCCCGCGTGGGGAACTCGGACACTCGGCAGAGAAGCCAGGTGGAAGGTCCCGCGAGGGCGGACCGGCGCGGTAGGCGGGCCGCAGAGGGGCACCCCGGTGGGAAAGTTTGTCTCTTTTGGGGGTGGAGTGGGGGTGGGGAGGCGAGCCCCAGGCTCCGAGGGGCGCTGGGGCGCCGGAGATGGCAGCCACGCGGGGGTCGGCGGGCGGCCCAGGGGCACCGGTGCCACGGTTCGCGGCCAGCACACGCCCACCCCGGGCAGACCGGTGCCGGCCAGGCTGCCCGGGAGCCGCCCGCTGGGCCCGGCCCCCGGCCGAGGGGGCGGGCTGGGCCCGGGTGGGGGTGGAAGGGCAGTGTCCATGGCAACCAGGGGGTCCGGCCTCCCCGCGCAGCCCGGCTCTCCCCGCGCCCCGCCGCCGCAGCCGCCGCCCCCTCCCCAGCGGCCTGGCCCGGCCGGCGGTGGCGGCACTGCCACCGGCGCGGTGGGGTCCCGGGCTGCCCGCAACTGCTGAGGGGGCGACGGGCGAGGGGCCGCGCCAGCCCCCGGCGGGCCGCGCCGGCTGTGGGGTGGTTTGGCCAGCTGCGGCCGGGGCGAGCGGAGCGCTCTTCGGGCCCCATGCCGGCCAGCGGCGGGACGGAAGGAGGCGGGAGCTTACCTGACCCGGCTCGGCGCTCGCTCCATCCCCCTCGGCCGCCGCCGCCGCCGCCGCCGCCGCCGCACACAGCCCAGCCGCCCGGCGGGGGACAATGACGTGCCTCCATCCGGGCACCGCCGCCGCCGCCTCCGGGTCAGCGCCGCGCCCGCAGCGCCCCGCCGGGCCGCCAGGGGGCGCCCCAAGGCCGCGCCCGCACACGCCGCCGCCCAGGGGCCGTCGCACAGGAGGCGCGGCGCGCAGTTAACGGGCCGGGCGAGCGCGGGAGGGGCCACGGCCAGAGCGCCGCGGGCAAAGGCTGGCGCGCGCGTCACTGGAGCGCCCGGCGCCGCGGAAGGAGCGCGCTGATTGGCGGGCCTGAGACCGCGCGGCGCGGCCGGGTGAGGTCCTTCCCCCGAGCGGTCGGCGGCGGCCTTGGGGAGCTCTAGCGGAGGCCTGAGATAACCCCGTCCGGCCCGCGCGGGTGCACGCCGCACATGGGCTGCGTGGGCCCCGCAAATGGACACAACTCCGGGGAAAGCTCCCTCGTGCGCTTCGCTGGTAGGACTGCGACGCTCGTCCCTCGGCCAAGCCGGACCCGGCGGTGCGCCCACTCGTCAGATTCTACACGCTGCTCATTCCGAGAAGCGGAGGATATTAAACCTGAATCCAGAAAAGGACACCGCCCATGCCATCACGATTTCATCTCGCATCCGAGCTCTCCCCCCGTCTTTGGGGCGGCAGCGAGACCAGCTCTTGCTCCCGCGTGCCAGATCCATGTTTCCAGCCGAGTACGGACGTCTCCACCGCGAGGTCCAGCAGAGAACCGATTGAACGTTGCATTTCCCCTCCGCGACGACCCTGCTCCTCCCTGTTGAGTTCCCTGCTTTGATTAAGGACATGGCGCTCTCCTGCACTAACCCGAGTCCCTCTCTCTCCCTCCTCACATGTCTAACTTTGTCGTAAGGCTGACACCAAGTCACACCCACCCCACCTACCCTGGAGCTGCGATCCGGCCCCTTCCCGAGGCAACCTTTTCCTGTCGCCACGCCCATGCCCAGGCCCCTTTCTGGCGGCGCTGCCTGTGTAAGTCTCCATTCCCGTTCATCCTTTACACTACAGCCAGAAAGACATTTTCTTTCTTTTCTTTTTTCTTTTCTTCTTTTCTTCAAAGAGAGTGTATTTTAAAGATGATCTTTCAGAGACACACAGGTGAGATGTTGCTCCCTTCCCCAGAGCCTTTAGCAAATTCCTTGGCCCTCAGAAACGTCTAACTCCTTCGCCAGGCCCTACAGCCTCCAGTTTCCTTTCCTCTTTTATGTATCCCAGCCGTGACAGACTTGGCCTACAACACCTCTCCTCCATCTGCCTCTAGAAATCCTTCCTTGTGCCTCCTCCATGAAGCCCTGCGTCGTCCCCATCAGAATCTTCCTAATCCCCCTGTAGATGGCATCTATCTTTTATGGTAGCACCTACTTCACTCTTAATAAGTAAAGAAGTCACTAAAGTGATGAAATTGTGTATTTGGAGAACACCGAAGTATTTCAGAGGTCCAAAATTCAGTGCCTACTTTCAGGATTAACACCACAACTTACTTTTGATGAAGAATGGTTATGGAAATTCTCTCACAAGCCTTTCAACACTACTAAGAGATTTGTAAGAACTGGCCAGCCATAGGGATGGACTCAGTAATTTGCTTCCCTTTTCCAAATGACTTTCTGATTATTAAATACAGAATGAGAAGGGATTAGAGTCAAATCCTTAATATTTACCTGAGCTTTGTGGTATTTCAAAATGCTCCCCTTGAACGTCACATTAGAAATCTGGCTTCCAATTTCATTTTCTTTCCTTCATTATTTTTTATTTATTTTTTGTTTTTTTGTTTTTTTGTTGGGGGGTAGTTCCCTGGCTGGGAATAATTTCATTTTCTATTTCACATTCTGTTGAAACCTGCCCCTGCAGCCAGCCTTTTAATACAGTACCAGAGCAGCTTGGGTAGGGAAAGGGCTTTAAAAACCAACCAGCCATCCCTTAGCATTCTCTGCCCAGAACAGGTGCTCGGGGCGGGGCAGCGCACAGCCCCCTCCACTGTCCTGAAAGCAAACGTAGTGGCCTCTCTCCTGTAATGAGTGTCAATGCCACTTACTATAGCAAACGGACAACATAAATGAAGACGTTATAAAGGCTATTAGGAAGTCCCTGCCTTCAAACAGTTGGGTCTTTGAAATGGTGAACAAATGTGCCTCAGAAACTTCTTTTCTTCCAAACAAGAGTTTAATGCAAAGTGAATGCTGCTTAGAGAAGATTTCATTTTGCCGCTAACAAGCCATTTGACCTACAGATATAACCAGTTACCTTTACCCAAACTGTCCTTGTGCTAAAGACAAACTGACCCCAGTGGCCCACCCCGCAGACCACATAATTATAATACTTGATCAAAGAGCAAAAGATGTCAAAGAGGGATAAATGAGATTTTCTGAGGACCTTCAGGTGCTTAGGAAGCCTGTAGTAGGTGCCGCTAAGGCCGACCCAGATCCCCTTTCCTGCCCACACACCCATTCCACGCCCAGCTGCTCTGAGTGTTAGCCACTGAACACTCACAGCTGCTCCCTCCATTCTCCTAACAGCTGCTCTGGAGTGAGGGGGAGCTGCCTCATGGGGAGGTTATCCTCCTTACAGCCTACACCAATGGGTCACCGACAGAGGTTCAGAAAGACCTTGCCTCAAGTTGTGACCAGCCTTGTGATGCAGTTCACACTCCAGAACTCCACTGTGATCAGAGGAAGCCCCTCTTCCACTGAGGCTACATCCTTGCTTATCTCCTTTCCCTGCCCACTCCCTTCATCCCCTTTGCCCGCAGAGCATTCCCTCTCTGTATCACGTGCACCTGAATTCTGCTTCTAGGCAGCCTGGCTTAAGACGGCCAATACCAGGAATGGTCCTGCACTGCTGGCAGAAGGCTCACACTGGTTCCTTGACTTGTGGAGTACAGGCTACTTCAGTAGGGAGAGCCATGTCCAAAGGCCGAAACTGCTCCCTGGCCAACACAGTAACTCTTGTGGGGGATGGCCGAGAACAAGGTCACCCTCAGAGTTGTGTAGGGTGCCGCGGCAGTGGTCTCCATCATCCACTCATTTCAGTCTGGGCCCTGCAAAAACTGGTGGGATCATGGAAGATGACAATGAACCATCAAGGACTCATCTAGCACAGCTTAATCCCACCACTACCTACTCCATACCTCGGAGTTCTGTACCTGCAGCAGAATGGAGTACTACCTAGAACCTCTTAGACAATCCTTGCTCTGAGCCCCTCTGGACAAACATAAACCAAGCCCTTTACCTCTTACAGATTTTACTCATAATCACTGTGAACAAAGAAGTAACATAAACACCAAAAAACAGATTAGACACAGGGCACATTTAAAAGTACCTTCCAAAGTTAGCCACAAAAAGAAAGAAAGGAAAGCAGAAAGGAAGAAAACAGGAGTACTAGCCCATTTTTCACCATTAGAGTGCTCAGGTGACACCATCACTGGACTGGTCCCTGCAGCATGGGCTGAGAGGCAGTCACCATACAGTGCTATTTCGAGACAGACGAGGTATAAATTCCTGCTCCAGCTTTTATTTATTGTCGAGTTCTTTGGGTCTTGCTTTGGACTCTCATGAAATAAAAGGCCTGTTTAATTTATCAAAACTAACTGGATCCTAATGGATAATGAACACCGCTTTCCACCAACCTAAAAGAAAATATTAATACTAAACCCCGACTTTCTCCAAGGAAAATGTGAGGGCTCTCTGGGAAAAGTCCAGCCATAAATGCCTCTATTTGTTGTCGTCGTACCTTGGCAAGGTTGTGACACCTTACTGAGTTGTTTGCACAGCACTGCCAATGTAAGCGCACGGTGGCAAGATTGTCAGATTTGTTTTTTTTTTTTTTTTTTTTTTTTTTTTTTTTTTTTTTTTTTTTTTTTTTTTTTGGTATGTGGGTAGCTCCCCGACTGGGAATCGAACCCAGGCCGCAGCGCTGACAGCGCCAACGCCGAAGCCCCAAGCCACTACACCATCAGGGAACTCCATAGATTTGAAGCTCTGATGGCCACTCCAGAAACAGAGTTCCCAAACTGCTTTGAAGGGTGGACTAGGCGCTGGCATCGGTGCACAGCTTCCCAAGGGGAGTACTTCGAAGGTGACCATAGTGATACTCAGCAATGAGGTAGGTAGCACTTTTTCTAGGATGAGTTCGCGAAATTAATTCTCCAACCTTGTATATCAAGGTGACTTTGCATTGCTTTGTCATTTATACAGATGTTGAAATTGAGAGTGATCATTGCAATGGAGGAGCAGGATGGATAAAACAGAGTTGGAGACTACAGCCTTCCCGTAAGGAATGAAACAGGTCAGAAGACAAAAGCAGAGAAAAGGGCAGTGATGTGTAATGGCATAAGTTCCAAATGATGAGTGGGAAATAGCTGTGAATACATGTTTACTAAGAAATAAAGATTTAGCTGGCTGGCTGATCATACAAAGAAAGATAGAACATCTTAAATTTAAAATAATTTCTATCCAAGAACAAAACCGTAAGGTGTGTTATTACCATAATGATTAAGTATGGTTCTTATATTTTGGACCAATGTTAAAAAAAAAAAAAAGAACAAAAATAAGATGAGAGAGAGAGAGATTGAGTATAATCAATAGAAACCCAACTAGAGTATAAAAGGTTGGCTTATTAAAAAAGATACATTGTAAATTCAACTGATCTCCATATATTAACAATAACAACTTAGAAAATGTTATAAGCAGCAACTCACATCACAGCAGTTGAAACAAAATGACAAGTAACTAATAAACTGAAATAACCTGTAGGACTTAAATGAGGAACATGATCAAACATAACCAAGAGAGATTTGCCCAATGACGAGCTACAGCTCAATACTGAACAGGCAAATTAGATTGTAACTGTGATGAAACTGATTCCAAAGGGATGCTTTCTGGAACATAATAAATTGCTTATAGGGTAAATATATGCCTTTTAATTAAGTTACAAGTATAATGTAATGAACCCCAAGGGAATTCCTTTTGGAAAGTAGTAAAAATGTAAATGCTCTCTAGGCAATAAACACATTAAGTTATGAGTACAGCTGTGTACACTGGACATCTCCCCAACCCCAAACAGGTCACTTTTTCATTCATTCATGAATCTTCCATTGACTGTCCACTGAGCACATGAGAGTGTGTGCAGAATACAGATAAAAATGATTAGTAAGAGACATATAGACAGTGCTTGTACTAATGGGATTCCCACTGTGTTTCTATGGGAGGAAACTTGGGGAGAGGAAGAGTAATTGGTTTCAAAAAATAACATCTACCATAAAGTGTGCTAAATACTATACAAGTGCTATGAATTGCAGAACAGGAGGCACTAACATAGTGATAACCCTCCAAACAGATATGTTGGCATCCTAACCCGCCACTGCCAAAGAATGAGACTTTATTTGGAAATAGGGTCTTTATAAAGGTAATCAAGTTAAAATGAGGTCCTTAATCCAATGACAGGTGTCCTTATGAAAAGGACAAATTTGAACACAGATACATACACACACACAGAGAGAGAGAGAGAGAGAATATGATGTGAAGAGAGATTGGGGTGATGCTTCTACAAGCCATGGAACACCAAAGATTCCCAACAAACCACTGGAAGCTAGGAGAGAAAGATTCTCCCTCTCAGCCCTCAGAGGAACCAACCCGGCTGACACCTTGACCTTGGACTTCCAACCTCCAGAACTGTGAGAAAATTCACTTCTATTATTTAAGCTGCCCCCTCTGTGTACTTTGTTGCAGCAGCTCTAGCAAACTAATAAAGGGAGGGAGGTAGTATGTTATGTATAAATGCAACAAGTCACATTTTATTACAGACCCAAAGGAGAATTAACAGGAAGTCAGGTGAAGACAGAGCTGGGGAAGGGCAGTGTTCTGGGCAGAAAGAACAATATCTGTATATATTAATGTTTTTTATTGTCTGTATTTTATGATGTTTGACATCTTAAAAAGCTTGCTGGCCAAGAGAAACTGCCCATCCCAGGGTTAGATAATTCTTAGAGATAGCAAAGATCTTCATCGAGTAATGTAAACCAACCAATCCTACCACCTCCTTCTCTAACTCTGCCCTAAATAATCCCAGGGCCAAGTACCAGACAACTAGAGCCCACCCCTATAGCCCAAAGCCTGCTGGAATGATTCCAACCAGCCAACCCTAAGTTGCTTACTCTGTTATGCCTTGTCTTTCCCACGGAAGCCCTATACAGGCGTTTCCCTCTTTCCTATCTTTTGCCACCTAACCGAATCCCCTGATGCTTTCCCTTGGCCCTACATGGCATGTAGTGACCCCATTCTCTGGCACCTTGACCATAATCATTCTCTTCCTTCCAAGCCTGGTTCGCCTTCCTTCCTGTGGTCGCACCACCTTACCAGATGACATCTAACATTTACATTCTTAGGGTCCTGCAGGTTTCCAGGAGAGCAGCAGAGGGGAGAACGGGGGAGGTGAGAGGCATAATGTCTACCTGACCTGGATGAGTGATGAGGATACAAAATTACACACTTTCAGAACTCTTTCTGGCAAAATACTAACAAGGACAAAAAGGCTGCTGAAAGATTCAATGGACCAAGTACCACATTTCCTGCTGGTTCCTAACAGCACTTCCAACAGCTCTGAGTAAGTGGGTTCAGAGACACCACGAAGAAAAATGGGGGGGCGGGGGGAGGAAGGAATGCACTTACTTTTTTTGTTGTTGTTGTTAGGTGGGTAGTTCCTGGCTGGGAAACGAACCCAGGCCACAGCGCTGACAGCGCCCAAGCCTTAGCCACTACACCACCAGGGAACTCCCTACTTTAATGTGGAGAGTTCTTCAAAGAACCAGCAAAAACAGCTAGTTCTGAACAATATGTAAAATAGCATACTGTAAGACAATAAAACACAAACCCCTAATAATAATATGTAGGGATATGTATATATAAATATATAAAAAAATGTGTGTGTATATATATGTGTGTATCCATCTACATATATATACAAATATATTTATTGGGGTTTGTGTATGTAAATATAATTGTATGCATATATGATATATAAGTACATGCATACATTCATATGTATGTGTATATGAATATATGTATACATGAGTATATTTTTATATGTATGTATATGTATGTATATTTATATATGTACACACACACACGTCCCGCAGAAAATACGTATTACCTGGAGCTTGTGTTTTTATTGTCTTCCAGCTTGGTATTTTACCTATTGATCCACAAGTTGCTTATACATAACTGTGTGTTAATATAAAATTTAGGACACTGAACAGATAAATTGCTTACTTCTGGACAGGGGAAAAAGACCGAGATTGGGTGCAATGGTCAGCCGGGACTTTAGGCTTTCTCTGGGACAGCCAGGAGAGGTACCCGTGAGCGCGGTCCGCAGTCGACCGGTGTGGAGCACTCCAGCCCCGCCACCCCGCCTCGCAAACCGGCCGAACTCCACCCGAGGACTAGCTCACTAGGGCGCCTGCGCCGGGGGTGCGTCCGTACTGGACCAGCCCATCGTTCCCACCCGAAAGGGGGAAGGGGCGGAGCCAGCGACCGGGCACCCTCCCCACAGCGGCGCGCAGGAGGCTGGGGCGGGACTTCCGCTTTGCCAGGGGCTACTTCCGGATTTGGTGGCTATGATTGCAGGAGCTAAGTCCACCCGTACTGGTTTGGCGGGCGGGTGATCCTTGGAGTAGCTACGGGGCTCGGGAGCGCGAGGCGGAGGGTGACGGAGTGGGGGTTGTGCCTGCGTCTCCGTCATCGATTTCCCATCGGTTTCCCGGCTGAGTGCTGGGACCCAAGGCGTTAAGGCTTGGATATCTCGGAGGGAGGGAACTGCTGTGGATCAAGAGAAGAGGGGGGTGGGGGTGGGGTGTGCGTGTACTGCTTGTAGACCAAGAGAAAAGAGTGTGTGTGTGTCCAGCTCACCTCAGTAAACCGTTGAAAAGAAAAGCCACAACCGTCAGAAAATCCTCTCGCCTCAAAGCAGGAGAATAAGGGATGTCAGAGGAAACACGCCCACCGGACTCAGAGTAACTCTGGTTTGGAAGATGACGCTCAGTGCACGGCAGGTAGAATCAAGTCTTTTCAGGAGCCAAGACGGAAGGTTCAGAACTAATCAAAGGAAATAACAGTGTTGGCTAACAGGAAGAGCTGGCCGTAAATAGTCAATTCATTTAATCCGCACTGGAACCTTGTAAGGTTAGATGATAGTAGAATCTTCTTTACAAAGGAAAAACTGGGACACAGGTTAGATATTTGTTTAGAAATCACAGCCAGTAGTGGCAGAATTCCCTGTAAACATTTAAGTGGAAACATAATTTTTGGAGTTGTTTGTAATATTGGCACATTGGAGACACCTAATTCTCCTTCAGCTGGGGGAATGGCTGAATTTACGGAATATCCAGTTGGTCTGGTCAGGAAACTGTACACATAATTTATATAGTAAAATTTATATTTTTACATATGTATATATTCTTTATATATGAAAATTTTTAATGTTGACTAAAAATTACATTTTTAAGCTTTGAGCACCCACTCTGGTATAAATGGCATCTAAATAATTTGAGAAATAAAATCTACCATTAAGGGCTGAAGAGTCGAGGGTTATAAGAATATAAACAAAGCATTCTCAGGGAATCCCAAAAGAGAACATCAAAAGTCATTTTAGCAGTGCAATATTTCATTGTTTAGAGTTGGGAAGCTTCAAGAAAATCGGTATTACCCTAAAACTGCTGTAGGTCTACATTACAAGCTCATGTTTGGATGGAAACTCAAAGGCATTAAGTAATACTAAGTACCTTTTCAAATAGCCATCCTGATATTTTAGTTTGTTTTTGTTTTTGTAGTATGTGGGTAGTTCCCCAGCTGGGAATCGAACCTAGGCCACAGCGTTGACAACACTAACACCGAAGCCTTAAGCCACTACACCACCAGGGAACTCCCTTAGTTGAAATATTTTACAACGTAACTTTAGAAAATGGTAATTATTACTCATACAGTCACTGACCTCATTCAGGAAGGTAAAGAGGAAAACAGAAATAGATATGCTCACCTGAAAAGTTCCTCTATATCTGAGACTTCTCTGGTCATGAGGTCCACAAGACCCAGTAGTGAGGGTTCTAATCCTGATGACATCACAGCTGTTGCTTGGTAGCCAGTCAGATCAACAGAATTTTCACAGGATGTTGGTTTAGACCATTTCTATCCCTGATAAGATGCTGAAATGTGTATTAATTATTGCTGTGTAACAAATTACCCCAAACAAGCATTTATTTTCTTCTACAGTTTCTGAGGGCAGCGTATCATAGTGGTTCTGGCTCTGTCATTTCTTGAGTCTGTACTCATGCAGTTGCCCAGTCATTTCAAGAGTACTGGGAATGAAGAATCTACACCAAACCCATTTCCATGTTATCAGGCCTCAGTTTCTCATCACATAGGTCTTACTATGAGGTTGCTCACAACATTGCAGCTTGTTTCCTCCAGAGGGAGAGAGAACAAGATGGAATACAATGTCTTTTAAACTAATCTTGGAAGTTAGATACCGTCAATTCTCCATATGCTAATGATCACACAAACCAACATTGTTAGTACAGTGTGAGAGGGAACTTGAAAGGGTGTGAAGATCAGGAAGTGATTATTAGGGCTGTCTTGAAGGCTATCAACTATGGCGTGGTATCACTTCCCAAATGCTCTCTCTGCTGATAATTACTAGGTAGCTACAGGGTGGCTAGAACTGTCCTAGAAATAAAGGACTTAGAGACACTGTAGAATTAGACAAACTGGAGAAGATTGGATCCCAGTGCTACACTTGTATAGTTTCCTTAACATCAGGTGAGTAAGTAGGGAAGATGAGAAAATGTATACAACCACAGTTTTGCACAGCATAGTAAACACATGATTAGTTACCTTATATAATCTTAAACATCTGGTTTTTGATCCATCCAATTGAGAAAGTATCTTTTAACTCCCCATTAAACAGATGAAAAATTTCATCCTCTTCAAATCTCATTACTTCCAAACATGTATGGATACACCATTAATTTTACTCAATTAAGATTTATAGCATTTACCTTCTCTTGGGTAACCGTAATTGAGTATTCATGTAATGTAATGATTAATAAAGGTGGCTAATCAGGGCATCCTCTGATGCTACTGACCTCTCCCCCCTAATTGAGAGAGCTGACTTTGAAGTCTATGTGGACAATTGATGTGAAGGTTGAACATTGAGGGGCTTGGTGATGGGGGAGGTAGAGGAGAGTCTGGGTAGGCATTTGTGTGCGTAGGCATTTGTGCATAGGCACACACACACACAGATGTACACAGACACACAACTGCCAAAAAGGGGAAGCCCTACTCTGGGATGCCAACTCCCACTGTAAGAATCCCCACCCATGCCATAAGAAATTTCCATTTCTTTAGAGTTTGTCTTTGTTTCATCATGAGGGGAAAGGTGTAAATTTGTTATGAGGAGTGAATTAGTTAATCTTTTTTTTTTTTTTTTTTTTTTTTGCTTTTTGGTATGTGGGTAGCTCCCTGACTGGGAATCGAACCCAGGCCGCAGCACTGACAGCGCCAGCGCCGAAGCCTTAAGCCACTACACCATCAGGGAACTCCCATAGTTAATCTTTATAAAAGCACTTAAAACAAGGTGAAGGAGTAGGGCCGACACAGTCCTTAGTAAGCATTAGCTGCTATTACTATTATTATTAAACCTGCAACTTAACACTTTCACTGTTGTTTTCAATGTCCATGATAAGACATGTGAATCCAGTTGACTCATTCTGTTCTATAATATTTGTATATATAATACATTTATTTATTTTCCTATTGATGGGTATTAGACCATTTCCAAATTTGTTATTACATTGTTGGAAGAAATACCTTTATATACATATCTGTGGGTACATACATGGATATCCAAAGGAAACCTAGAGGGAGGTTAATGACTGGATTTTGGGTACACACAGTTCGACATAATAGCTTTCTAGCTCTTTAGCAATGTGTGATAGTTCCTGTTTCTCCATATCTTTACCAATACTTGGTATGAAAAACTTTTTATTTCTATGACAGTTTGAAATGATATTTCATTGTTTAATTTGCATTTACCTGTACTAGTGAACTTTGTGCATCTTATGTTTATTGGCTATTTGGGGTTTAGGTGTACCTTTCATACACATGTTTATATTCTTTTTTTTTTTTTTTTTGCTTTTTGGTATGTGGGTAGCTCCCTGACTGGGAATCGAACCCAGGCTGCAGCGCTGACAGCACCAGCGCCGAAGCCTTAAGCCACTACCATCAGGGAACTCCCACATGTTTATATTCTGTGTCATGTTTCTTTTAAATTAACTGTAGGCAGCCTAGATATAGTCTGGATATGGACAAAAGGTTGACTCTCATGTTTTAGGCTTGTACAAGTGGGTGGATTGTGTGCTACTTAAATGGATGAAGATGGGCAGTGGAAAACAAGTTTTAGAAGGAATACCAAGAGTTTACTTTTGGATAAATTTGAGATGCTTTTGAGTCATCCAAGAGAACAAGTGTGTGTTACAGAGATACATTTGGGAGTTGTCAGCTTATAGATGGTATGTAAAGTGATAGCAATGCATGTGGTTATCTCCTGAGAGAATTCGAAGTGACATGACAAGAACCCCACAGTTATATTAATACATTTGGAGAAGGAATATCCAGGAAGGGATACTGAGATGGAGAACCCATAAAATAGAGAAAAACTAGAATTGTGTGATATCCTGGAAGCCAAGAGAAGAAACTGGTCTTTTTTTATTCCTTTCAATTTTTGTAATGGCTGCATAAGTTTTCATTGCATGCATGTACCCTAACTGCTTTTTATAGTACTTGGAATTTGGATTTATTTCAGTGCTTTTTTGTTATAAGCTACACTTGGATGAACATTCTTACAGATTCATCTTTTTCCACCACTGATTTCCTTTGGATATACTCCAATACGTAGGTTGAAGAGTATGATTATTTAAAAGCTTTTACTGTAAGTTGCACATCATCTTCTAGAAAGGTTGCCTTTGTTTACATTCTGGCCAGAATGAGTTTGCTTTTTTTCCCCCAAAGTAGTGAGAACTAGATATTGCATGCTAATATTTTTAATGGTTGCAAAGTATGCCATTATATGAATGTTCATAATTTATTTTGCCAATGATATTATCTTCTTGTTTTTGGTATTATAACTAGTATTGCAATTAATAGCTTTTTATTTTATTTTATTTTATTTTTGGTAGCTCCCTGGCTGGGAAGCAAGTAATAGCTTTTTCTTTTTTTCTTTTTTTTTTTTTTT
>PVJL010002510.1:0-194118 GCA_004026885.1 Lyroderma lyra | reverse complement strand
TTTGTTTGTTTGTTTGTTTGTTTGTTTTTGTTTCTTTCTTGTTGCCCCAACTTTGTTCCATTTGTCCTGATGTTTTGTTTCAGGCTGAAGAGCCTCCTTCAGTATTTCTTGGAGTGCTGGCCTCGTGCTGGCAAATTCCCTCAGCTTGTGTTTGTCTGAGAAGGTCTTTATTCCACCTTCATATCTGGAAGATAATTTTGCTGGATAATTTATTCTTGGCTGGAAGTTTCTCTCTTTTCAATTTTTGAATATTGGATTCCACTCTCTCCTGGCTTGTAGAGTTTCTGCTGAGAAATCTGATGCCAGCCTGATGAGTTTTCCTCTAAAGATTATAGTTCTTTTTGCCGTGGCTGCCTTGAGAATTGTCTCTTTGTCTTTAGTTTTGGACATCTTTAGTACCATGTGTCTTGGAGAAGAACTGTTAGGGGCCAGGTATCTAGGGGACCTGTTTTCTTCTTGAACTTGGGGTTCCAGATCTTTCCATAGGTTTGGAAAGTTCTCATCTACTATTTGTTTGAGTATGTTCTCTGTAGAGTGCCCTACCCCTTCTTCTATTCCTATTATCCTGATGTTGTTTTGTCTCATGGAGTCAGATAGTTCTTGTAGAGTTCTTTCAATCCTTTTGGTTCTGTATTCCCTCTCTTCCTCTTTCTTAGGTGTTTCCGTGTTCTGATCTTCGATATCACTAATTCTTTCCTCCATCTGGTTGGCCCTCTTTCCTATGGCAGATATTTCATTTCTCACTTCTTTTATTGTATTATTTATCTCTCGCATTTCCATCTCAATCTTCCTTATGTTTTGAATTTCTTTGTTAAATTGTTCCTTTTGTTCATGAAGTTCCTTTTTTTATGTCATTCATGTCCTTTTTTATGCTCTTTATGTCAGCCATGGTGCTCTGCCAGTATGTTTTCATTTCTCTCACAGCCTTTAGAATGGCTACTTTAAATTCTCTGTCACTTAATTCGGAAACTCCTAGGTCTAAGAAGCTGTCTTGATAAATGTCCTATTCTTTCTGAGGAGTTTTAGTTTTTAAGGAATTCATCCTGTCTGCTGGGTTCTTCCTCTTTGACATGAGGGCATTATGTTCAGTAGTGCCCAGGAGCCCAGATTGGTACTTTTGTGGTGTCTTGCTGCAGGGCAGACACGAGGTGGTACTGGGGGGCAAGTTTTGGGAGAGAGAGGGATTGTTTATTTCTTATTTCTGGTCTCATGCTACGTTTGGAGGCAGTGCGCCTCTATCATGGTCCCTCCACTTCCTGTAGTTAGTTAGTTGGTTGGGAAGGTTGTAGGAAAGGGGAGAGGCCAACAAAGGTACACCGGGGCAGCTCCACCTTCTGCCCTATGCTGGGGAAGCTGGGGGATGCGGGCCAAGGCTGCTCTTGCTGGCTGGGGTGAATGCTATCAAATCCACCTTTCTTCCCAGGCCTGCTTCCGTGGCCAAATGTTGGGGCAGAGTCTGCGGGCTCGCACTGCTTTTAGGACTCAGGGGCGCGCGAGCAGGCATGCACACAAGTCCGAAGCTGTGGGTCTGACCCCGCGGTAGGAAGGCAGCCGGCCCACCTCCACAGCAGGCCTGGAATGGGAGCCGCTGCCCTGCGCAGGAGCTGCACACACTATGCCAGCAACCGGCCCGCCTCCGCAGTGGGCTGGAACAAGAGCCGCAGCCCTGTGGAGGGACTGTGCGCTGCCCGCGTGGCAGCTGGTCTGCCTCCACAGCGGGCCTGAACAGGAGCCGCAGCTCTGTCTGTGTAGGGGCTGTGCGCTGCTTGCACGGCAGCCGGTCCACCTCAGCAGCGGGCCGGAACGGGAACCACAACCCCGTCTGTGTAGTGGCCGTGTGTTGTCCGCGGAGTGCTGGCTCACCCCCGCAGCGGGCTGGGACCAGGAACCGCAGCCCTGTCTGAGTGGGGACTGTGCGCTGCCCGCACGGCAGCCAGTCCACCTCCGCAATGGGCCTGAACGGAAGCCGCAGCCCTGTCTGTACAGGAGCCGCATGCGCCTGCGCTGTGGATCCCAAGGGAGCCTAGAGCCAAGATGTCGTCTCTGCAGTTCAGAGTCCTCGCTCAGTCCCGCCACCACTCAAGAGTTCCAGAGGCTGGCTCCCAAGGTCTGTCCCCAACTCGCCGCTCCAAATTCCAGCTCCCCACCCCAGCTCCCCAACGGACTCCCACTTATTCTGCCACTTTGCTAGGGCTTTTTCTCTTGTCGCCTCCTGGCTTCTCCCCTCCCATGCACTGCAGTCAGCCATGATCAGGTCCTGTTGCAATCGGTCTTTGCTCCCTCCCCTCTCTCCCGCTCACCCCTTTCTCTCCAAACCTTAAGTGTTTACTTTGCAATGCATGGATGTCTCAGCTGCCGTTTTTTGTCACCTAGGGTCCTCTTTCTTGGCTCCTGGGTGGCTGTTCAATTGTGTTTTCTGGGAGAGGCTTTAGGGACCTCCTCTCCAGTCACCATTTTGTCCTTGGACCCATGCATTCTTAAGCAACTGGCAAAAACCTGAAGAAATACTATAATGCATTTATCCCCCATGGGTGCTAGTTAACTGAGAGTCTACTGTATTATTCACAGTAATATACTAGGTTCTCATTAATTAGAATGTCACAATATCATAACTCTTCTGAGAATGCTCAGAATCTGTTGGTGGATGTATGATAATTGTTATAGGAAAAATAGATAGTGTATGTCAAATGTATGATTTATTATAGGAATTCTGAAAAAAGAATAATTTCAACTAAAATGTAAATCCTTGAGGGAAGTATTTCTATCATCTTCATTACATGTTCAGGCCTAGCATAATATCAAGCACACTTAGGCATATAATAAATGCATGTTTAAATTAACAAAATAATGGCAAAACTGTAAGGTGAAGAGGGATTTAATTGATGCATTAATGGAAGATTTAAATGTCAGTTGAGCAGCAACCTGTGTATGATTATAATTTGGTTTATAGAGATTAACATCCAGAAAATAGTTTCCAAGTTCACATGGTGACTATGATTAGACACTATGTATTTAAGTATCATATCTATACTTGTTTTAGATTTAGCCTTATTTTCATTATAGGAAAATAAATATTATAATTCTCTTCTACTAATCTTTAAAAATATCTGTTTAAAACCCCAGCACTTATGAAGTACTACCATTTGTGACAATCTGAATGGATCTTGAGAATATCATGCTAAGTGAAATGAGTTGGACAAAAAAGTTGAGAACCATATGATTTCACTCATAGGTGAAATGTAAAACTAAAACCAAAGAATGAACAAGAGAAACAAACAAAAATTCATAGATGCAGACAGTTTGGAGATTACCAGAGGGTTAGGGGAGACAGAAGGTAGTGGAAGAGAGTAAAGGGGGTTATATGTGTGATGGAAGGGAACTGACTCTGGGGGGTGAGCACACAGTATAATATATAGATGATGTTTTATAGAAATTATACATTTAAAAGTTACATAATTGTACTAACCAATGTCACCCCTATAAATTTAATATAAAATATAGAAAAATAACTAAATTAATTATATATAAATTATAAAAGATGATATTATTTAGTAATAATTTTGTATCATTCAGGAAAAAATCAATTTCTAGTGTACCTCTATTTGCTTCATATAAAGGTAAATATTATAAACACTAATAATAATATGTATTTTTTCTCAGATATCAAAGATGTGAAAGCAGCACAGTATGAATAAGTGGAGCACTAGTAACTATGCTAAAAAGCCAATCCATTTTTAACATTGGAAATTACATATTAAACTATTTACTAAATACATTTACCTTTGAAATAAATTAACTAAATGTTATTAGACTGGCTTTAAAATGTTGTACTATAATAGAATGGATAGTGAATGGAATAAATCATTCTATTGACTACTGGTATGAACTTTGGAAATTCTTAATAACTTCCCCATGCCTCACGATCCTAAGCCTGTAAAAAAGAAATGTTCATTAAACTATAGCAAGGCTCTTAGGCTTTATGAACCAGAGTCACTCAGTTCATAAACTCTTTTTTTGCTATTAAGAACAGTGCCTTTGGAAGCTGCATTAACTTTTTCTAGCTAATTAGTTTAATTTTCATGTAAGGCATAACTTTATATGCAAAGATATTTGGCTTCATTGAATTCCAATTATTTCCACTTATGCTAAACTAGTTAGCTTTCAGTCATTTTTTGGCTGTTCTTTCTTTTTTGAGCCTAGAGAGCTGAACTCATCATTAGATTAACAGCTAATAAGATAAACCCTATATATTGAAACCATTTGATGAGAAATAATCAAGTAGTCATCCTGTAATCTATTATCTGTATTTTAATCACACCAGTTACTTTTTTCCAAGTATACTGTGAAAGAATATACTTTATTACAGACATTTATTCTCAGTTCTATGCTTAATCCTCAATTTCTAATTTATGATTAGATTTGAGGAAGCTCAAAGTTACCTTTGTATTGCATTATTTTAATTTTTGCGTAATGTATTGTACTATAAAATCTTTTTTTTTAGAAGCCTATCCCATTTAATAATCCATTCTAAAAACTAACTTTACACCCACTTTTGGGGGGTTTATATTTCACCTGGTATCGAATTCAGTGTTGTTGTTTGTTTTAAAATCCCTTTCTTGTGCTTTCCAGTTTTTAATTTGTTTATTTCTATTTTTATAAATAGAAATGTAAATTATACATTTTAAGAACTCTTCTTTTCAAATATAAGCATTTAAAACTATACATTTTTCTCTGAGCACACCTTTAGCTGCATCATGTTAATTTTGATATGGTATGGTTCATTAACATATACTTCAAATTTTTTCAGAATGGCTTCTAATCACTTCCTTGACTATTGGTAGTTGATTTGCCAGGTCAGTGTTTTCAGTGAAATGCCATACCTCTGCTTGCAAAGGGGTAGACTTCTTTAAGAATGAAAGACATTGTTTTATTATTACTATAGCCTTGTAGTACACTTTCATATCAAGTAGCATGATACTTCCAACTTTGTTCTTGTCTCTCGAGATGGCTGTGGTTATTCGAGTTCTTTTCTGGCTCTATAAAAATTTTAGGATAATTTGTCAAGTTTAGTAAAAAGTACCATTGCTATGTTGACAGGGATTGCATTGAATTTACAGATTGCTTTGGGTAGTATGGACAATTTAATGATGTTAATTTTTTCTATTTTCAAGCATATTATATGCTTCTGTTTATTTGTATCATCATCATTTTCTTCAACATCTTATGCTTTTCTGAGTACAAGTATCTGCTTAAATTTATTTCATGGTGTTTTTTTTACAATTATAAATTAGATTTTTTCATAATTTCCCTTTCTGATCATTTGCTATTGGTGTTTAGAAATACAACCCATTTCTGAATATTAATTTTGTATTTTGCTACTTTACTGAATTTATTTCTCAGTTCTAATAGTTTTTTGGTGGAATCTTTATGGTTCTCTACATATAGTACCATGCCATCTGCAAATAATGGCAACTTTACTTCTTTCTTTTTAATTTGAATACCTTTTCTTTCTATTTCTTGTCTGGTTTCTGTGACTAATACTCTGCTGAATAAGAGTAGTGAAAGTGGACATTTTTATCTTGTTCCTGATGTTAAGGAAAATGCTTTCAGCTTTTCCTCACTGAGTGTGATGTTAGCTGTGGGTTTGCCATAGATGGCCTTTATTATGCTGAGGCACATTTCCTCTGTTCTCATTTTGCTGAGAGTTTTTATCATAAATGGATGCTAGTTTTGTCAAATGCTCTTTCTGCATCTATTGACATGATCATATCATTTTTATCTTTCATTTTGTTTATGTGGTGCATCCTGTTAACTAATGTGCAGATATTGCACCAACCTTGCATCCCAGGAATAAATGCCACTTGACCATGGTGTATGATCTTTTTAATGTACTGCTGAATTAATTTTGCTAGTATTTTGTTGAGAATGTTTGCGTCTATGTTCCTCAGGGATATTGGCTTATAATTTTATTTTTGGAATTAGGGTAATGATGGCCTTGTTAAATGAAATTGGATGCTTTCCGTTCTCTTGAATTTTTTGGAATAGCTTGAGAAGGATAGATACTAATTTATTTTTTGAACATTTGGTAAAAATTCACCTGTGAAGCTATATTGTTTAGGACTTTCGTTTGTGAGAGATTTTGATTACCAATTTGATTTTGTTAGTAGTAATTAATTGGTTCAGGTTTTATTTTTTTATGATTCAGTCTTGGAAGTGGTATAAAAAACTCATAGATCAATGGAACAGAGTAGAGAGCCCAGACATAAACCCACACCTGTATGATCATTTAATCTGTGACAGAAGAGGCAAGAATATGCAATGAAGTAAAGACAGTCTATTTGATCAATGCTATTGGGAAAAGTGGATCAATACATACAAAAAAATGAAACTAGACTGCCTTCTTCCAGCATATACAAGAATAAGCTTTAAATAAATTAAAGACTTAAATGTTAGACCCCAAACCATAAAACTCCTAGAAGAAAACATAGGCAGTAAATTCCCTGACATTGCTCTTAGTGATATTTTTTCTAATATATTGCCTTGGGAAAAGGAAACAAAACAAAAAATAAACAAACAGGACTACACCAAACTAAAACATTTTGCACAGCAAGGAAAGCAAGCAAAGTGGCAAGACAACGTAGTGAATAGAAGATATTCACTTGAGAACTGGAACCACTTTAATATATATTTGTTAGGTCATTTTTGTCCTCACAATTATTCTGAGGTAGATAAAGAAAAACAGATTTAAAGTGAAATCAGCCCTCATGTAAATAGATACTTTATGTACCAAATTATACTACTTGCATTCATAACCTTGACCTACTCTATTTTTTCTTGCTTTGCTTCTTTAAAATGTCTAGTAAAGTGTATCTCTGATATGTAGTCATTGTGTTCAGATAGGTATTTGATTTTACTAATAAAATAGACAAGTCATTATGAAATTAAATATTTACATCATTATATTAAATTTGAGCAATTTATATAATATCTTGGGTTTGTTAAGAAAATGTTCAATGTAGCCTGACAGAAGATACCATCTTACATGTTGTATGAGTCTTCTATGACTGCTGTAACAAATCACCACACACTCGATGGCTTAAACAATACACATTTATTCTCTCATACTGCAGGAGGCCAAAATTGATATCAATATCACTGGGCTATAATCAAGGTGTGTTGGAAATCCCTCCAAAGGGTCAGGGTAGAACTGCCCCTTGCCTGTTCCTGCTTCCGAAGCTGCCAGCCTTCCTTGCTTCATGCCAAATCCCTCCAGTGTCAAAGCGCCTTCTTTGTGTATGTGTCTAATCTCCTCTGTCTCCTTTTTGTAGGAATCACCCAGATAATCCCAAATAATCTCCTCATATCAACGTTATAATTTTATCTTCAAATGCCTTGCAAAGTCCCCCCACCCCCAACACGGTAACATACCTTATGGGTAGACGAGGGCCGTCCAAAAACAATAGAACCACGAATGCCTCTATCTTTTATATTACATGGTTGGGTACTTTCCGGACAGCCCTCATATGCTCAAGGTAGTAAGTCCTGATATCTTTAGGGAACATTATTCAGCCCCCACTATAGTCTTTATTCTGGCCTCCAAAGATCCATATTCATAGCACATGCACAGTAAATTCACCCCATACCAACATCTCCAAAAGTCTCAGCACATGAAGGCGTGAACACAAGTCCATTGTCATCTACACACCATCACTTCAAAAATGTCTCGTCATCTAAATCATGTTTGTCATCTCTTCAGCACTCATAAATGTTTATCCAGAAGCACCATGGCCTTCTTTCTAAATCATGCTTTTGTATAAGTTATTCTCCTAATTTTATTGTATTTTTCTATCTGAATAGGCTGAGAGTTTCCAAATCATTAAGTGCTGGTTCATTTTTGAATAAGAGCTTTTTCTTTACCTTATCTCTGCCCACTGCATTTTGCTTTAAGCGGACTACACCTTCAATCCTTTGCTTGGAAATCTCTTCAGCTAACTATTAAAGATTTTTGCTTACACATTTTGCTTTCCCGAACAGCTGTAGGATATGACTGAGTCAAGTTTCCTGCCAACATATAGCAAGGATTGCCTTATCTCCAGTTCCCAATGACACGTTCTTTATTTCCTTCGGAGCCTTTGCCAGAAATGCCCGAATCAACATTTCTACCAAAAGTCCATTTATGTGAATCTAGGTATTTTCTGTCATGTGCCTCAAAATTCTCCCAGCCTTTAATCACTATTCAATTCCCATTGTCAGGCATTTATTACACAACATTCCAGTCCCTGTATCAAAATCTGTATTATAATAGTTTTCCATGGCTTTTGTCACAAATTACTATAAACTTTATTGCTTAAAAGAACGTAAATGTATTGTCTCATAGTTCTGGATGTCAGAAGTTCAAAGGCAGTGTACTGGGCCAAAATTAAGGGGTTGGCGGTGCTTTCTGCCCTCCAGAGACTCTACGGGAAAATTTGTCACCTGCCTCTTTCAGCTTCTGCTGGCTTCTAGCATTCCTTTGCTTGTGCCACATTACTTCAATCTCTGCTCTGTCTTTACCATACCTTCTCCTCTGTGTGCTTCAAATCTCCTTCTGCCTCTCTCTTATGAATATAAACATGATTGGATTGGGGACATACGACTTAAGGTCCTTAACCACATGTACAAAAATGTCACTAAAAAAATTGATATTGGGCAGTTCCCTGATGGTGTAGTGGCTTAAGGCTTCAGCGCTGGTGCTGTCAATGCTGCGGCCTGGGTTCGATTCCCGGTCAGGGAACTACCCAGATACAACAAACAAAAAAACAAACAAACAAACAAAAATTGATATTTCCAGGTTCCAGGCATTAGGACTTGACATCTTTGAGGGTCATTATTCAATCTACTGTACATGCTTACATATCATTGCTTTGGAGAAAGCAGTTTCATTTAACTTAATTTCATGAAAAATTTGCTATTATTATGTAGCAGATTTCAAAAGTTTCCCCTTTCTATTAAAACAAGATCTTAACTATTAGAATAACTGAAGTTTTTTTTTCACAATTCTTAATTTAAATATCATTTAAGGGACTTTAAATCATGTCCCATTTTATTGTCTTATTTTCCCATTAATGTATAGTCCACTGGCTTGCTTTAGAATAATGATGTTTTCTCAGTGGACTATTAGACTTATTTACATTCTATTTTCAGGCATTCAGTAAGTGGTTTATTTTGTGATTATCACTGAAAACCTATATTATTACATTGTAAAATGGAACATTCTACTTATACTTTAAAACACATGGTACTTCCTTGCCTTCTGGTGAGAGCTACCCCTAGAATACTAATGCATTTATTTAGTATTCTTTGTTAAGTAGCAGGTTATTGCAAGACAACCTGCTGATCTGAAGCAATAGGCTAATTCAGAAATGTAGCAATTACAGATACACGCTACTGTAGGAAGTACCAGTTCTTCATATTTCAGCTCACGATACTACAAGCTTCTTCAAAAGACTAAATGAGTTTCCATCATTTGCTCCTGGGGAGTGAAACTGTTGCAGTTTGATTTTGGGAATGATACTTGCTGAAGTATAACTACCTGCACTTGAAATGTGATGCTTACTCTCCCCCAGATCTGTCTAACCGCACTCCCTGCTTCTCATAATTGAACATCGGTGTGAATCAGTTAGGAAATCTGAACAAGAAGAAAGCAAGATTCTTTCTCCTTGCTCATTAGTTAAATGCAAATGCGGAGAGTAATTGGGGTCTTGTCTCAAGGATAGAATATTATATGTATTTTAATAAAGAAGTGTCTTAGCACAAAATAGTGTAGAACATAATGAAGTAGACTGGAACCACATTGCTTGAGGTGAACTCCAGCTATGCCCCTGATTAGTCATGTGACATTGATCAAGTTATTAACCTTCTTTTCAATAAAATAGGAAACGTGACTGTGGTCCATTTTATTAGTGTTTCAAATCATTTTCTCCTTTTCTCAAAAGGAATACATCTCTTGGTGCTAGAGTGCTAGCATTGGCGGCCCTCCACATAGCAAGAGTGCATGCTGCTCTACCACTGACATCAAGATTAATTAATTAATTAATTAATTTTTTGGTGGTTCCCTGACTGGGAATCAAACCCAGGCTGCAGCATTGAGAGCGCCGAAGCCTAGCCACTACACCACCAGGGAACCCCTGATGTCAAGATTAATGATGTGACTTGTCAGTGAGTGGAGTGGCGTGTACCACTCTATAGCAGAAGCTGCATGAAACACTATGAAGTTTTGCCTTTACCTACCACACTCTTGTAACAGGGCAGCCTGTCTTAGACAGAAGTTAACCTTTAAGCCTGAATTAAGAAGCTGTGAAAAATAGAGCCATAACCAGTGCACAGAGAGTAGAAAGCATGAGCAAAATACAAAACTCATTCTTTTGTAAACCACTAAGATACTGAGGGCAATGCAGAATTGCACATAACCTAGCAAAACAGTAAGGTTCAGAGGTAGCAGTTAGTAATGTACGAGGTATAAAGAGATATACAAATGTGATTTATCATTATTACTGTTAGTATTTTAAAAATCCAAGCAGTGGTGATGTGAGACATGATCACATTAGATTTTAAAGGAGTAAGAAAAAATCCCATCTCATTGTTCATAATGTTCTACTGAGTCTAGGAGTGATGGACATATTTTTCCAATTCTATTGGGAAATAATTTGCAAGTAGGAGTTTTCAAATTCTCATGAGATTTATTCATTCAAAAGTATGAGATAACTTCCAAAATTTTTCACATTTTACACAACTCTGCCACTGAGCCACTCAACGACTCCTCGGCAACTACAACAAAACTTGTGAATACGTTATTTCAGGGTTTGTATTCATCCTTTGTTTTCCCTCAAAATAACAAGGTTTCATTTACAATAGAATAAAAGTAGCTTCCAATAATGGTTCTTTAATAGACAAAATTACACTTAGAGAGATTATAGACTGCATTATTCATTTAATGTGGGAACACAAGAGGATAAAACTTGTTCTCAAAAGTCAGTAATGTCCTCTTCTGCCACTAAATTCTAACCCTATCCCATGAACTCTCATCTATTTAAAATTAACGTGGCCACACTTATGCTCTGAAATTCAGAGGTCTCAGTTGTACTAAGTTAAGTACAATTGATAATTCTAAGTGTATTTTCATCTATTGTTCTTTAATTTAGTATATAGGAGTCTGTCCGGAAAGTATCCAGTCATGTAATGTAAAAAATAGAGGCATTTAATGGCTGGATATTTTCTAGACTGCCCTCAAATATATTCAATCTAAGTAGATTATTAGACCCTCGTAAGCAGGAACTGAGCCTTTTATTTCTGTGTATCTAGTACTGACCCTAGATGATGGTCAAAGTAATTACATGGTTCAACATTGCCCTACACATTAACAAGTTACTAGATATGAAACATTAACATAGGCCAATTAAAAATACAATTATTTTATTTCCTCATTCTTAACAACATTTTTGTTTCCACTCATCTCCAAAATCTCTGAACCCCATTCCCTTGATGGTCTCTTTATAAAGGAATGATTTCTGGATTTTTAATGCAGAGATTTGCTTTGGTAGCATTGTGCTTCAATTATGTTTGTTAACTCTAAAATTCAGTGATGTCAAAGAAATATTTGATTTGAAAAGAAGAACTTATTAAAATACCTATAATCAATCCAAAAGTAACTTTAGAGAGACAATTGATCCATTAATGTCAAATGCCAGCTGAAATTTCTGACTTGTCCTGATTGCCATTTAGAAATTGTAAGTATCAATCAATTGAACTTTTCCAGGGTCAATTGTACTTTTAAAAGACTTTTATTTATTATTAATATGTGTTCAATTCCAATAATATGCAAACCATCATAGGAAGGCTGAATATATACATAATGACAATTTGATCACAAAGCTGCGTAAAAGAGACTATAATGTTGATGTTGATGTTATGTAATATCTATAAAATGTTTTTATTCCAAGTAGTATGTTAGATACATACATTTTCTTATTTAAGTGATTTAATGCCTCAAAATAGTAAATATTTTGATAATTCCAGAATTATGAAGGGGTTAAAGAACTTTAGTTACCTTGATCAAGGCCATAGATCTAGGACTTTGCAGTTAACCAAAGACATGTTTATATAATTTTAAACAGGTTTATGCACTGTATATTCTTAGTTTTACATGTTATAATATGTGTCTTATATTTCATTTATATAATGTTGAATAAAAAAATGACTCACATTTTTTTCGTCTTTGGTTCTAAAGTCCAGTGTGTTCACAGTTCAGTGCAGACAATATGGCAGAATATCATTCTAGTACTAAAATACAGCAAACAAAGCAAAACTAAACCAAAACACTCTGGCTGTCATGTTACTTAACTCCACCAATAATGGAGCCCTGACCAAGCAGGGTGCACCGAACATTTGTGTTTGTGAAGTTATAAGATCCTTAATTAGATATCTTCTCCTAATATTTCTTCAAGTTATTTAAAAGAGCAAAGAAAATGTGCAGTGCCCATAATAACATTATTACAGTGTGTCACGGGTCAAAGGTGTGAACAGTACGTGCTTTGAATGCAACAACTAACAAGACTGCTCGAATCTAGGGTTTCAGAAAGGGTCAGCATATACTGATATTACTTATGATAGCATGGTGCAAGATAGTGAAATTTTATAAGAAGTAAAGGGAATTACCATAGTTTTGTTCTAGAGACGTAATTTGGATGACTTTGGGGAGATAACTTATGAGTATGCAAGAAGTGAGACCATAGGCGTGACACAGAAGATATTCAACGACCTCAAACACTGGAGTGTGACTTGATGGTTCTGCATTCAGACAATACAGTGGACATGAAGGAAAGAAGGATAATGAGAAAAAAATCAATATTTGGTATTAAAGAAGCACTTGTGGAATATGTTACAGGATAGTTGGAGATATCATTGTGCTTCTATAGTGAAGATTTTTTTGTTCTTGAGTGGCCCCCTTCACCCTCCTGTGTCTAGTGCATGCTTCTGGGCCAAGTGCCAAAGACATGGCATAGTTTCTAGAGTCAGAGGAACTTTCGTTGAAGTAGTGTCCTGCTATTTACTTATTTTGTGACCGCTTCGCCATATTGTGTAAGTTCCTGAGCCTTTTATTTCAGGATCTGAAAATAAAGAAATTATTTAATCGTTATATACAGTGCTGACTAAATGACACAAAACTTCTGAATTGGACATTTTTATTGTCTTTTACTTGACTTCTTCCTTGCTTGTTAATACATTGACTTTAATGACTATATTCATAGCATTCCAGAGCATACATATGCCACGTTTTATTAAACAACCCACCACTTGATACATATTTAGTTTTTTAATTTTTGATAATATGAAGAAATTTTTCTACATTTATCATCTGATATGTGTGATTAATTCTTGAGAAAATATTCTTAAAGGCAGAATGGCTGATTCAAATAACAGTCATGTTTTAAATTTTGTTCTCCAATTTCTATACCATTTTAATTCTGAATAGTTACATGTTGAATCTCCTTTTTTGTCAGGCTCACAATAAACTTTCTAACAAATTTTAAAATGATAATCATAAATAATATCTTAGATTTGTATTGTTTTTATTATTAAAACAATTGAACATCTGTTTATGTATTTTCTAAACAATTTATGAAAAATAATTCCAAGTTTTCACTTTTGAAATCATTTCAAATGTATACAAACCTGCAAGAAAAACATAGAAACATTGAACTTGGACTATGTACACATTTTTTTCTTCTTAGCTAGCTGGCTTAATGCACAGCTTTGCCAATAGAGGGTACTGGAAGGACACCAGGAGACCTGAGAGGAGAAGGAAACGTCTCCTGAGATGGGCTGTTTTTCTGCACAGTAGCTGGGGGTAATGACAGATAAAATGTGGCTGGCACTGACCGACGAGGTCCTGCACCAGCTGCTGTGGGACACCACCTACCGCTCACGCAGTGGGCTTCTCTCGCAGCCCCACCGTGTCTTGCACGGTCCACCGTGTTTCATTTCCACGGCCAGGCTGCTTGTTCTCAGGCCACGCTCCTCGGAGAGCTGAAGCTCCACGTTGAGTTGTTGCCCCTGACTTGAATTTCTACCTCTACCCTCGTTCGTTCTCGGCCAGCCTCAGAAATAGTAACCGTCTTATGAAATTCCAACTTCTGCATTCCTTAAAGTTCTGCATCCACAGGTATTCGGTACCATGTCTTTTAAATAAAAATTCTGTGTTTCCTGAGCTGGTGTGTTTCTATCTCCCAGCTGGATCCTGGTGGATAAGTTTAGTTGTGTTGTTTTGTGTGGTGTTTTTTGGTTTTTTTTTTTCTGATTTTCTATTTTTTCTGTTTTTGAGTGTTTTTCCTTCTTTAGTAGTAAACAAATTTATCCAACAGCAATTATTTAAATAGTCAGGTGTTTTACCATCACTTTCAAAGAACACTTTTTTTTCCGTTATTAATAAATATCTCATGACTTGCTTCTTTTGTTCTGCTAAATTGCCCTTTTGTGTACCCCTTCAATGCTGCTTTAATTATTATCTGTTTTACATGTTAATGTATTTTGAAGCAAATGAACTTCCCTTTGAAAATTTTTCCGTCCACTGAAAAAAAATTAACCCGAAGATTTTCCAGGTTAATTATTTACCATTTAAAAATGATTTTTCATAATTTCAATCTTTTTTTCTTTTTAATTTACTTTTAAACAACCTTCTTAAGCTATATTTTTCTAGGATACACATTGTTTATGCTTTGGTTATTGAATTGCAAAGGCAAACTGGAAACAGAATTTTAGCATTTCATCAGCAAAATGCAAAGAGTTATAATTTTACTCCAAAAAATTGCCAATATTACTTATTTCCCAGTTCTCCAACCTAGACACAAAGGACCCTGGCTACTAATTTGTCTGGGAGTATTAAATTCTCTTTCTGCATCACTTCGACTGGGGGAAAGATGAAAGTTAAGCTGACTATCCCTGCAGGAATAATAGACCTTCACTTCAGGTAGAACCAAGTTTAAATGAAATTTTCTTGAGTTTCCCCTAAAGGACATTCAATTAGTTTCTCAAGCATTTCCTCTTACAGTGTATTGCTGAGTTTCAGCAAAATATATCATTATATCCCAAACAACAGTAGTAGCCCAATCACAGTTACTTTGATAGCCTAATCAAAAAATTCTGCCAGTTGGTCAAACCATGTATTATCTTAATTTCAGTCACAAGGATGAGCTATATTAGACCATATAATTTAATCAGATCATATCAAATCTACCTATAATTAGAAATCTTTTGTAGTATTAAAAAAGTATTTGCCAAATCCCTGGGGGTACTCTCACAAAAATTCTAAAAATAAAATATTTCTAACGGAACTAGGATAGAGCCCTTAGTGGATAACCTTGATCATACACATTAATGTATTATCTGGAAGGATGGAAGCGTTAAGTCTGCTATCCTCTGAAGAGGCTTCCTTTGTGACTAATAATCCTAGAGGTATCAAAAAGAGAACAGAGAGTTAAAATACCATCATCTTTAAACCAATCATGATCACTTCTCATAATGTACCTGCTAAGTATCTGAAACCTTTTTCTGTCTTTGGTGGATTTCTATTAATACCAAAAATGAATGGATGATGCTCACTTCACACTCTAGAAGGGAAGTAACAGTCATTCAGTAGGTTTTATTCGTGTTTCCCATTATCTTTCACTCACCACTGTCTTCACTTACGAAAGAATTTTACATTTTTGCCTTTGCCAAGTTATTTTAAGTGCCTCTATACGGTAAAAGTTTAATTCCTGCTCCATAACATCATCTGTGGCCATGTCACTTGCTTCCATCAATTAAAGAACGTAAGCAGAAGTGATTACGTGCAAAGTCAGAGCAGAAACTTTCATGGACACCCCATCACTCTGCCCTTTCACCCTAGGTTCTGCCATGAGAACAAATAAAAGTGGAACCTCAGTTACACAAAACTGCCATGTAAAGAAAGATATACAAGGGCTGTCTGAGAGTGCCCAGCCACATAACCATTCTTGTTATATGGACAATGGCTGGGTTTTCCCCAGACAGCCTTTATGTCAGCTTGTTACAATTGGGGGGTGGGGGTGGGGGGTGGTTATATTTCTTGCAGCATTCTTTAAAGGCAGGTGTGCCACACACCTAGTGTCCCACCATATGTTGGAACACGTTACATAACCTCAAGCCATTGGGAATGCCCCTGACGGAGGAGCTAGCGACACAGATGCAGGACGAGTGGGAAGTGCACGCTGTTGGCAGTGACAGCTGGCTTATCCATGAGCGGTTCCCAGGAGGAAAAGCAGTGATTGTTTCATGCTGGCAACAGAAGGACCAGTGAAAGCTACCCTATAACTTATTATCATTATTATTTTATTTTTAATTAATTAAGTAATTAATTAATTATTTACAAATGGCACAGTCTCTGCCGTTCCTGTTGTGTGGTTTTGACTTCAGCTCTGGCTTCTCTTCCAGATGGCGCATCCTACGACTTTCTGTGAGCTGACCACCTCAGTGCTTCACGGCACCCAGTTATTTTTCTGTGCTTTTCCAGTAAACGTCAAACGCTTCAAATCTGCCAATAGAATGGGTTGTGGGCAATCATTCGGGAACATGGAAGCAACCCATGATTGTTGTCTGGCCAGGTCAAAGATGCAGGTGTTTAACTAACCTCGTAGATACAGAAAACGGGTTGGTTGTTGCTGGCAGTGGGGCTTTGAGGTGGGCAAATGGGTGAAGAGAGAGAAAGGTACCAACTTCCAGTGATAAGATAGATAAGTTGGGGAAGAAATGTACAAAAAAAAGAAAAGAAAGAAAGGTACAGCATGCTGACTATAGTGAATAATACTGTTTTGCACATTTAAAAGTTGCTGAGAGAGTAGTTCTGGATCTGGGTCCAGTTCTATTATTTATTATTATTTTTATTTTATATGTATTATTCCTCTGAGATTTTAATGAAAGAAAGTAAAACATTTATCATATTTATGTATACCTTGTCCATTTAGTTTTAAAAATCAGCATATGATTTTTAGTCTGTATGTGTATACTCTTTCCTATAACCTAAACTTTCCATTCTACTTCCAAAACAGTCATTTTATTTTAAAAAATTGCAGGGGTTCAATAGAGTAGTAATTATTTTATTTAATCTCCTATCAAGTAAAGGAATAATTCCTTCACTGTTCTAGATGTATTATTGCCCTTTTCCTCTTATCCTAACCTTGGCATACTTTCTCATTTCACAGGCATCAGTCACATGGTTGTCTCAACAGGACTGTGTTGTAACGACCTGCATTGCGATGATTTTTGTCCAATTCTTACATCAGACATGCCATGCCCTTTTATTGTTTCTTGCCTTAAAAGTTAAGGTTGCTTGTTTTTGTTTTCCCAATAATACAAAGTAGGTGAAATTTCTTGTGATGAAATTTATATTAGTTGTGTTTATTTTGCACAGCATGCATTAGTGTACAGACTTTTCAAAGGTATTAGTATACTATGCCATCTTCTCTAATATTCCTCCCCGACTTACTGGATATTTCCATCTTCATTATATATTACATATTCTTTATCTTATACTGTTTTTTGAGAACTTTGGCTTTCTTTTTTAAAGATTTTTCCTTCTACTCCAAGTATTATTTTTTTAAGTTACTTGCAAGATTAGATTAGATTAATGATTCTGTCTGTTGGTGATCATATTTTTTGACCCATGTCAAAATATCCATTTTCCATTATACTTGTAACTAAAAATTATTGTGTAAATATTTATGGTGAGAAAATTATTAAGTAAATGAGAAAGGTAGGGATTTTTAAAAACATCAATTAATAATATTGATAAAACAATGTGTCATTGATTAAACAATTAAATCAAAGCAAGTCAGATATCATTTAGCAATTCACAAGGAGTAATCAATCCTATGATAGAAAAAGCACAAATTAAACACTTTTATTCATTGTAATGTATGCATTTACATTAAAAAACTACAATTTGTAGAGAATCAACATTGATTCAATATAAAAAAACATGATTATTCCTCAAAAAAGGCAATAAGAAGAAAAATGAATAAATATGTCCCTTATGAAATTTTTATTATGTTAAAATATTTACATACATTTAACCATAGTTTATGCTGAAACTCTCGATACATAAACAATATAATTATTAAAATTTTTTAATAACTCTTATTTCTAAGTTATATTATGTTCAAATACACTTGTGTATAGAATATAAAGGTAAAAAGCTGTAATTTTTATAAAGTCTAAAAGTAAATTTTGATCTGTCAAATAAAATATGTGGTAGCATGGTTATTTGACAGATTTTGTTAACTGTCCTTTGAGAGATTACTGATAGTGTTGAAATAACTTGTTTTGGAAAAAATAATGATATGTTAATATATTAACAAAAGTTGCCTTTGAAAACAATGGTCATCTGTGATTTTTTTATATGCTTTACAATTTTTTATCACTCTTACACTCAGTTTTTCAGTATTGAAAACTCTAGTTCAGGTACAGAATACATTTCTGGCTAAAAATGTGTAACTAAATAATTTATCCTTGTTAAATAATATTAAAATTTAATTAGAATATATTTTTCACTCTGATAATTCATCTTATGTCATATGGGTACATTAAAACCCCTAGGCATGAACGTGCTCTTTCTCATTCTATTCAGCATAATAGCATTTCTTAATTTCCTAGCAGTTTCCTTTTTTACTCACCAGAGGCAAAATGATCATTTAAATGTCTCTATCACCTTACTAGGATTTTATTTTTAAAAAACTGCTTTTAGTTTTTAAATATATTAATAATATGCTCTTTATGAATAAAAATATTATTTTCCAATAAGGGAGATAAAGATGTTTTAACTTTATTAGTATTTTTTTCACTGTTAGAGATGATGAGGATTACATACAAAAGTAGATTTCAGTACTGGGGTTTTTGACAACAGTTACTTTAAAAGTTAGTTAACGCTTAGCATCCAAATATAATTATATCTCAGAATTTTGCAAATTAAAGAGAGTTGTTTTTAAATAGTTTATCTATAAATGGTTTTGCATTTTAATATCATAATTGGGAGAACATTGAGATCATGGTGTTTTATGTTAGAAAATGAAACATGGGAGGAACTGTTTATTGTTTCTCCACTAACAAAAGCAACCCTTTACTCTAACTTCCATTTTTTTAATTTGGAACATTTTCTTTTAACAGAATACAAGATATTCACTCCTGAGCATAAGTAAAAATAGTTATTGTCATAATTAATAGCAACATGTTTATACACTACACTAGTAAAGACTAGGGCTCAAGCAAGGTTATTTAATGTTCAACACTTTGGAGTTTAGAAATCTATTAAAGGGGGAAAAAGAAGCTGTGTAGTCGCATTATACATTTTAGAATTTATAAACCTAAGAATGTTTGCCTATAATGGAAATCCTTTTAAAACAAGTCTTCGACTTATGTGAACTATGGAAAAGTGTAATTAATTTAGAATTTAAAATAAGCTAGAAAACATTCCTTCTTCTCTGTAAGAGTCAAGATCTACTACTCCTCTTCCATTAGTGGGCACCAATTGGCTAGTTCCAATTCAGGAACTCTTTCTTGTAAGTGCATCTACATCCTTTTAAACTACTTCTCTGCTTCTCTGTTATTTAAAAACAAACAAACAAAGAAACAAAAACAAAGCCAATAGAAACCCACCATAAACCTGGGGATAACTAGGAGGGATGAAGTCATATCATTGTGAAGAGCCCCGTTCTGTGTTTGGCTGAGTGTTTATGAACGGACAGGCATGATGAAGAACTTGGGGCCCACTGTGGCCATTCAGTAAGGCTCATCAAACTCCTGGCACTTTTCATGCTTCTGCTGAGTAGTGCAAGTTATGATTTGAATCTATTAATGAAAAGATCTCGTGTAACTATGCCTCCCCTATTCAGCTGATGTGCTGTGTGTGTAGAATGTCAACAGTTAGTGTGCAATACCCTCAGCCCATGCACACACTCATAAAAAACACTTCCCCAGAGTAATTGACAGTTTATATATTTTTTCCTCCCAGCCCACAACCCAGATTCCAGAGTCCCTAGGCAAATTTCTTTCTTGCCTTCTATTCTGGTTTTAATGTATTATAGCAAAAGCACAATTTCCTGCTTCCCTTAGGCATTTTCCTATTTTTAAATTAAAAAAAAGAAAACTGAACATTAAATTTATATTCACATTCTGTCACCTAATTTTTAATTGCCAAAATGGCAACTCACAGTGTTATGAGGAATGAAGGTACGTAAGTTCATTATAAGGATGCAAGGAAAAGAATTTCAAAGACTAGTATTTAAAAATCGTACCTCACCACACTTGCAGAATAGACTTTAAATATTTAGAGCTTTGAAAATAAGTTAGATGTAATAGAGTCAGTATCAATTATTCTTCTTGAAAAGTATATGAATCTTGTTTGTTGTCATTAGTCCTCATGACTTACTCCCTTTAACTTTGGTTGTTTTCTGATTGTTTCTTCCCCGATCTGCATCCTACACCACTCCACGTGCTGACGTTTCCTGGACTGCTCTGCGTCTGGTCAGTTGAGCCACTGACAATATTTTCTGGGGATTTTGCAATGAGACTTAATGGGACTTAACGGGGTATCAGAGGGTAGTAGGAGAGAGAGTGTGGGTGTGTATTTTTCTCCCTATCTGGGTGCTCATTTCTGGTGGTTCCTTGATGATTCCACCTAACTCTAACCTGAAGGACATCTCTTCCTCCTTTAGCTCCTTCAGCTCCTTCAGCCATGGAGAGACTATTACCGTTTTGTTGTTCATCATTGAAAATTTCAGCATTCTTTGTTTGCTCCCTGAGATCTGATAAAAATTATGTTAGTAGAACCCTAAGCTATCTTCACTTTTGGTCTCTGCTCCATAAAACTCTCATTTTTTTCTTTAGTTTTTCCTCTAAATGATGATATATTTTCCCTGAAACCAACTAAATGAAAACTTTTTCCATTGTTTTCAAGGCTGCCAATTTCTCAATCCCCAAAATAATAATTCAAGGGTCAATTCTAAATCAGCATAAAATTATATAGAAAAACAAAATATAGTTAACGATTTTCTCCCTTTTGATTAAAAAATGTTTAAACGTGGCTTCCCAGTTTATTGCCAATTGTTGCCTTCTCCCATAACCTAAAAATAGATTGCTTGGAGCTCTGTCTCTAGTTCACTTCTTGTTTCTTCCTATATTCATTGTCTTGGAAAATGCATGTGAAAATGTGGACTTGAGTATTACAGGCTTTGGAATATAACAAATCACTTCAAAACATTGTGGTAAAAATCATTTACTATTATTCCTGGAGGCCCACACAGGCTGACTGCACTCAGCTAAACAGTTATTTGGAGTCTTTCATGCAGTTTCAATTATTAATAACTCTGTGGTGTCATCTGAACTCTTCATCTAAAATGTGTTTTACACTCGTATGTTTGGTGTCTGAGCCGGTGTGGCTGAAACAACTGGGGTCTGTGCAGAAATCCACTTCTCTCTGTGAGTGGCAATCTTCTACTTCAGGACATAACAACCAAAGTTTGTCAAATTTCTTGTATGGCAGTCGGCTTCCTCCAGAACAAGTGTTAAATAAATCCAAGGGGAAGCTATGAAACTACTTCTCATCTAGGCTTGAAAGTCATACACCACGACCTTGGCCACATTCTGTTGGATACAAATGAGTTACATGACCAGTCAGGATTTGAGAAGAAGGCAGTATTGGAAACTAAATAACAAGGAGATGTGGTTCATGAAATGGGAGAGATCTTTGGGAATCAGCCACCACAAGGTTCAAATTGTACCTCCTTCCCTTTGTTATTATGGACTAAATTACATCCCCTCGAAGGTCATAACCTCCAATGTAAAGGAATTAGAAAATGGGGACTTTGGGCTGTAATTGGGTTGTCTGCATGGAGCCTTCCTGATTGAGTTAGAAGAAGAGATGGAGGAATCTTCTCTCCATCTGCTGTGTGAGCACAGTGAGGAACCAGCTGTTTACAGGACAGGAAAAGGACTTCACCGAAAACTATATGGTTGACACCTTGATCTTGAATGTGTGGCCTTCAGAACTTTGAAGAGAGAAAATAAGTCCGTTGTTTAAGCCATCCAGGCTGTGGTACAGGAGCCTGAGCTCAAACTCTGTGCTCACTATCCAGCTATGTACTTCCCGTGGATGTCCTCCAAATTATTTTCTGTCCACTACCTTGCCCATTTCAGCAACTGTTTTGAGCTTCAAGTGATTTGGTCTCAACATCTTCCTGTGAACTTTAACACCTCTTGTTTTTGCATAGCACCTCTTATTTATTCATTCATTTATTTATTTATTTATTTATTTATTTTGGTTGGTTCCCTGAGTGGGGATCGAACCCAGGCTGCGGTGGTGAGAGCGCCAAAGCCTAGCCACTGCACCACCAGGGAACTCCCCCCACCCCCGCCGCATCTCATTTAATATTTCAGAAAATGATGTTATCTCCACCTTCCAAGCCTATTGAGACTCTGGCCATATTTCCCCCTTTCCGCCCCATTCTGGTGTAGGCATTGCGTTTCTGTCACTTCTGGTATAGATTGCTGGGGTAGTCTCCTGAATATTTCCACTGATTCTTGCCCCAGTTATCTATTCTCAAATTAGTAGCTAGAGGGATTCCGGAAACACATAAGTCAGTTCATGTCCCTACAGTACAAAAGCTCTGAACTCAAAACCCAAGTCTACGTTTTTCAGTACCTGGAAAGCTTGAGGCATTTTGGCCTCTCTTTTAAACACCGTATCTCCTATTGCCCTCCTCGTTCACTTCCGCCTCCCTGGCCCTCTTGCTGCTTTTCATGTATACTTAGCATATACACTAGCTTTCCCTCTCTGCAAAGCTCTCCCCCTCATATCTTATTCTGTACTTCTTAAATTCTTAGAGTTTGTGTTCACACTTTTTAGAGATACATTAGACCAGCCTCTTTAAAATTACCAAGCCTCGGAATTCTTACGCCCTAGTCTACAGTTTTCATACTGTGTGTTTACCTTCTCACATACATTGTAATTTTCTTTGCTGTGTTCGTTGACTGTATCAGACCTCTAGAGTGTGAGATACATTAAATAAAGGATCTTTTACTATTATCTTTACTGCTGTATTCAAAGCACATTTAACAGTGCCTAGCACACATTTGTGAATGTTTTCTCAAATATCCAAGGAGGAACTATGACACTTAAGCAAAGTTTATACATATGTAAGTACACGTGCATGAGAGAGAGAGAGACAGAGAGAGAAGGAGTGTATGTGCATGTGTGTGTGTGAGGATAGTGGAGAGCAGGTCTCAGCCTTGGCATACTGCATATAAAAGAAATAGTCCTCACTTACACAAAAAAAGATTGCATTAACATCTATGGGATGGAAGGAAATCATGTAGAAGTGAAGATTGTGAATTTCAATGTTTAAAACAATAATTTCTTCTTGCTGACAGCAACTAGATTATAGGAGATAAAAATAAGGAAGATGTAGAAGAAAGTTATAATAGTCAATGTTTGTTTGACACTAAGCATTGAGCTACAGTTTAGGGACATAATTCTGCTAATCCCCCTATATATTTAAGAAAGTAATTTGAAAGCAATTTGATAGAAAGAGGGTCCAGTGGTAATCCCACACTCATCTACTGGGAAAAACTGGAATGACACCAGCTGAGTATCAGCAAAAAGGGAGGAATTCTGATTTGAGTCTTATGGAACAAAATCCTGCTGAACAAAAGGATGTCATTTTGAATTACCAAAGTAAGAGCAGAACTCTGAAAATATTTGTTTTATTTTATTTGACTTAGGAGCAGCGTTTATTACAACTTCTATTCCCCATAATGAAACCAGGAACATGCCCCAACAAGGAAAGAAATATTTGGAAACTTCTGTAACAATAATAGCTTAAAATAGAACTTAAAATGGCAGAAGTGGCAATAAAACTAAGTGTGCTGTTTTTGTCATTTCTGACATCATCTGGAATGGCCCACGTTAGGTACACCGATGGCATACATGTAACAGTTTTATTTTCTTGTTTTATTAAAGATGCTTGGAAAATGATGTGTTCATGGAAGTCATAAGGCTCTGTTGACTTTAATACTATTTTAATACCATGATCCAAATTCTATCCTCTGAAAGGTCATGCTTTTATCAGAAGGCTGTGTACTTAAGAAAAAAATTTAAAACAGTATATTAGGTCAATATTGAGGATGAATGTAATAGAATAAAAATATAATTTAAGTACTATTCTACGATTTTGTAGCCAATTTACATATACATACATATATATATATATATATATATATATATATATATATATACAGAAAGATTTTTGAAGGATAGCAGTCTCTTATGTTACTATGATAAACTTTAATTTGCATATGCACAGAAATTCATTGTTCTATGATAAAATTTACTAGAAACTACAATTATCACCGGTTTCTAAAAATATGGACTGAAAGCACACATATGCAAAACAAAGGGGTTAATATGATATTTCTTTAAAATACTAACCTGGTTTGTTTTGTGGCCATAATAAATGTTAAATAGTGAGAGATACATTTATTCATTTCCAATCTTAAAAATATAGTCAAGCCTTTGGGTTTTGAGATAGGGATCATTGCAGAGAGCAGAGTTGAAATGGGAAATAAGACGTACAGTGATATTTTAAAGAAGAACCATTGATGTGTAGGCTGATCAAGGGAAAGTTGTTCAAGGGTTTGGAGGAGGTAGCGTGGACATAATCCAAGGGAAACATTTTCAAGTTAGTGAAGACAGGGAGGGCTGGATGAAAGAGCAATATGAGTTTGCAGCTTCTGTGAGAGTTGCATTGTCCTATTAAGCTGAACTACCTGAGTGCCCCAGGGAAAACAGTAATATTTTCTCGTATAGCGTTGAGAAGGTAGAGCCACTCATGTTGCAACATGTCACTCACATGTCAACAGTGAAACCTCAGTCGTCAGCAGAGTGGAATGGGGAGACTGTTCTCTTTCTCCAGTTTTCTTGTGCCATTCTCCACGGAAACTGACCTCTAAACGTAAGCAAGTTGAATATTACAACTCTGGATGGCATGACCAACAAAATATGTCTAAATTAAAATCTTAGAGAAATATTTTAACACAAAAGCTAATATACAAACAAAAATTTATAGGTACCTATTTCAAGTGTGATTTTTATACTTCATAACTTGAAATTGGAATTGTTTTTTTCCTTTTAACTGAGCGCATTTACCATATCCCAAATAATTATAAAGCTGTTTTCACTATTTGATTCCAACATGCCTAGAGGTGAAATTCTTTATCTAAAGCTAAAAGACAACTCTTGCTAATGGTTTATCAGAGATACTTGAACGAAGTTGTGAAGCTGAAATAGATTCCTCCTTCTGCAGAAGATTTTGTATTGGTAGCTACTAACTAGAGTTGTAGGATTGCTAATATTCCAGGGTCATTTGTTTGGGAGTGTGGGTGTGTTTACATACAATGAATTTTAAATAGTTTAAATATCTATGATTCTTCAGTGATTTTTGCCATTTTGCAAACCTTTTTATAGGGTTGCAAACAAACTGTTCAAAGTCTGATCTGTGACATAATATGTTGTACAATATTCACAATGTTTTTTGGGGGTAAATTTTTCATGCCTGATAAAATACTTAAAACAACTTTTTGATAAATTGAATGTTATGAAGACTTCTGGGAGTCTAGTGACTCACCAGCAGGTGATGTCAACCACATGTCTTATTTTACTCAAACATGGTTTCCCTTGTTTTTCATCTAAGTCATTATTCAAAGTTTCTCTTTTGTAAACATTCTAGTGAAGAAAGGATCTTGTAATTGGCCTCTAGAGTTCTCTTTTTAGCATCATGTTTAAAATAAAACTTTGATATTGTTATTATCCAAAGTTGGTTTTACTTTATTTGAATCAGAGGCAGCACTCACTAAAATTTACATGAACTGTAACTAGAACTGGAACAAGCTGCAACAGGGAAAGAAATATTTGGAAACATATGTGCAGATAATTACATTTTTCACTGTGATGATTATGTTATACTATATAATTTCTCTAGTCAAGTGTGCAATTTCCTAAAAATACTTTAAGAGCCTTATATTAAATAATATAAACCTATGAAAATGAGAATATTTAAAATATTTTTGGGTTGTGTGGTATGATTTCTGTCTGATGTTTCAGTTACATTGTTTTTTTACAATGTCATAAATACTGATGGGTCAGTTTTATTTTGATGTTTTTTTTTTTAAATCCTGATTACATATCCTAATCCCAAAATAAAAAGCCCAGATTCCTAAACACTTATTATCTATATTGAATAGGGGGAAAAAATCTATTTTAATAGAGGAAATGGATCACAAATAGTTATCATAAGGATGGATCATAGGGTGGATCTTCGAATATTTTTGTTCTTGTGGGAGGAACTTGGCTGTGTTTTTCTTAATCTTTTAGACGTAAGTTCTGTATTTGCTTCTTGCCTAAAAGGTAGCAGTTTTCAATAGCAAGTAAATTTATGTAGCTAATGACTTATTATTAAAAAATTAAAACCAGGTAAACAAAACTCTCTCAGAGTCCTAACAACTGCATTACACATTACAATTTAGGAAAACGTCTTGGTAGGTACATTGTTCCAAAATTTTTTACTAAATTTCCCAAAGATTGCAATTGTTATTTTTTCATAACTTAAATAACAAATAACTTTACATAAGTATTTAGCTTCACAATGCCTAAAGACAATAGCAATATATGGCCTACATTTACTTGAGCTATAGGTAATGGACATTTTGAAACTGACAAAATGTTTTCTCTTAAAATAAACTCTTTGCTACTCAAATGTAAATAGATTTTGTTATTCTGAATTTCTTTGTGTAATCTTAATTTATTCATAGGATGAAATAACCTCTGTTTTTTCTCAGAGGGTGAGAATAAGCAGAAAAATTACATAGTATAACTTACATCCACTTTTTCCACTAAGAATTATGATGCATGCTCTCACCTGAGAACAGATTAGAAGAAAACCCTCAACATATGTTTTCCCAGATTGTTTTAGTTTTTGTTTGGTTTTGTTAATTTTCTTTTCAGGCGGGCTCCCCACTCCTGCCACAGGGACTTGATTCGCAATTGCAAAGGACCCAGTGAGAAGGGGCTATTTAAACTCTCGTAGGTATCTAGCCGAATATGTCTTCTATTCATATTGTTTTATACAAAAGAAAGGATTTGTTAGAAAGGACACATCTTTGTCTGAAATTTTTTACAGTAACTGAATTATCTGTGAAAGGGGGTCAGAAGGATTTTCCTCCCTTTCTAGTCAAAGAAAACAAAAAGGATTATGCTGTATACGAGTATAAACAGGTAAGAGGAAGAAAATTTGCACAGTGCTGATTACTAATATTTTTTTACCTTAATTGTCTTTCTCAGGGGTGAATTTCACAAGGACTCAAGAAAAACAGAATTAGAAAGTTATACAAAAAATAACGTCCACTTAGTATGGAAAACTATTTTTGTCTATTTTATTTCTAAAATCAGTGTGTGTATGTAAAATTAAAAATGTTTAAATATGGAAGTGAACTAGTTTTTTGTAAATATGAGTACATACCATCCTTGGAATTTACCACAACATATTAACTAGGGGAAATTTTTTAATATCCTCTGTGAGTTCCTTCATAAAATTTAATGATGTATATGCTGCCACCTTTAAAAAGTTTGATAAAAAAAAATAGTTAAAAACCTTTTCACAGCTTTTATACAAAAATGCTTTCTAAAAGTATGACCGTAAGAAGCTATAAATACCATAAAGAATGTGAGTCAAAAGGTACATTTTATAAATAGAACCAACAGCATCAGACATTTATAGAATACTGCAAATCATCTGAATTTTAATTCTCAAAGGCAACAATCGCTTCATTTTTTTCAATTCAATATTAGTAGCAAAGTTTTGTTGTATTTTTAAAATATGCTCACATGTGTACACTGTCAGCATCACTTGATGATCTAAAGGACAGAGTGAATGCTTCTATCTACAAAAGAAATTTATGATAAAAAAATATTTTCATGGATGTGACATAAAAGCCATAATATTCCAATTATTAAAACAATTCTCTCTGATCATTTTCTATATTTAACATTTAAAAGCGAAAAACATGATTTGGGTTGACATTTTTAAACTTTATGCATGTTCAGTAGTTTGCAATTTATGCAGCTCTATTAAAGCATGTGTCCCTTCCTTTGTGTTACTACAATGACACATTTGTTTGTCCCTACTATTAAATAATAATTCATAGGATCACAAAATTCAGAATAATCTTGCGGTGATGAAAAGCATATGGCCGATGGATTGACTGTGCAAACACAGAATTCATTTGCAGTGAGAGGAGTGTGGGGACAGAGAGCAAGCTCTGTCCTGGATACTGGTTGAGAGAAGTGGTGACACTGGAATTAGATCTGAAAAAAAATTAAGTCAATAGGCTCAAATTTGAATCCTACATGGAAAACTTCCTTCAAATGCAGCGAAAAAATTTTCTCTTTGTTTATATTTTTCTTTTGAAGCCATACAAACAAAAACAAACACTATTTAGTGAAATCTTTGGTTGAAATGGGTCTAATGCCACTAAAGGGTATGAACTATGATTTCCAGTAAAAAGTTTGATGTTTTTAAACTTTTTTATTTAAAATAAATCATTCATGCTGATAACTAGTCTATGATTACTAGCTTTGACTATATTTTCATAGGTGTTATTATTGCAATGTCTAAGTACTATGCTCATTCTACTCTCTCATTCTAATTACTTCTGGCCCAAGGTATTTAATGATATTTTACACAATATATTTTGTTGTTGTTAGGAATTTGAGTGAAATGAATTTGAATGTCATTGAACCTTGGCCACAAAATACAATCCAAACACACACACACACACACACACACACACACAAACTATGGTTTGATAGAATTTTGTAAGTATTGTGTTGAAATGTAATCATTCTAAATGTTTAATAGGTCCATTAAAATTATCTGCTTTGTCTTTGTAAGTTACAAAAGCCATACATGGTGGTCATTAATTTTATAGGTTCTCACAGCTGCTATACTTTATTAGCTGCATAATATTGCAAAAATTACATTCATCTTTCCATATATTAAGAGACAATTTTGGTACCTCCCTCATGGCATCATTCTGTATATAAAATGAATTGTACTTATTTTCAATGAAGTATTTATAAAAATGTAAAAATGTTCCATATTATATTTCTATCATATTGGTATTATAATATCTTTTTTCATGCTAATAACACTTAAGGATTTTAGAGTTACTAAGTCCTAAGAGTAATTGATAAAACAAAACAACTCTCTGCTTTGATTTTTATGGTGGTTGCTTACACTACTAACATTACCATTTTAAAAATTCTGTACTTAACTACCTAAGAGAACTTTACTATATACTGTAGGATCTAAAATTGCATATGCATTTCTATATACATATTTACATATACACATGTAAAGACATTGCCATTAATGCTCCTTTTTACATTTTTTATTTGCCAATTAAAAATATGAATTTTCACTTCCAGTATTGTTCATTTTAAGTTTTTCAGACAACTATCCTGCTTAATACTAAAAATAGAGGGGCAAAAGACATTTTTTTTTGAAATCTTATGGTTTCTTAGAGAGAGTACTATCTTACCAGGCCTCAGTTGAAGTCAAATTCTAACACAAAGAAATAAATACACATGGAAGCCACCTCTAAGTATATTTGCCCATTTGGAATAATTGAAATTTTGTTTTGAGAAACTTATGAGATAAAAAGGAGAAAAATTAATACTCAGGATTTATTAAGGCAGTAGAAAATAAATTAATGAACATTTTCTCATATACAAAAATAAAGAACATGGAAATGACTAAATATTTGAAAATTTAAATTATAATGACTGTGTGAACAGTAATGAAGTATTTGTTGGGTTTTAAAAATATAGAACTTAAATCTATGACATAAAATAGATATATATATCTATATATCTATCTCTATATATAGATATATAGATATATATGATGGGCAGGCAACAATGCAGAAAAAAATAAAGATACTAATTAATTTTTAATTTGATAGGTTCATGATTTATGTCCTAAAAGTATAAAAACAATGCAAATTGTAAGTGTAAAATTAGTGGAGAAGATTACAAAAACAATAGTTTATTAATCTAAAAGAAAACATAACATCACAAAAAATCAGGCAATAAAAAACAAAAAATAGATTAGAAATTCCAAAACAGCATTAATTATGTTAGGTAGAAATGAGTCAAAATATACAGGTAAAAATAATGAATATCTGAATGTTAAAAACTAACACACTTCTGATTTCCAGTCTGACTTGTTAAGATCTTAGAAGTTACCACCCTGGTCCTTACATAAATGAAAAAGGACTGAACAAATTGAAAATTGACAACTTTTTTAGGATCTGTCAAAGAACTGGTCACAGGGCAAACTGCTACCCTGAAATTTCGAAACAGGTCAATCAAGGTCACAGCCAGGGTCAAATTTAAAGAAGCACAAAGGCTGGAGCCATAAGCAGAAATATTTATGACAACTGTGACCAGTTGCTGGAAGTCAAGCACAGACTAGCCAGGGAAAACTTCTAAGGGTCACAGATTCATTTCCTTGGAACTAATATACAAGGATATCTCATTATAGGATTCAAAGTGAATATACCAGGAATGAACAATGTGAATTTAAAATTAAATTTAAAAAATCATTACTATTTGTTACAGCACTGAAAAGACAAAATACTTCGGTACAACTCTCCATACCTGATTTCTAAATGCATGTAGACTCCGTGAGGAAAACTACAATGACAGAAATCAGGTATCTAAATAAGTGGAGAGATTCCCTGTTTACAGATTAAAAAGTCCAATGTGGTTAATATGTCATATTTTTCCAATTCGATCTAGAGATTTCAGTGCAATTCAAATTAAACTCCTAAAAGTTATTTTAGTAGTACTCATGACATTTAAAAAAAAAAGAAGAAGAAGAAGAAAAGAAAGGACTACTAAACTATGCGTCCATTTCTGTTTAGGTAATAAAGAACACGCCAAATTTTTTGTCGGACAATTTTAGGAGGAGCATTCAACTCTAATCGCGGTGTTCCAAAGTGCTGATAGTGCCAGAGGGTGAAGTGTCCTGACTCTAAAAACACACAGACCTGACAGAAACAAGCCCCTTCCCCCTGGCAGGTGGTGGAGTCTGGAAATATGGGTGCATCGAGCAGAAACTTACCTTCGGTTATTTCCTCTCAGCAGGTGAGGAGGGATGCCCGTCTGAGTGTGGAAAAGGCGCGGGAGACGGGCGGCGTAGTCATTCTTTGTTTCAAGCCACAAATCAACTCCAACGTTGCCTCTTCAGATGGAAATGCAGCTGCCCGTCGTTCGGCCACGTGAGGGTTCCCGGTCCTGCTCCCACCAGGCCTGCGAGAAAGGGACGCGCTGTGCCAAGGGCGTCGAGGGGAGTGGTGAGTTCACGTAGCATCAAAGGAATGGAAGAGAATTAGGGGACAATGACACAACTTAGGCCTCAAGATTGGGAAACTGAAAAAAAGAAAAAGAGAAGAGTTGGACAGTGAGCAAAAAATAGTCAAAAAGAGATCTTCAATAGAATATTTAACTACCTGATAGAAAAGATTTTTGGAACAAATTTGCAAAGACCTAATAATATTTAATCTATGGCAAAGGTAACATATATATAATTTATATTTATATATATATATGTATGTGTGTGTGTGTGTATGTATATATATATATATAGATATAGATATATAGATATAGATATAGATATATTTCACCTAACTAGAACTACTTTAAAATAAGTGTAGTGTTTTGTAAATGTAAGAAATCTGGTTCAACTTAGACCTTAGATTTAATTGAGTAAGGGCCTTTCCAAGCCAGTGACAAAAGGAAGAAAAATCAAACAAGAAATTGAGTGTGGAATGGAATCCAGAGAGAAAAGAAAAAGAAAGCCAGGAGAAAGGAGATAGCTGGGCAAGCTGGGCCATACATTCTGTGGCCCCACAGATTTTCAGTGGATTTATTAAAGTTAATGGCGTTTACCTTTATTAGGTTTTATTACTTTTTCATTTATTGTTTTTAACTTTTTAATGAAAAAAATGTGAACAAGGGATGATGTGAGGAGTGTTTGCGTAGATTTCAAACTATGAAGAAGAACTCAGCTGTGTTTTATGAAAAACACTCAAAGAATAACATTTCCCTCACAAATTATCTTCGGTGTTGATGGATAGCAAATAACACTCATGAACAACACAAAATTAAATTTATAATATTCAAATTTTAGCATATCTCTATGAGTTGATTTCTTTTGTGTTTTTAAATTGAATTATATGGCACATAATATTTGTATTTTACATTCAAAACTTTAAGAGAAAATATTAAAATGCATAGTTGTGCAAAATTATGTTATTCTTATGGAAAGTTTACTTTTATTCCACAAATCAGTTTTATTAATGTAGTTTAATACACGGTGAGATATATTATTTTAAGCAATTTATATAACAATGTGCACATTTGTTTAAAAACATAATTACAGCATACTTAAAAAGTTAATTCAATGAAGATACATATATATATGTATCTGTTACACTAAAAATCAATGAAACAATATGTAACATACAATTGTTTATACTATATAATAACCTTTCTGAAATTTATTTGTTTAAATCATTATCACAGGTTAGTAAGAGTGAGAAATGTGAAGGCAGAGGAAGCAAAATTAACATAAACACAAGAGTTAGGTAGCTGTTCATATGTTGAATTTCCATGTAATTAAGTGCATTTAAATGAAAACATGGCCGTCCAGATACCTTGCTTATTCAAGTAGTTGCAATTTTCGAAACTTATCATTTTACAAAAGTCAAATGAGCTGCAAATGCAACATCTCAGGAAATGAATCCTTCAGTTGCCTTAGGATCCCACTGAAGAATGACATCAAACATAATTGGGTCTTTTCATCTCTAACTTAAGAAAGCAGTCAAACTTTGGGGGTGGCCTCAGAGAAGTTGACCCGTCTTTATGCATCTCTATTAGGAGAGTTACTTTGTACAACATACTAGCTGCCAACTTTGTACTTAAGCATCTAAAGAATACCAAGTTGTAATTTAATGAACTCTGCATACTATCATTAATTTTATGTTAGAAACTCTTGTTTTAAAAATAAACCAAAAAAACTTATTTTATTTTTATACTTATTGTAACCTTTGAAACAATGCATACAGGTTAATTTTGGAAAAAAAAATAATTTTGTCTTTAATCCTATTCAGAATGGTTCTAAAACTTGTCTATTAAAGTAAGTTTAGATTTAAAAAATAAGGATGTCAAAGATTTTCAACTATTGTTAACGTAGCGTTGATTTAATCTCCCGTCATGTAAGAATAGTTAGTTAGTTGCAAACTGTTATATTTTCCAATATTATTTTGATAAATATATATAAATTTTGCCAAAATTAGTGACTTAAATCACAGAGAACATGCCTAAAGCAAAGTGGTATTTTACCAAATACCGGTTAATAAGATATAAACATGGATAGCTTTTCAACCTCATTTAAAATGTCTTTTAGTTTTCTGGTTTCTATTAAAACCAAAACCAAATGGAGACCAGCCTTGAATATTACCTGAGCAGACAAAACCAGTTTAATCATACAAGGAACACTTCATTTAGTTTTTTTTTTTTGAAAGACTAACTTGACCAGGTTCATTTCTTGCTAATGTATCTGGAAATCATAAGCAAAACTTAAACTGGTTCCCAATATTGATATGAAGTACCCACTAACCAAGTCTCCATAATGTAAACAAATGCCCATATTATCACCATTCACTGGGAAGAATAAACAGTCACTGGGCCTAGCTGCTCTAGAAGCTGCTTTGTAATGACTTGCCCCTGAACCTCACTCCGTGTTTGGGTTTGAGTGCCCCCCAGTTCACAGGCTGTCTTTTTGGTGTGTGCACAATAAACGTTTACTACATACTACTTCGATGATTCATTGAGAATATTTCTTTCTGTTACGTCTGAACTTCTGACAATTTATGGGATTAGAGTGAGATCCTGAGAAGATACCCACCAGCTCTAAGGTTGGTGAGCAGCCAGGTGCTAGCACTTACAGAACCCAGGGAGATGTCTGCTCTCTCACCGACCCTGAAGTTTGGGGGTTAAGTCTCCATTGGATCTGAGCTCTGCTCCCTTTTGTTTAGACCTCTCCAACTTGATTATGCATACCTGTGTTTTGTTTGCTGCAGCTTCTTGGTGTGTCACCCTACTCTGTTTAAAAGAAGGAGAAATGTATGATTCCTGTGATTTGGAAAACAGGGTCTCTCATCGTCAAGAGGACATAGGGAATCTAAAGGAAAAGATGAGTTGCACCTGGTCTAGAACTCACTTATCGTCTCCCTCAAAAAAATTCTGTTTCCTATGGAAGCACAGCATAACAAAAGGCGAAAAAACAAAAACAGAAAACATGATTTGATGAGATAGAGCAAGCATCAGAACCAGTAATGGCAAGAATATTGAAATGATCAGAGCAGAAATTTAAAACAACCAAAATTAATGTGGTAAGCATTCTAATGAAAAAGACAGAACTTAAGACAGATGGGCATGTAAGCAATGAGATGGAAATTCAAACGAAGAACCAGAAAAGAAAAAAGTTAGAGATGAAAAAACAAAGTAACAGTAATGAAGAATATATTTTATGATCTTCTTAGTAGACTGGATGGAGCTGAAGATAAATAAAAACTTTCTGAGCTAAATAATACATTAATAGAATCCTCAAAAACTGAAAAGCATAGAGAACAAACATGGAGAAAAAAAGAACAGAATATCCAAGGACTGTGGGAAAACCGCCAAAGGTATAACATGTACGAGGGCTGTCTGGAAGATATTCAGCCATAAATGCCTCTATTTTTCATATTACGTGGCTAGATATTAACAGAAGAAGGAAAAAGAGATAGAGAAAAGCAATGACTGAATGTTTCCCCGAAGTAATGTGATGCAATGAGCAACAGATACAGTAAACTCAGAAAGCACCAAGCAGAAAAAAGTGGTCAAACAAAAAATCCATCCCAGCATATCATTTTTGAGACAGAGAATAAAAAGGATTCCTAAAGAAGCCAGAGGAAAAGAACGTGCTACCTATATGCAAGAAGTGGCATGAGATACTTAAATGTGGAGAGAGAGAAAAGAAAGAAACAATGTAGAAATTGGTTCCCAGTAAAATTATCCTTCACAAGACGAAGCAGGAGTGAACAGGTTCTCACATGAACAAACACTGAGGGAAACTGTTGTTGGTAGATCAGCTTTGCAGAAAAAAAATGTTACAAGAAGCTTTTCAGTGTTCGTTTGTTCTTGAGAGAGAAAGAAAGCGCCATGGTCCAAAAGTCAGATCTGCATAAAGTAAGGAGGGGCATCAAAGAAGAAATAAGGGAAGATGATGTAAAAACGTTTATTTTTTAGCATAATTAATCTAACAGATAACAGTTTGTTCAAAATAATACCACCAATGTACCGATCATGTAAACATATGAACATATCATATATATGATGCTTATGTATGCTTATGAATGCGACAGGGAAGGTACAAGGGACATGAAGAAAAAATTACAATTATTTTGACACCAAATAGTTTTATTTGACAATGGGCTTGAATTAACTGTAAGGTATATTACAAACTCTAGGGCAACCACTATGGAAAGCAGGTATACGTAGTCCATATGCTACCAAAGAAGAGAAAATGTAGTCATGTAGAACGCTCAACGGAAACCACAGTGGCAACAAAAGAGTAGAAGATAAAAGAGACAAAAACAAGGAAAACAGTAGAAAACAGCAATGGATATGGTAGATACTGATCCAACTATATCAACAACCACTTTGAATGTCAGTGGGCGAAATGCACCGATTAAAAGGCAGAGATCATCGATGTGGATCAAGCCACAAGACCTAACCATATGCCGTCCACGGGAAACCCGATATAAATATAAAAGCACATGTAGATTGTAAGTAAACGCACGAGGGACATACTCTATGCTCACAGTAATCAAAAGCAAACAGGAGTAGTTATGTAATTTCAGACACAGCAGGTTTCAAAGCAATGAAACATTTTAGGAATAAAAACTTTGCAGGGTATTACGTAGAAATGAAGGGGCAGATTCTTCGAGATGACATAACAACCTTTACTTTGTGTGTGTCTAGCAACAGAGCATCCTTATGTGAGTCACAGGGACCATGGCTTTATAGTCCACTGGACATAAGCTCCTTCTCCTGCAAGATGCATGCTTTTGGTCTATGCTCCTCCCTTAGCTAAGGGCTGTGTCTGGAAAAGGACTCAGCTGTGAGCTCCCAGGAAGCACTTCCATAGCTGGGTCATTGAAGGACTTAGTCCTGAAGGAGGGACCTTGCTGGTGCACGGCATCGACGCTTCCTGCACTTTGGATAGCTATAACTATTTTTTTTTCTATCATTATGCTTTAGTAATTTTCATGAGAAATTAAATTGTAGACAAAGATTAAGAATTTGTTATTGAAATTGGGTTTCTTGATTTTGACCTTTTCCTAGCTAAGTGTTCATTTGGACAGACCCTAGTAACAGGGGGTCTATTATCTGATAGTCGTTGCTGAAATAAGATGTCACTTATGTAGCAGTACGTCAAGTATGTGTGCCAGTTCAGTATTATCCTCAGCAGGAAGTTAGTTAAGCACCTTACACGTTGTGATACACTGGGATTATTTCTCCCGTGCTAATATTCTGGGCTCGCTTGGTAGAACTCTGTTAAAATGTTTTACTTGTCCTCTATTTTGAAAGCACTAGTGGCTCAAATCTTCCATGCACCTTAATTTGTCCCATTTTTAATGCTGCCATTAATAATTGTATATGTCTTAAAAAATCAGGGCATCTTAATTCTATCAGGTAATGTACTTTGCAGGACACATGCCTGGGATTTCAAGTTTTCAAAAATTACTCAAACATTTGCCATTGTAATATCACACTATTGTCATTTGTTAGAGATTTTATTGTTTCCATAACATCAAACCTCCTTTCATACCCAAATTAAATTTGTAGTTGCAATTTTTTTCCTCATGTATTTTCCACCTGTCTATTTCAGTGTTAACAAACCACCCCCAAGACTTTGTTACTTAAAATAATAATTTTGTTTTTAAGATCCTACAGTTTTGTGGGTCAGTGACCTCACACAAAGAATCAGATTGTCAAGTCAGACTCACACATCTAGGTATTAGAGGTAGGGAGATGTTTAGGAGATAATTTCTTTGTGTTTAAGATTATTGTCTTCGCTAACAAGTCAGACGATGAAGAGACTCAGACAAAGCAGAGAGAGTTCTGGGACATCGGGAGTGTTTTCCATGCCCATCATTCATTCCCACATCAGACATGCTCTCTGCTGCCAGTGGAATCAATTTGATTTCCACATGCTTCACTGTGGGTGATTACCCCTCACAGCAGAAGGAGCAGTTACGTAATGAAGATCTCCATTCCTACCTGGAGGCTTGTTTGTCTCACCTGAAATTCTCTAGAGATCTGTACCTCATCAATCCGTGGATCCTGACTGTATCTACCATAAATAACTCTGAGGCAGTGGTATCCATCTAAGGATATCTATATGTAGCAACTCTTCCTCCTAGCAAACACCGTCTTTTCTTTTCTTTTTATTTTCACCTTTGGGTTGTCCTCCCAGTGTTTGAAAGGAATGGATCCCAAGACAACTCCTTTAAATATTTCTTCTTCATTCAGAGGACGCTAGGCCTAGAATGGACACCATGCCACTTCTGTTACATTCTATTGGTCAAGCACTTACAGGCCACTCAGATTCAAGGGAAGGAAAAAGACCACAACACCCGATGAGGGAAGTGTCAATGAGTGACTTTAACTCAACACATTTATGATTAAAATGGAATGGAATTAATGATTCAAATGACTTCTTAGGAATAACTTCTGCTATACTAAACCTTGCTAAGTATCTCAGCATATACTAACGTTAGATTAAGTTCAGATGTGTTACCTTTTAAGGCAATATCTTTACAAGTGCACATTGTGAATGCTACAACTTTTAAATTCATTTTCAGGGAAAGCAAAATATATTGTTACCATTTTAATTCTCTCATTTATCTGTTCATTTATTAAAACAGTGTACCTGGTTTAAACAGAAATTTTGCTAAATGGTAAACTATACAATCTCCTGGCAACTTGTAATAGACGAGGTATTGAGTAAGTAGATATTTATAATATTTTGTGTATGCAATATGTATTATAGCAGGGAAAAATACAAGATTTTAAGTACACAGGAGTGATATCTAAGCTGGTTTGTTTTGGAAATGACTTTTCAATGGGGACTGGCTCAATTAATAGCTTTCTAATTTAAAAGGACTGGAGGGACCAGAATATAAGCAGGGAAACATTTTTATATCGTATTTTATTCAGAACTGACTCGGAAGACTAGAATACAGTGGGACCTGAGTGAACACAGATACCTGCCTGAGACTGGAGAGAGAAGAGCCGACAAATCACCAAGTCATAATTTGCAGCAATATTAAAAGTTACATCACGTCTTTGAGTCAATAAGGACTCAATCGAAGTATAGAAGCAGAGGAGTAGTTTTGTCAAAGCTGTGTTGCTCAAACATCCCTTGTGCTTCATCCCAAAGAATGGCTAGAGATATGAATTGAGGTAAAAATGCAAATGATAGAGAAAGGGAATTGATTTAAGAAATAATTTCTTGTAATTTTGGTGAGAAACAATGATTGCTTAAATTAAGAACATGTTTCTTGAGAGACGCAGGCTTGAGCATCTTTGAGAGATCGTGGCTTGGAGCATCAGAGAGCTTCATCACAGATTAGGTGTGATGATGAGGGAGAAAGTGATTTCCAGATTCTGAGATTTTTGGTTGTTTTGTGATGGTTCATGTATTCTGATATTTCAGATGGAATATGTCACGTTATCACACTTTTTTAATAATGATTGGCATTGAGGTGCTGGTATAATATCTAGCAAGAAATTGTATAAAATGGTTAGAATATAAGGAAAAGCCTTGGTTGGAAGACACAGAAGTGTTAACAGTAAAGAGATGATGACTGAAGGCACAGAAGTGGATAAAAAAACGCACGCGAAGTGGAGTCAGAAAAGAAAAGAAAGAATAGATGCTCATGCCCTGAGGACTTTGACATTTTGGAGACAGGCTGTGCTCCAAGGGCGTTAATAAGATTGTCTAGAGGTAGAATGAAAAAAGAGGTATAGAGCATCACGTAAATAAAGAAAGAAGACATTTCAGATTTAATTTTACTGTTATATTTGACTTGGGAAATACTTAAAAACATTTAAATATAATAAAAAATTAATAAGAAGACCAAGAGGGCAATTATAGGGTCTATGGATGGATTGGAACGAACCATAACACTGCTGGGCAGCAGAAGAAGCATTTCCTATCGGATAAGCCATATCTGTAATTTGGAGGGGCAGCTTCTATTGTATTCGTATCTATTGGGAAAAACCTATTCATTCATTAAAATGTTTTTTAAAATCTTACCTATAAAAACATTGCATACATATCTTTAAAAATATAATATGGAACATAAACAGGGAGGAACACTTTTTCCAGTGATTTAAACAGGCATTGTCAGACTCTATATAATTTGTTAAAAGACTTATTCATACATATCTATACACAAACCCACACTTTTTATTTGTTTTTGTTGTGTTTATATCATTGAACCTGACTATGAAATCTTTAGAAAACTTTTCTTTTTTGAATAAAGAAGAGATTATGGTTATACAGAGAGTGTCAAAAAGGATTTAGACATTTTAAGAAAGGAAAAAACCATATTGAAATTGTAATACTCAATATATACCAAAACAAAAGATAAATACAGGTCACATTTGGCTTCTGCAATTACAAGAGGTGCTCAAAGTAGGTACCATCAGTATTTATGTAATACATAGACAACATTTCTTAAATTGTGTATACATTTTTTGGTACCCCTGCATTTGATTAGCATCTGTATTTCTATATTCTTATTTACATTAGGTACAGTATAGATATAAACAATCTAGTTATTCATTTCCTATTGTTGAGGTTATTCAAATATTTACTATTATAAATAAAAATGAGTTCACTATTTTATATATGTGTGTGTAGGCATTGCTGCAGGGTAAATTCTTGATCACAGAATTGCGTACTCAAATAATAAGGAAATTATTGTACCAATTAATACAATTTATCAGCACACCAATAATGTACCCAGATCTGTATATATATCCCCTCAAAAATAAGACTTATTATTTAAAAATAAGGAACTCATTCATTAAATATCTCTGTTGTCACAAGAATGGAACGATAAGGACCAAACTAGCTATGTATGCTTTAGATTTAAAAGAGAGGGAGAGAGAGAGAGCGAGACATGGAGAGAGATAGGGCCCTCGGGTCTACTGTGTTAAAGTTTGATTTAAGTCAGAGTACAGGAACTTGACCAGTCTGCCATGTCACAAATCATCATGAAATTAATAAACAACAGCACAGATACAAAAAAAAAATTGGATGGTTTGGATGTAATCACTCTTACATAAAGCTATGAAATAAATCACAAATCAATTTAGAACACTGAGTAGAGAGTGTCTCTCTAGGACAGAAGCACCCCTTTTACTGAAATTTGTAACTAAATTATTTTCTACTTACCTCACAGCTAACAGATTTGAAAATTAAGTATATTTCAAGTGAAGTCAGGTGAATTCATTCCATATTCATGATTCAATGTCTACAGGCAAAAATAGAATTATTTAAATTAGGATTTTTGAAGAGCGTAATGGAGAACTATACTAATGATTTGTGAGAAGGGATCCAAGGTCTGAAAATGACATGAATAAATAACGTCTAGTCAAAATTTGGTTCTCATGTGACGATTTCTATAGAAAATCATATTGACTTAAATTACAACTTGTGTTTAAAAAATGATTCATTCAGAAATATAAGAAAAAGGTAATTAACCCATGCTGTCAATTTATTGTAATTACTTTCATTGTTTCCAGTTTATAAACAAGTGCTTCTGAGATGCACCTTTCATTTGAAATGAAAAGTGTTGAGCATGTAATCTTGTCAGGCACCCACTTTGCATTATTAAACACTCAGTGACTTCATATTTATTTCTATTTTAACTCTATCTGCGTAAAGGGTGAGTCACTCTACTTGAAAAACTTATAGGGATACATTTATTCAGAGCTACTATATGTATTTCCCAAAGTATTTCTATAGTAAATTAAGATCAATAACATCAGTTCCAATATTTCTTCAATCACCACTTTTCATCTACCAGAAAACTACAAGATTTAACTCTAGCTGTTTTTAAGTAAGTTTTCTGGATGATTTTCTCTTATTTACCCATTAAAATTTTTGTGCTTTTAAAATAATTGAATCCAATACTTCAGGTAAAATTTTATGTATTTACATAAATTTTCATTAAATGAAGTCTTTATAAAATCATTGAAAATTTGGAAAATACCAATTCATATAAATAAAGCAACTGTTACTCATGTTCTTATTATGCAACATCATTATGAAAATATAAGTTTTGATGCTATTTTTGACAGTCAAAATTTCTGAGAATGTGTGTGTTTATGTGAACATGTAACTAATTAAATGAAATCTTAGTTATTATGAACAAATAATTGACATATAATGCTATTATTTACCATTATATTCATTATATACTTGCATACCTTCAAATTTTGGCTGAAAATCTGCTTTTAACGATTATATTATATTTCATGTACATACCGGTCACAGAATACGGCATAAGTAGTTTCTATACATTTAAGTTGCTCAGAAAAAGTGAGACAGTCTGGATATTATAAAAACAAAATGGTATAACTGCAGAAAAGAGAGATAACCCTTGGTTTGGAGAATCACACCTCTGCCATTTAATGATTGTTTGATTCTAGATACTTTACCTTCCAATGAACAATTATATTACTTATTGGTGGTAATAATCTATTTGTCTATCTTTATAGAAAAGTATGTGTCCGTTATAATAGGGACTTTCTCTACTTGTTTGTTTCCCAATCCAGAGCATAGAGTTCAAAATATAACTGTCATTTATTTAATGACTTTCCCCAGCTTTATTGAGATATAATGAACATGTAACATTGTGTAAGTTTAAGGTGTGCAACCTGTTGATTTGATACAATCATATATTGCAATAAAATTACCACTGTAGCATTAGCTAACACCTCCATCACCTCATAAAATTCCCTTTTTGTTTTTTCTGGTGTAGTAAGAACACTTAAGGTCTATTGTCTTAGCTACTAATATACAGTATTGTAACTATAATCATCATGCTGCACATTAGGTCCACAAACCTTATTTTATACCTGAAAGACTTTTAGTGAATTAAACACTCTTGTCATGTGCATCCTTGATGTGACATACAGTGTAGTCCAGTATTTATTTTTTTCCTTTTTTTTTTTTTTTTTTTTTTTGTAGTATGTGGGGAATCCCTGGCTGGGAATCGAACCCAGGCCGCAGCGTTGACAGCGCCAGCACTGAAACCTCAAGCCACTACACCACCAGGGAACTCCATCAGTATTTATTTTATATTAGGTCAAAAAGATGAATGCATTTTCTATGTTGATATGAAGATCTTATATGAGGGCTGTCCAGAAAAAACCCAGTCATAAATGCTTCTAATTTTCCTATTATATAGCTGGACACTCTCTGGACAGCCCTAGTACAAATTTATGGTTGAATGTAGGCAAGGTCACGTGCTTTGCATCTTTCTGATGTTCAAGATAGTACAATGAACTGTCTCATAGTCTTTCACTATGCTTTGTAAGTCACATTTGTTTTTATTGAATTACAAAATCAACTTGTTACATTAAAAAACTGAAAATCAAATAATTACCTTTTCTTTGTGCTTTGCCACCCTTGTAGGTAATCCTTTGATCATTGTGTTCTTATCCATAAGAACATGATGGTAGTATTTATCTATCAAACTTTACAGTGATTTTGTGGGGATCAGATCAGAGGATATCAATGAATATAATTATAAATGACTATAACTATAAAATGTAATTTAATGTATAAATGTTATTATCTTTATTAAATGCAGTGGTTAGAGTAATTTAGTGAAGTAACTTCAGTAGATAGAATTGTACTTATTTGAAATTCTTAACTTCACAGTTAGAATTTTATTAATTATTCATAGACAATGAATATTGTTTTCTTTTTATTTTATGTAGTAAATACAGTAAATTCTTCTGCATACTTTGGAACATTATATAAATTATATATTTTATATTTATAAGCACACAATTTTGATTCAAAATCATCACATTGAAAAAGCTATCAGAACAGAATGTTGTTTATTTCTACACATGCTTTGCTGCCCCAAATTATCTGAATTGGTGTAAGGGAACTGTGAGTTCTCAGTACTCTTACCAAGAATAAACGCCAATGCTATAGAGACTGGTACTTAGTTTATCATGTTCTTATTCTGTGACATTGCCTGAATGTTCTTTAAAAATGTAAATAATGTATAAAAATGTTTACATGGGTAATGCCAGATGACAAGGGGGTGTCTATTCACATTAAGAAATTAAAAAAAAAAAAGATTGCTGTTGTGTATTTCTGCAGTATCTTACTGAATGATGTGAAATGCAGGTACCATAATACCAAGTATGACTTAAAGAATCATAGCTAAGTTACTGAAGTTTTATAGTGACAACAATGACCAAGAACCAAGGAAAAATAGAGTAACGTTGAAAGGAGCCAACAATACAGATCTTAACATTGTGTTACCTGAGTAGATACTCGATGAGGAAGTGAACATGTCACTTAGTAGAAGGTTTGCCAAGAAATTATACCATGATGACTCAAACTTTGAAAATGAGTGAGATTTTTCAGGAGGCTGGATATAGAAACTTAAGAAGAATCAAAGTACAAAAACAAAATTCATGGTGAAAAACGTCTGATCATGAAGCACCTAAAAATTACATTAAAAATTTTATTAAATGTGTTATAAAAATCTTAATCTTGAAATAAGACAATGTAGAACACTAGCAAAACCATTTCTGAGTAAATATTACAAAATATTTAAGGGCACTAAACACACTCTAATTATTCTTGGTATGCAAATACTGCAAGCACATAAATTAAAAACTTTAGTTTATTTTCAGGAGAAGCCAATATCTGAGGTATTTGAAAGCTGTATTCAATTTAGATAAGCATAATTTTGAAAACATGGGTAATAAGAGAAATGTATTTTTTAACTCCTTTAACAATTACTTTGCACCAGTAGCACAAACCATTTGTAGAAAATACAGGTGCAAATAAAAGTGTAAATTCACTTTCTACCAATTAAAATGTGATCTTCCAAATAAAATGTGATCTTTTTAGCAGTGACTTTCACCCAATGTAAATATATAATACAGCAGTAGGACCAAGGACTTTTATCCTCAATGAATAACACTTGTAATCACACCAATTAATTGACTGTGCTCTACTCAGTATTGCCGAAGTTAGATTCCTATGTCCTTGCTACAATTAATGGATTTCTCAGACTCACGATTTCATGAAAGGTAAGAGAGCCATTGACTCAGTTACTCCAAACAGCGTGGTAAGTCACCATCAGCAAATGACTGATACAGAGTTAGTCACACACTGATGTTTGAAAATGAACTTCGAAATGAAGACTTTAGAAGATTCATGTCACTAATGAGAAAATCATTTCAAACTCTGCCATGTTTGTTAACATTGATCAGATGAAAGTATAAAATAACTTAGACATGACATGCAAGACATGTCAGACATTGACTATGAAGCTTATGCATTTCTTGAGGGATAATGAAATTGCTGAAATAGGGTTTAACTTAGGAATAGGTGAGGATAGCAGTAATGATGAGTATGATAATGTGAAGTAGTTAAAAAGAAAGTATCTTTTGACGTGATGAAAATATGTGCTCCTTACATGATATGTTTGGTCTTAAGGCTACTTATTTTGAAATTTATGTTAATGAGGCAGATGCCACTGGAAGACATTCTTACAAAAACTATCTGTCCTGCAGTTTCAGTAATTGAGGCCCTGTATCTTTTCCATCACCAAATGTCCAGCTCTAACACAGTGGTGGTGGTAACAGTGATTTAGCTTTTTTCATAAAGACTCTCAAACCCCCAGCGGTAATTAACACTTCTTACATGTGCACAAGTATTTAGCTTAGTATAGGATGTATACACCATCTCAGAAATAACACACACTGTGCTAATTATGGTCTATACTCATTATACAATTTTAAAAATAAATTTGATACTCTATAAATAAATGTTAAATGAACCTTAGTACTATTAGTTGTCTTTTTAAAAATTACCCATATTGTAAATATATACAATGTGTTTGATTCTGAATTTCTTAATTAAATATCTGAGTTCTGAAAAGCATCTGGTTCTGAATATTTCAGATAAAGGATGGCAGATGGGTATTAGATACATAATTAATTTATGCAAGTACGTGTTTGACAAATACTTATGTCCCTCAGACATTTAGGAAGATGGTATAGAGTATGTTTCACATGGCAAACATTAAAAAAAATACTACAACCCCGAATTTGATTAATTGATAATATAAAAATAAAGTATTTTCCAAACTATTGTACTCATGCTATTATTCAAATTTGATTTCTTTATTTATTTTCTTATAAATGAATATCTGCTTTCTTATATTCCTAAAGCTTAATTTTCTTATTAAACCAATGTTACAAATTTTAAATCATTATGATATTCTTAATAGTAGTGTTTCAATAGTGATAACAGTATATACTAAGAGAATAAATTGTATTTGTTTCTTCATACCTTAAATATATTACTCATTCTTTGATTTATACTTGTGTATTAAGGTCATGTAAGAGTACACAGATATGTATAGAATTTAGTCATATTATAAAATTCATAAGTTCAAATGATGTAAAAATATATAAGAATACAATATACATAAAAATAATAAATGATGCATAAGAATAATATCATGTTCTGTGAGAATATTATAAGAAAATATTAGTTTTTTTCTTTATCTCTTAACAGTGCAACTTTAATATGTAGTCTATATACAGTAAGTCTGGATTGTGTATGTTTTCCAAACTCTCTCAAATAACAGCATTATCAGAAATATTTATTTTTGTTGTGAAAGTATTGTATTTATTTTTAAATGACTATACATAATTAAATAAAATGATTAAATGTATTTTTATATCTATTTATGTACTATTTATATATATTTTATTACTAAGATTTCAAGATAATTAATGAACAACTTTACATGACCAAAAACTCTTTATTCTTGCTTAAGAGTTCCGGTGATCTATTGGAGGTGGTCCAGCCACCACATTCCCAAATAGAAAACATAATCTTAATAAAAAATAATAATTACATTTTAAAATGCATCTTTATTCATAAAAAATGCATTATTTTTTATCATTTCTTTTATTGCAGCCTGTGCTGTAAAGAGGATTTCTTTCTACACTAAAATTCCTGGCCTCAAGTATCCTCATCACTCCTAGGAAAATAACTAGAAGATGGACAATAAAATATTGGATGTTTACTGCCATAAAAATATCAGAAGAGATGACAATGTCTGATTTGAGATTTGTATGTAGAAATAAAAGGAACAAAGCAACTGCAACTGCCTGTCCTTAGTTCATACAGCAATTTAGAGCTTTTTTTCTACGAGAGCCTAAGATTCTGTACTCACAATTCCAAGACTTCGTTTGGGACCCTCAGGGGAGAGAGAAGGCCTTATGCACTCAAGAAGACAAATTTCAAAAAGTATTTGAAAAGAAAAACGATATCTATATCGATATCTATATCTATATCTATATAGATATAGATATAGATATAAATATAGATATACACTTGAATATAGATTCAAATATATGGTTGAAAAAGTAAAATCACTTTAATTAGAAGAATAAATGAAAGGTATAAATAGGTCAAGAGGGTAGACATTAAGCCCTCTTTCCATCTCTGTGTGTCTATTTCTCTCTCTTGCTGTTTCTCTCTCTGTACTTGTCTTTCTTCATCCTCGTGATTTCATCAATATTATGTCAGTTCATAAAGGCCATAACCAAAAGTTTAACTGTGAAACCACATTAATTAATTTTTATTCTTGTCATTATTTAGAGATGTACCTACACAGTACCTGTTAGGAAGAGTGAGTCATAGGTCATCTCCACAAATTCAGAAGTATATTAATATTAATCAATCTCATAGAGAAAATATACATGATAAATTTATAGACATATACATTTATACATTAACATATTTATATAATTTATGTATGCATGTTTATATTATAGAAATATAAAAATTAATTTTTCCATTTAATTACTCATTTCTTCATTTTATATTATCCTAAGAAAGAAGTCAATAATTCATTGGCATACAGGAGTATACCTACCCAGTTTTTTATTACTGGCATAAAACAATTATTTTAATATCTATTTTAAATAGTCACTATGATCTCTAGTATTGGTTGGTCAATGTTGTGTATCTGCCTGATATCATAAAATAAATCAATTATCAAAATTTTTCTACCTTAGATTTTATCAAAAATAGCCTCATGCATTGCATTCCTAATGCCTGATTATTTGTGAGCACACACACAGACACTATTGTAATTATTTGCTTCCTCCAAATCCTTTCTCCCATAAATATTTCAATATGTTCCAAATTCAAGTGAGCATCTCTCTTATATTCAAAATATTTCTATTTTTAGAAGACACCATTTAATATAAATGGTCAACATTGGCCATTTATATTAATCAAAATTAGCAAACTTTCATAGTTTCAAAATAGAAAGAAACCTATTATTATATTTTGGTCTTCACCTTTAAAAAACGCATGAAGTATACACATACTGAAGCAAAGTATCCAGTAAGTTGTTTCAAGAATTATTTATAGCTTCAACAAGGTATTTTCATTTGCTGCTTGTAATACCATTAATTTGCTATAAATAATATATTTTTAAAGAATTCAAAGATGCTTTCATTATATAATCAAAATCCTTGATGTCATACTTTTCTATAGTCTGTATTCTCATTCAAATAAGGACAAGATGATAGAAAATGTAAAGGACATGCACATCTGTGAATTATTTCTGCAAATCCTTATAGAATTTGATGTTTTATTGAACTATAAGACAAATGAGAATTTTATATGGTATTTCATCAGAAAGAGTACCATTTTTTTATTAAGATTTTGATTGTTTACTCCAGAGGTCAAAACGTGGTGGTTGAAATAATTTTGTCACCACAGTTCTACTGATAGGATTATGAATATAGCAGCTATGACACACTCATCCAGTATTGATCAGTTTATGAAATGTCATTATAAAATGGAGTTAATGATCCAGTAAAGGATTTTCATAAAAATGAAACATTCAGGGATACTGAAGAAATAGAAGCACAAGATTTGAAAACAGTATGATTTTATTCTATGTACATACTTTGGGTTATTTTTATTTACATTTTTACATATAAAGTGTTGAAAGTCTCTTCAATTAAAAGTAAAAGAAGATATATTAAAGCTTACATTTTCAAACATAAGTGATACAAAGATGCTTTACTTAAGAAGTACTAATCATTTTCATTTTATTTAAACTTTTTATTTGTTTGGGTTTCAATGCCCTCAGTTTGAAATGGGAATACAGTAATCTACATGCATATTATGCATTATATGCAGTGAGACCTCATAGAATCCTCAATATTTCTAGAGCAAAAAAAAAGTATATTGATATCTATATGAAAAACATGTATGAGGATTATGATAGTAGATAGGATCTTTGATTTTTTAAATCAACATAAGATCATTGTTAAAATTATTAATATGGAAGTATTCATGCTGTTACAATAAACTAAGCAAAAAAATCTTAACGACTAACAGGAGTATATATTTTCTAAATAATTTATTTATACCATTCTATGCCTGGAATAAAACTTATCATGCACGCCTCAATACAATTCCCATGTGCATATAAGTAAAATTATCTACACTAAAGAGCTGCAAGAAATTTCTGTTGTTGAGAGTTTGGTTGACTAGATAGTCTGAACAGTCATTCATGTTGCATAATAACTACATGTTATATAAAGTATCGTTACCTTTATTTTTAAATATTCTGCAAACTCACAGAAAACAAGCGGAATTCCCAAAAGGAAAATTACAACAAAGTAAGTAAAAGCAGGAAACAGAGGGGTGAGCAAAATGTAGCTCTTGGTTGCACCATAGAAACCAAAAGTCAATCCTAGCCATGGAGTTTAATGAATTTGACTTTGAGACATTGTAGGTGAGGGGTGATGTGGCAGTTGAAATTAAGACATAAAGGTTAGCCCTTTCTGGAAAGAATGTTCTAAATAAAGGGAGAGCTTTAAAAAAAAAAAAAAAACACTTTCAGAGAAAGATTTTGAGAATAATGCTAGTTTTTCCCTAAATTTTTAATGTGAAATATAAAAATATTTATATATTTTCTGAGAAAACTTAAGATGAGAATTAAAAAAAATGTCTCTCCAAATATATAGATAAATTATAGTATATTCATATAATAGAATATCATATAGGCATGAGCATAAATAAATTGTCCCATACTACAGCATGGCTGAATGTGGTGGAAATTAATCTAAGAAAAAGATAATCAAAAATGGTTATGATTTGCATTATTCAATTTTATAAAGTTTGAGCAATGGCAGAGCAAACCAAGGTTACTAGCAACCAGAAGAAGGGTTATCTTGGAGGTAGATAATGACTGGCGGTCTTCCCATATGCTAACGATATCACATTTCTTGAGTTGGATACTGATTGCACACAAAAATTTAATTCATACAAAATTCTTCCATGTGTACACTCTGATCTGCACACATTTCAGTACACCTATTACAATTCTCTAACAAATTTTCCTAAATAAAAAGGGCAGGTTTCAGTATAACATCGTCTAAGTGATTGTATTTGGTGTGGTATTACTGGGTCCGTTCACCATGTTGGGTATATTTCCATTTATAGAGTTCCACTATTCGCTCTGCTTAACCTGCTGCCATGGTTTGGGTTCACATTCACGATAAAACTCCAACAAAATAAACATCACTCTGCTTTCAGTTGGCTGGGCTTTAAGGAAGAATTTATGATGAAAAACAATGTGGCATTCAAAGTAACAGCATAACACAATTTTTAAGACTCCCAGGTGAAAATTCCAATGCCCTAATGTAAGAGTTTTACACGTGCTCATCATAAATGAGGCTGAGTATTTGCCTGCACTCATCAGTGATGGCCTGCCTGATTTTAGGTTGATCAGAATGACCCCACGTGTATATGGTGAGCCTCCAGCTCACCTGATCACTGTTTTAATTTGATCAGACTTTTTCTTCCTCTTTGAGCATTGCCAGTTTCCTTGAAAATAGCTCCCTCTTGTGTCCCTATCCAAGTTAACAAATCCTTGTCATACCGAAGGTGAGCCTCCAGAAAAAAATCTATCTTCTTCTAGACCACACCAAGTCCAGTTTCCAAGGCCCCAAGAGCATCTTACTCTACTGGGGCCAGTGATGACTGAGTTCTCAAAAGAGCTGAGTACCTGTGGTAATGGTGAAGTTCAAGTAAAGGATATGCATCTTTATTGTACAACCCAGGCAACGGTGAACTGATCATCTTCAGAGATGTGTTTCAAGGTGTATTTTCATCAATAGGCAATAATGGCATCTCATAACTGTCTTATTTGAAGTTCCAGAAACAAATCCTTACCGAACTTTAGCCATTATATTATACTAATAGTCACCCTTTTAAGATATCATTCTGATTCCTATAATGGCCATTTACATAATGATCTATCCATGCTCACATATGGTTTAATTAAGAGAACTAAGCAACATCTGACATAAGAGCAGGTGGTGACAATGCCTTTCCCTTTGTATCCATGCAAGTATCTAAAAGAGATGTCATCCTGGTTCATGGCCATATAGTGAACCACCTGCTCACCGCTATACACAACCTCATCTAAGCTACTATTTCTGATAAGGTTACAAAAGAAACAATATAAACATCAGCAAGGAAATGCTATAGAAGTGGTAAGTTTTACTGCTGATAAAAAGGCGTCACCAAGGAATCCTGCTTGACATCTTTTCTCTAAATCATTCAAATGGTTTTCTCTAAACTATTCAAATAAATTTCGTAATGTGGCTTCAGTTAGATTCTCTTTTTCAATGGAAAAGAAATCTTGAGTGTTTCTCAACTTTGAACAGAACTCAGCAGCACGTGTCAGAGCAATGGCTAAGAAAATCACTCGCCAGCTTTGCAGAACCACGTCCGATAAGCAGTGATGATTTCCTTTTCTGGTTTCCTTATCTCTTTCTGCGCTTCGTTTCAATCGACCACAATTTCTCTCTACCCCCACCCCAAGGTACAGCCTGCTAACCCGGATTTTGTATCCCTGATAGTGATACTGAAATTTCACAGGGACAGCCTTAACATAGCTTCCATTTCGTACATTTCCAGAAAGAAGTATTAAGTTCTAAAATGTAATAGATTCCTGAATCACACCCACACGGACGTGGTGTTATCAGTATTTGTGATCATTGCTTCCTAGGTTTTTAGAATGTGCAGGGATAGGGTGTTTCTGAGTTTTTATTAAAATTTTTATAATACAATAGACTTAAATTTGCAGAGAAAAAAGTGTGTAGGTAGTACAGAGGTCCCACACCCAGAGTCTCCTATTATGTATGAACATCTTCCATTAGAATAGTACATCTGTCACCATTACTTAACTGATATCAAAGCACTATTTTTAACTAAATTCCTTTTTTTATTCATATTTACTTAATTTTTACTTCTGTTTTTCGATTCCAAGATGTCATCCAGGATATCATATTGTGATTAGTAATCATGTCACTCTAAAATCCTCCCAATTATGACAGTAACAAGGACTTTCCTCATCTTTGTTGAGCTTGACAATTTTCAAGAAAACTGGTCAGGTATTTTGTAGAATGGCCTTCAGGTGGGCTTTGTAAGGTGGGATAATTTGGTAAGACTGAGATTGTCAAAATGTCCCAAGTAGCACTGTCATTTTGCCTGCTAGCCAGTCATTTGTGTTTTCTTCTCGTTCCTCATTCTTGTCATTAATGTCTTCATTGTGGTGTTGGTTTTATGACTACATGAAATTGCCAGATCTCATCACACTGAATTCCTCTAGAGAGTTTTTTTTGTTTTGTTTTTTGTTTTATTTGCAGGGAGGGGGTGAGGGTATGTACCTCAACAAACCTGTAAATACAAATAAACAAAATAGAAAAAAATCAACTCAGCTTGTTTAAAATACATTTTTCTGACATTTGAGTATCTTGTGGACAAATATGACCTACACAACCCTTTTTATTTTAGCCCTGCCCTTTCGGTTGTGTCCCTTATCCGTTGTTTTCTCTTTAGTTTGTCTGCCTTTATTTCTCGAACTAGGGTTCCATTTAACGAAGATTCAGTGGATTTTTCTCTCACAGGTTCCTCACACAGGAGCACTCGTATCCCTCACTGCTATCTTCCTTAGCTCGCCCACCACAACCTTAGGTAATAAATAGACTGGAAATTACTCCATAAGGAAAAGCTGTCATGATAAGCTTTATTTAAGTCTCCTGCTGTCTGTTCTTACAATAGACTTTACAAAAAATTTTCACACTTATCAAAACTGGCATTATTTATTCAGTATTTGTCTTTTTCACCCTGATTAGGTATTAAAATGTGTTCTTCAAAGATAATGCCATTTTTTATTGTTTTTATATTATAAAGAACCCAGTGAAAAGTAGGTTCTCAAATATATATTTAAAAAATGTTTAAATTTTAAAAACTGAGTTGTAATCTGGTATATTAATTTGCTAGGGCTACCATGACAACATACCACAGACCTGGAGCCATAAACAACAGAATTCCGTTTTCTTCTGGAGACTGGAAGTCCACGACCATGGTGTCAGCAGGTTTTGCTTATCCTAAGGTCATCTTCACATAGCTTTTTGTCTCTGTGTGTGCATTCCTGGTACCACTTTTGTGCCAAATTTTCTCTTTTTATGAGGACACTCTTCATATTGGATTAGGGCCCACCCTAGCAGTCTTCTTTTAACTTAAATCACCACTTTTAAGGCCTTATCTCCACATGTAGTCACATTCTGAGGTACTGGGTGTTAGAACTTCAAAATAGAAATTCATAGGGAGGGGACACAATTCAGTGCATAATATCTGGGAAATTAAACTATAAATGGCAAAGTACACGTTGGCTCTTTATTTCTTGTCCAAAAATCTCTTTGCACAGTGAATTCTTAAAGACAAAGATAATAATACCTTATTTTCCTTCCCATAGCTCCACACCTAGTAGCCTGGTATTTAGTAGAAAAAGTTGTTAAATTGCATTAAACTGAATTAAATGCCAGGACACAAAATGAGCTAATTCACCATTGAACAATTGATGTCACTTAGCACATACAAATTCTTAAGGCATTAATTATGTGAAACACATACAGAATTTGGGATACCAGTATCTTCTCTGATTAGTATGTCAGTAATTTAATTTAAATGTATCAGAAAAATTAGATAAGTTGAAAAATGAACAAAAATGTAAGTAGACAGATTGGTAAGTGATAAACCATTATGTTAATTCTAGAATCCAAGGGATATATATTTATACGGGTGCATTCGCTCACCTTTTCATAATAAAATATTTTAAAACTGTACCGACATATCATCCCACATTACTATTACAATTAAAGTGTTTGTAATAAAAATAAATACTTTTCTTCTGTGAGATTATATACCAATCATAACAAAACAAAATACATACGTACTTCAAATACAAAATGGAATGGAAATATAAAAAAGTAGGCAGTGTATTTTGATTGGGAGTCATGGACTATTTTAAGTTTTGAAGGTTTATTAAGACTACAAAATTCCTCCTTCATTACCATTCCTTTAGTTGAAAATGTCTAGCAACATTTTATTCATTTGTTTTTTTTTTCTTTTTTTTTCTCTTAACCCATGAGAGAAATACATCACCTTAACTTATTTTCTTTTCCTTAGGCATTAATGCAAAATGATCTACTGGTGGATTTAATCATTTTTATTTTTAACTCCCATTTTACTCCTTCTCTCTCTTTTATGTTTTGAATAAATTTAAAAAAATAAAGCAAAATGATAGAATAAATATAATATTCAGTTACTATAAGTCTATAATAGTAAGATAGCAACTGCTTTATAGCATAGGTAAAATCACATATCTGATCCAGGGGTGTGTGTAAAGAAAGAAATAAATTAGTTCCAATTAAACCTCACACCAGGCTTTAGTAGACCCAATGTTTATTTTTCATTAGAAATTGGAAGAGCACACTCCTGGGAATAGAGTGTTTTAAAGGAAGATTCTTGACTTTATGTTAATTAAAAACCAGAACTAACCTCAGACTGAATAAAAAAATAGCAATTGCTTTTTTAGCACCAGAGAAGAACCAGCAAGAACTTCATGTCATTTCATTGGTGTGTGTGAACTTGAGTATTTCCCTCCAATAATTTATCACTCTGCCTGAACAAAAGCCTCATAAGCATTTACTGCCTACTGGGCTTGGGTACCAAAATATTACTTCGTGTCACAAATTTCTATTATTATTTTATGTTGTCTTTAGTGTAAACAAAATAATAAGACAAAATTTTTCTAAATGTGGCAGTTCTGACTTGTATCTTTAAAACATGTAAATAAATATATTTTGTTTATTTGAAATCATCATTTTATACTGAAATCTTTATTTTGTCACTGAAATAATGAAATCCATTGCAAAACATTTTAGATATTAGCAAAAAATTTAAATATATTTTTCTGTGTAAATAATGTGTCTGCATTGTGATCCTTGAAAGTAAGGAAAAAACATTAATATAAAATTATTTTGCTATATTATGAAATAATTTTGTTAGAATCATCTAAGTTAACTAGGTAAAGAACACATCAAACAAATTTTCAATCCAAAAAGCTGACTGTTGATACTGTATGTTAATGTAACTGTTTCAAATTAAGAATTAAGTATTTAATAAATGATTATACATACACATAGTTTTCCAAATGTAAACTTCTATATTGAGGGAGGAAAGCATTTGTTGAATTAAACAAAATCATATCTAGTATCCAGTTGTCTCTTCCAGAAACAAAACAAAACAATTCTGAAGTAGTTGACTGAAGTAGATTCTATAAAATATATTCCAGAAAAGATAACTTAGTTTTCAGGTTAGAGGCTTATCAAATTAGTCATGCCACAGATGCCATCTTTGGCTGGAGTATTAATTTAAACAAATCCTAGGGAAAATATGTATTAAAAAGTAACTTTCCCTCTTGTGTAGCACTAAGCACAGTTACTACAGAGTCCTAAATTTAGGACTTGGGTTTTAAGGGTCAAGATACTGACAGTAAAATTAGCCAAAGTAGTTTCACTGATACTCATTGAAGAACTAGTGAAATTTGAAGCCTCTGTGCTCAACAATGAATAAGTAATAAATGCTGAAATAATATTTATTTTATTCAAATTTTAATTTATACTTGTAGTAGTTTATGAAAACCAAAGAGAATATAAGAAAATAAAAATCACAAAGTCCCAAGGCTAGAGAGAAATCTTAGAATAGTGATGTATTTAAAGATTTCACTGGTGGTGTGATCAGTTTGTGAAGAAACAGCTAATTTTTGTTGAAAATATAAAACGATACAATTTTTATGGAAGTAAAATAATTGTAATGGTGTAAAATTACTGGCTTTCGAGTTTGAGATATTTGAAAACATTTCCTGAAGCAAGGGTTCAATGCAGACTCTTTGGTGAATATGACCTAAGACCCATCAAGGGGACAAAAGACAGGGGTAGAGCAAGAAGGACATCAGTGTGATTCTGGGATAGACAATTTCTGCTCAGTCAGAAAGAACAATATTTTCTAAGCTATCCAGACAAGTAGGATGTCTTCAAACAATTTGCACTCATAAACTATACCTCAAATCAGTCCTCAGGTGGTTGAAACAGAGGGCATTTATTATCAACCTAGCTCTTTTCTCTTTCTCCTAATCTGCATGGTTGAGATTCATCCTACAGAATGGTAAGACTCCTGACATTTGAAGTTGTTGGATTTGACCCCTTTCATCACCAGCCAGGATGGCTTTTCCCATCTTCTTTAATGTTTTATTTAGGAAACAAGATTCCCAGCATTTGCTGGTCATCCTGGTTGTAGCTAAGAAACAGAGTTCAGCACAAGTGTGAAAGTGGAGTCCATCAGCTGTGGAACCAGCTAAAGTACAGTAGGGAGCTGAGAAGTTAGTGGAGGGACTGTGGTGATCTGAAGAGGCACATACAAAGTGTCAATAATATACAGTACTAGTACCACTAAGATCCACATATTTGTTCATTATAACCAGCTCCCGTAGTACAACATACGAGGTCTGACAATTAAGTTCGAGAACACCACCATGAGCTTACATTGGCAGCACTGTACAAACAACTCGGTAAGGGGCCATAACCTTGGTGTATCTGTGTCTCACAGCTGTGTTTGTGTCGACACGTGGCAGTATCTTGGTGAGTGATGTTTGTTATTATTGTTGTGTATTTTTGTGTGCCATTATGAGAATGTCAGAGCTTGAATTAGAGCAACAAATAAACATTTAATTTCTTGTTAAATTTGGCAAGAGTGGAAGTGAAATCAGGATGTGTTAGTCCAAGTTTGTAGGGATAATGGAATAAAGAAAACAGCAGTGTACAAATGGATTCTACCAAATGGTGTTGATAGATAAAGCCTCTTGTAAGACTTTGTTTAGATAGTAGTGCTTCTAAACACAAGTTCAGATATATATTTATTGTAGTTAGAAAAGACCAGTATCATATCCATAGTGGTACGATGTCAAACCCTCAATATTTTTCTTAGTTTTCTTCTCCTTCATTTGGTCACCCATCAGAGACAATAGGGAGATCAGGCTCAGTGAAAGGGAGGCCATGTGTTTTATCCAAAACAGAACTGTGATAGTAAGCACTCTATCATTGTCTCATTGCACAAGCACAGGGGGCTGCAAGAAGAGAATCTGGCTGAGTTGTGTGAATCTCATTGTTGAGTGCAGCCTCTGCTGTGAATACCATCTAGTGAGCCTTGATTTGAGCCATAAATATCATTGTTCATTATATATTCTGAGAGCTCTAGCCCTGTATTTTTTTCAGGGAACTCGGTTTTCACTGCAGCAGTCTTGAGAGGGAGTCCACCTGGTTTACTCCCGCTACCTTTTCGCCTGTTGGAATTCTCAGAAGTAATTTATTTTGTTCAGCTTTGGATTTGCCACTAGATGGCAAGCACAATTGCACTTCTGCCATGTCATAATCCACAGACAACTGGGCGATCTGAGAATGTAAAACATCTTCTATATACAATGTTATCATCAAAAATTACCTCATGTAGTGTCATAAAAGTAACTACAAAAAGGTTGATGTTATATATATTGTCACAACTTTTTAACTAATTATCAGCATTGTTTTCTTTATAATTTTGCCCTGCTAATGTCATATTCTAGTTATACAACTTTATAATTATTAGAAAATTATGTTTTAATGGAGTAATTCTTAATATGATGGTGATATATAGATTTAATTTGAATTAACTCTTATAAGTTTTGTGCCACTAATATTTCTATAGTTGAAGTTTAAAAATAATTTTGAGTACTTTTTGTACGTTCCCAACTAATTTTTTATTGCTACAAGACATCAATCAATAATATTTCAGCAAAGGTATTGTTTTCATTTATGTTTGATTATATCCACATAGCAGATAAAGTTGTTCTTTATTCTTCAATTAATTGAGGGAATATTATGCATTGATCGTGGTCTCATGGTGAATGAAAATTTTATCACTGCCTTTGAAATGTGTATTATTCTAGAACATCATTTTTACAGATATCTGTATCTATATATCTTCGCTAGTTTAAGACAGTTTCAGAACGGTTTTAGGTGTACAATAGATTGAAAGGAAGGCACAGAGATGTCATATATATTGATGTATCTCTTATGTATGCACATTTATAGCCTCCCCCTCACAAGAGTGGAATACTTGTTATAATCTAGAACTTACATTAACATCATTATCACACAAAGACCATAGTTTACTACAGCGTTCACTCTTGGTTGTGTACATCCTGTGTGTTTAGACAATTATGTAATGACATGTATTCATCATTATACTATACAGAGCATTATCACAATTCTAAAAATTCCCTTTCCCCTCTCATTTATTTTTCCCTCCCCTCAACTCCCTGGCAATCACTAAACTTTTCACTGTCTTCATAGTTTTTTAACTTTTTCAAAATATTACATAATTGGAATCGTACAATATGTATCCTTTTCAGATTGCCTTTTTTTATTTAGCAATATGAATTGAATTTTCCTCCATGTTTCTTCATGGCTTGAAAGCCCCATTTTTATTTAGTGCTAAGTAATAGCTCAGTATGTGCATGTCCCACAGTTTATTTCTCCATTTACCTACTGAAGGATTTTTGGTTGTGTCCGAGTTTCTGCAAACATGAATAAAGTTGTTATAAACATCAAAGTGTAGATTACACACGAATGTATGTTTTCAATTTCTTTAGATAAGTACCACGGAAAATGATAGCTGGACTGAATGGCAAGAGTATGCTTAGCTTTGTAAGAAACCGCCAAACTGTCCTCCAGGGTGGCTGGATCATTTTAAATCCCCACTAGCAATGACTGAGAGTTTCTGCTATTCCACATCCTCAACAGCATTTGGTATTATTGGTGTTGTGGATTTTGGCCACTCCAATAGGTATATAGCCATAAATCACTTTGCTTTATTCTGCTGACGTGATGTTGAACACCTTAGATATTTTAAAAATGCACTTACATATAACCCAAATGTAATTTTAGTGGTTTTTAACCAATTTTTTCTTGGGAAAAAATGTAATTGATTTAAAACCTATAAACTTTTATGGGTTCATGGAATGGACCTTGAACCTAAAGTCAGTTACAAATAATGCCCTAAATCTGAAAAAATAAATGCACAATCTTTGGACAGTTTGGGCAGCTTGCAAGAAAGGACAAATTTCATCACTGTTAATAATTATATAATTTAGTTATTGCATAAATACTAGATCTGTATTCTCTATCTATCAAGATTTTAATTATTTTTGTTATTCATATGGTTTCAGGTCATAATACTGCAAACACTTGAGTGACTTGCATTCAGTCAGTATAGGAATGTGCGTAAGTCTTTCCAGGTAAATAAATTTATATTAAATTTATGGCAACTCCAAAGAGAGTACACAAAATCAAGCTGAAATGAGAAACACTGCTGGTCCATAATGATAGCTTATAAATACACCCAACTGATGGTGCAGACACCAAGTCACAATGAACAAATATAAGGAGAACTTTGCACAGCTTAATAAAATCCTATAAATCACTGCCTCAACTTATTTACTTTATCAACAACAGCAAAGATACATACATTAGTAAATGTGATTGAGCTTAAATCCTAATGATGTGAAAAATGTTGATTAGTAAGATTAGTAACTACAGTACTTAGATTTCCTTGTGAAAAATTTTGGAGCTACATTTGTGGCTCTAAATATTATATGTTACATATATTATTATATAAATAATTATTACTTCTCTTTATAATTGATATGGTAAAAGTACTTTACTAAAATTAAAAAATAGATAATAAAATCTAAAATACAAAATAATGAAAAAGTCTACTAAAATAATAATCCAAAAATGTTTTCTATAAAAGACATTTTAAGAAAAGCATTTATTGGATTTTGAATTTACCTTTAATGTATATATTATTATTCATTTTCCAATTCCTTGCTTCTTTATTCTAGAGGGCTCTCTGCTGCCTTTTTTGAATCAAATCTACTTAATATTAAAGATAATAAATATTGCCATCTCTTCTCCTGGATACACAAGTAGATCATTTTTTAAAATGAGTATTTACTTGCAGCAAACATCAGCCATAATGTATGCTTTCATTTGTAATGTTCATTTTATTAACAGTGTTTGGATTTTTCTTTTTTATCCTAGGATAAGAGTTCTGAACTTTTTAAAGCCAAATACGATTTATATATTTCTTTGTTCTTTCTCACTGTACACTCCAGAAATAATTTGTGTGATCTATTTATCTCTTCTCATTGTATACTTAGGTTAATTTTAGTTTTTAATGAGATATAAATATTGAGTCATGTGGTTGTGTTTATTGTAGGCCAATTATCTCTATATTCGCTATAAATGTTAGTATTCTTTACACCTCAGAAATCAGTACCCTTTACCTTTTCAAGTGTTATGTCATCCCGGACTGATTTCACTCACACAATTTTTGTTTCAACACTTTCTCTGAGCTGATAAAATGCACACCCATGTTTCTATTCAACTTCTGAGTTTTAGAACCACATTGAATTGCCTGAATACATCGCCAATCGGGTGTATCATGAGCAGAACAATTTCAGCAAGCCAAAAGTTAACTGATCGTTTTCATCTAAATATAATTGTCTTTTGTTTTTGATGTCTTATTATTTAACTTCATTAATATTTATCATTCTGTTTCTTGGCCCTCCTTCCAGGTGTGAACTGACTTAACAGTTACCACTTCTTACTGAAAACTACAAGGAATTCATGACATTGCCTTGAATCTTTTGACTATCCAATCCATTTTTAAAATATTGGAAGCTGATTTTTCTATGCCACAATAATGTTTCAATTATTAATACACCGTTCTAAAGGCAATTAGATTCTCTTGGATATAGTTTGATTTTCGCTGAAGCACTCTGAAAGTGCCTCTGGCTCTCAGTAATGTAATCGGTCTCTAAACCTACACAATAACTGTCACTTCTTAGCCTTTTGGCTAAGATCAATGTAAACCTACACAACTATATCATTGCCCATTAAGTATGATATTTGTCATACATAGCTTTTATTATGTTGAGATATGTTCCTTTGATTTATATTTTGCTGAGAGTTTTTATCACAATTGGATGGTGGATTATGTCAAATGTTTTTTTCTTCATCTATTAATATGATTTTTATTTTTTATTTTGTTTATGTGACATATCATGTTAGTTAATTTGTGAATATTGAATTGACCTTGCGTACCAGGAATGGATCCCACTCGGTTTTGGCATGTGATCTTTTAATGTATTGCTGAACTTGGTTTGTTAATGTTTTGTTGAGAATTTTTGTGTTTATGTTCATTAGGAATATTGGCCCATGGTTTGTTTTTTCTTTCTTTCTTTTGTAATGTCTTTGTCTGGTTTTGGAATCAGGGTAATGGAGGTCTCATAAATTGAACTTGAAAAGAATAGTAAACTTTTTTGAATGTTTGTTAAAATTCACCTGTGAGGTCGTCTGGTTCAGGACTTTTGCTTGTTGATTAGTGATTCCATTTCAATGGTAGTAATTAGTTTGTTCGGATTTTCTGTTTCTTTTCGATTCAGCCTTGAAACATGATATGCTTCGAGGAATTTATCCATTTCTTCCAGATTGTCCAATTTGTTGACGCATAGTTGCTCATAGTATTTTTTTTTAATTGTATTTCTGTGGTGTTCATTGTCACTTCTCTTTTATTTCTGATTTTACTTATTTTGGTCTCCTGTCTTTTTTTCTTGACGTGTCAGGTTAAAAATTTATCAATTTTGTTCATCTTTTTTTTTAAAAAAGACTTTTGGTTTCATTGACTTTTTGTATTTATTTTTTAGTCTCTATTTTATTTATTTTTGCTCTTGTATTGTTTTCGTCCTTGCATTCACTTTGGGCTTTGCTGTTTTTTGTTTGTTTGTTTGTTTTTTCCAGTTTTCTTAGTTGTAAAGATAGACACTGTTTAGCATTTTTCTTTGGCATTTTTCTTTTGTCTTTCCTTCTTTATTTTGTATGTAAGCCTATATTGTTATGAATTTCTGTCTTAGGGCTGCTTTCTCTGTGTCCCACAGATTTGGGTCACCGTGTTTTAATTTTCATTTGTCTTAAAAGTATCTTTTGATTACCTCTTTGATCTCATTGTTGACCCATTCACTACTTAATAGCTTGTTAGTCTCCGTGTGTGTGTGTGTTTTAGGGTTTTTTTCTTATAATTGATTTCTAGTTTTATACCATTGTGTTCAGAGAAGATACTTGATATAATATCAATCTTCTTCAATTTATTGCGAATTGTTTTCTGGCCTAACATATGGTCTATCTTATAGTATGTTCCATGTGCACTTGAAAAGAATGTACAAAGGATAGCTGGAAAGTATCCAGCCATGTAATATGAAAAATAGAGGCATTTATGACTGGAATTTTTTTATGAACAGCCCTCAAATATTTTGTTGCTTAAGGCTGAAATGCTCTAAAAATATCAATTAAATTAATCTGTTTTAGTATGTCATTTAAGACTACTGTTTCCATGTTGATTTTCTGTATGGAAGATCTTTTCATTGGTGTCAGTGTTAAAGTTCCCCGTTATGATTGTATTACCATTGATCCCTCTGTCTTTATGCCAGTCAATATTTGCTTTATATATGTGTTCCTATGTTATGCACATAAATGTTTACTAAGATGATGTCTTCTTCTTGGACTGATCCCTTTATTATTATGTATGTCCTTCTTTGTGTATTATTATAGTCTGTTTTAAAGTCTATTTTGTCTGATATAAGCATTGCTATACTAACTTTTTTCTTGTTTCCATTTAAGTGTCTTTTGATTGGAGCTCTTAATCCATTTACATTTAAAGTGATTATTAATATGTACATAGTTATTGCCATTTATTATTTATATTTTTTATCTTCTTTCATTTGTTGGTTTATTTTCCTCCCTCTTCTTAAAGAAGTCCTTTTAACAATTCTTGTAATACTGAATTGGAGGTAGTAAAATTTCTTTAGCTTTTTCTTGTCTGGGAAGCTTTTTACGTCTCCTCTAATTTTAAATGTTAGCCTTGCTGGGTAGAATAGTCTTAGTTGTAGGTCCTCGCTTTTCATCACTTTAAATATGTCCTGCCGGTGTCTCTGGGAGAGGCTTCCATACAGGGCAATGTCAGTCTTGCCTGTGACCCACCTTTATGGGAGAAGCCATAAAGCTATGTGTGGTTGGTTGCTGCCTGTGCTGGAGCAGGTACCATGTGAAGGTGGTCTCCTTGTGAACCAAAGCTGGATGCCACCAGTTTAGGGACTGGGGCAGCTTAGTAAAAGACCCAGGCCCCCTTTTTAAGTTTCTTGTCACCCACTGGCTTCCTATAAGGCTAAACCATAGAAAGAGCCTCTTTAACATGTGCGGGCCAAACTGGTTGGCACAATGTTGAGAGTGTCCCCAGTGAAGCAGCGACTAGCTCAGTGGGGCAGGGTTGCAGGGAGTCTCCATGCGTAGCTAATGGTTTTTACAAAGTAAATTCAGATTCAACTCCTGCACCAGCACTGGTACAGGACCACTTTGTAAAATGTCCTGAGAACACTGTGGCCAGCCACCGCTTGCCTGAAGACCTCCAAGTGTCGCCTAAGAGAGGCGATAGCACAAGTTGTGGCTGACTGCTCACCACCAAAAGTCCCCCAGACCGCACAGCTTTTCACTGCTGTATAAAGCTTCTACAGTTTGTGACTGTGGGGCCAACCTCCCAGGAGCCAAGTGCCCCCCGTAATTTACCTCTAGCTGAGTGGGGCAAGATTCCAGGTAATCACGGGGTGTGGGCTGTGGTTTTTACAAAGTTAATGTAGTTTGGGTTGTTGCCCTAGTGCTGGTCTGTGATCACTTCATGAAACACCCTGAAAATACCACAGCCAGCCTTAGAGAGGCTATAGATAGAGTTGTGCACCAGGCTGCCTGAGGCCATATGTTGCTGTAAAAGCCTTCTGCAGCTTGTGTGGAGGTGTGAAGGATGCAGCTCTAGCTGGGTGGGGCGGGACCCAGAGCGTCTCCAAGGTGATGCACATGCATGATTTTAGCTGACCAATGTGGTCTCAGATTTGGCCTTTTGGGGGAGGGTTCAACATAAGAAAGATGGCGGCTTCCCGTAGGCCATATCTGAGTCATGCTCCACACAGGGATAATGGTGGCTGCTCTTCAGCCTTCACCTGGAAGCCACACACTCAGTCTTTCATGGTAAGTCCCTGGCACCTCTCAAGTTGCTGCCCCTCCACTGGAGCCCAGGTAAGTATTTGTGCGTGAGTGAGTTTACGAGCAGGTCTTTTAAGAGGGCGACTGGGTTTCCAGACCCCTTCCATCTCACTGGGATGAATGGAAAGAGTCCTTGCTACTTTTTACTGCCGGAGTTTGTGGGGACTCCTCTTTTCCACAACGGACCCCTGGACTGGGGATCCCAGTGTGGAGCTGGCACCCTTCCCTCTTTAGAAGGAACCTTGGTCACAGAGGTGTTCTTCCTGGTATTCAACCACTTCCTGTGGGTTTGGGATCAGCCCATCTTGCATTTCTGCCCCTCTTACTTGTCTCTATTATATTCTTAGTTATATGCCATCTGCTCAGCTAATTTTCAAGTGATTTTTGAGGTTGATTGTTCTATAATTTAGTTGTGATTTTCAGGTGCTCCTGCCAATAGGCCAAGTGTTTACTTAATCTGCCATCTTAGACTTCCTCTGATTATATACAGGGTCTGGCACAAATAAACCCCTTTTTTATTTACAAAATCATAAACATGTAATTCTGAAACATAACAATGTCATAATTACATTAATATAACTACTTTAAAAAGGGTGTTACTTCTGCCAGACCCTGTATATAAATTTTTAAATTCCTGTGTTTCTAAGAATTGGCACAAGGCTGGAGACATACAAGATTCAGAATAACTGATCTTAGTAATTAAGTGCATAAATTGTTAAGATATAAATGCCATACAGAAGATATTAGCAAACAATTAGTGATCTGACAATATTTTTTAACTGTGAAGTGTGATAAAAATATGAAGCATGTAGATTGTTTGTAGAATTTATATTCAATTTCTCAAATAGCCCCACGTCTTTACCTACAAAATTTCTCCTCCCAAAATAAAGAAACAAAATTATGTCTACTGACTAGCTAATATGCTTTGGTTGAAAAATTGAAGTTAGTCATAATTTTACATTGTGATAACTAAATGAGAAAAGTTAACACGTTTATATTTAATTGTCTTAATAATAGATTGAGTCAATAGGAAATGAGTTTTTTTCTTATTAGAGAAAGAAATAAATCATTGAGGCTGAAGTGTGCCACTCTTACTAGTGATATAAAAGTTTTCAGCATAAAGTTATAGTGAGCAGCTGGATATGATTTGATTGAATAAACATGATTGGTTTAGTAAATAACCAAAGGAGCCAGGCACCCAAACTAAGATTGCATGAATTGCAATTGCATTCATCAAAGTTATAATGATAACTGAGACCCAATATTGCTTTTCTTGTCCCTTTGGAATGGAGAAGATTGTAGATTATCTATTATGTTAGAAAGCTTGGAAAATTTTTAAAAATCATATATAAAGAACAGGATGTGAGAATTTGAGGTGGGCAATGAGTCAAAGGAGTCAATTCAAAATTTTTTTGTCCAGTCCTTGCCGACTACTTCTCAATTCAGTTGAGAGATTTAAGAAAAATTGAAAATATCATTCTTTTTCTAATCAAGAATTGTAAACTGAAAAGCTTTCAATGTATCTTTTACACTTAAAACAATAATAGTGATTATTGGGTATACAAGAAGACTTGCACTGCTGCTTTCTCTCTGTCACTGTCCCAAGTTTTTCCTCAGTTGTAGAAGTTTGGAGATGTCACAAGCTCCAAAGGGCAATTAATATGGGAGCCTAATTTAAGAAATAAAGAGAAGAAAAGAAATGCTAATGCAGTTCTAGTTAGCAATAATAAAACATCACTGGGACATAACTCATTGAAAATTAACAATAATAAATAACAATAATAAAATAAAAATAACAATAATAAAAACAGATGAAAGATTATTAAGTCTGTAAGAAAATCAGCTCAAAGTAAATAAAATCAGATTGAAATAAGATTAATAGCAACAATAGCAATACAGAAAAATTACTTCAATTTTATAGTAAGGTAAGTAATTATTTAAATCTCTACTGCCTTTTTATTTCTTCCCTTTCTATAATATATCATAGAATCATCATGAAATATCACAGTGAATATGGTAGATGATTGAGGTAGCACTCAGAATCAATCCTCACTGTTCTAGAATAAATACCAGAACTAAAGAGGCTGGAGCGATAAACGTTTTATTTCCCAGACGCGCTTCTGATGAAAGTTTTGAATGTCAGGTAGCTTTTGTCACCTAACTGCATCCTATAGGATCTGGAAGCAGCTCTTAGATAAGAGGGTATTTTCTTGTTCTTTTACCTATTGTCAGGCGAGCCAAGTCACAGAAAAATTGCAGCTGACTGTCCTATATGTTATTAGCTTAGTGAGCTCACAGAGGCTATTGGAGGAATAACAATCATGGCTGAATGCAGCTTTTCCAAGTCTGGAGATTGGCTTCATTACTCTCACATGGTATTGATGAGAGCTGTGATTACTTCTTAATCATTAAGTACCAGCTACCTTGAGGTCAATAGTTCCACTGGAGGATTCCTGAAACCCTGTATCAGCGAGGGAATAATCTGTGAAGAAAATTCACCCCAAATATTTCAAATGAAGACACTTCAAGGGATTACTATCAATGGTGTGGGCAAGGATAAGTGTTTGTATTAAATGTACTTAGTTTTAAAGTCGTTGTATGGTTTCTACTTCCTATAACAACATCTTAAACCCTGAATAATCAAGTTGTCGTCCAGACTCCATATCCTTCTGGCGCCATTCTACGCAGTTATTTCCTGTAACCCAAAAGACTATACATTTTGTTTCTATTCTTGAATTTTCCATTTGACTCTCTCTATAAGAGACTCTCATCCTCACTTCTTCAGGTCAAGTTCTTGTCAAAGTCACCGGTGGCTTTTATTTTGCCAAATACTATACTGAATTTTTATTTCTCGTCTCTCTTGACCATTGAGTTTCTTCTCTTGCCACAACACCCTGTTGTTCCTTCACCATTCATTGCATCACAGAATCCATTACTGACTTCCTTTCATCATTCCAAATGTACTTATCTGAGATACGACCCGTGTCAGTTCTCCGACATTTTCTCTATTTTATCTTTGCTTGCTCTTCAGCCGACCTGATTTGGTCCTCTGGTTTTAAACAGAGTATCTAATCTGGTGACTCGTAAATTTCTACCTCCAGACTTCCTTTTCCTTACATTTCAGACTCAGATAGAAATGTCTCCTCAACACGAACATTTTTATTTCTAATAATTATTTCAAATGTGACTGACTTGATACAACTTGATCTTTCCACATTCTATCCCACTTACTAAATGACATTTCCACCTTTTCTAGTATTTGGGGTCGTCCTTGCCTTCTCTCTCTCTCTCTCTCTCTCATATTTAACAGCAAATCTGTCAAAAAATATTGCCAGATCCACATTTAAATACACCCATAGGCTCTGTATCTCTCACTATATCCGTTATTAGCACTTTGACCTAATTCATCATAATAATTTTGCCTGGATTGCAAAATCAGTTTCCTACATTGTCTCCTCATGTTTTAGTAATTTTACCCTTTATTTTCCCCACAAAATTCAGAATGGAGCTTCAAAATTTTACATTATATTATGCCATTCCTTCATAGCGATTGCTCTAAATGGTTCATGTCTTTCTCAGAAAATCAACCAAAGCCAATGCACAGGCAAAACCCTGCATAATCCAGCCAACTATTTCCCTTCATTTCCCCCTCACTCATCCTGCCACTGTAAAAGGCCTCTGCGTTCTCCTCAAACACCAAACTTGTTTTTGTCTCAGGGATTTAGCACTTGCTGTTCTCTTAAATGGAATGTTCTCCTTCTATTATAGAAATTTGCATGGCTTACATTCTATTTTCCCCCATTTCTTATATAAAATAACATTTTGCTTTTGATTTCCATTCCTTAATTTGACTATATGACCACTTTGCATATGTCTGTTGTTGTGCCTGTGTGTGTGTGTGTGTGTGTGTGTGTGTGTGTATTTTTATGTGTCTCTCTTCCCACTCTAGAATGTGAACACGATGAGAGCAGACACTGTCTAATCCAATGCTCATGGTAGACAGACTTCTAAGATGACTGTCATTGATCCCGTCTCTTTGTTTTCTTATTCTGTGTAATTCCTTTTTTCCTTAAGTTTAAACTGGACTTAGTGACTTGCTGTTAATGAATGGGATATGACAAAAGAGAGGATGTTACTTGTGAGATTAGATCACAAAGATGATGACTTAGTGGCATGTGCTTATGTGACAAGGCAGTGAGGATAGACTTGGAAAACCACTAGTGGGAAATTGAGGGCTTTAGTCCAGCAATCATTGAGGAACTGAATCTTAAATGCAGAATTAGATCCTTCACTCAGGTCTTCAGAAGATGCCAAAGCCCCGACTGGCATATTGATGGTAGCCGGAGAGAAACTATGAAGCAGACAACCCAGCTAAGCCATGCTAGGATTCTTGACCCTCAAAAACTGTGAGATGTGAAGTGCTGTTTGGATCCTCTGAGTTTTGGAGTAGTTGTTTCACAGAACATGAATTATATCCCCTCCATGGAGGAAGCTTCAATAGATATTAAGATAACCATGTAAAATTGTCAGTTTTGTAGGTTAAAATGTTCAAGTATTAGTACTTGCAATAAATTTAATATATATTTGCTGAATTAAGTAATGAAGAGCTTGCAGAAATATAAATGGATGTTAAAAACAATAAAATTGCTTAAAGTACTTAAGTAATTTAAAGCAGTTAAGAGGTGACGACTTAAAAATGTGAGGTCAGAAGCCCTTTTGAGTTGTTACTTTGCCACTTTCTAGCAATGAGATATTTGATAAATTACTCTCAAAGAATGTTTTTTACATTTATAGTAGTAATTATTTTTTAGAATAGTTGTGAAGATAAAGTGATAAAAACTAGAGAGTATAACTAGCTTACTGCCTGACACAGTGATTTTTTTTTAAAATAGTGTTTTTTTCCCAATCAACAATATTACATAATTTACTAAGTTTCAATGTAGATTTTTAAGGGGTTTCCTATACTTTGAGAAAACTGAATAATTAAGAAAACAAGCTGCATATCTAGCGTGAATACATTTGAGGCCTAACTAATTTTTATGCATTCTAGTTTTAACATTAATCATAATTTTACTTGAAATATTTATTTTTGTAGAATCAAAATGATACATTTAAGAGTCCTCTAATAAATCAAATTTAAGGTAAATATTCGCAGATAGAATCACACTTCAAAAGGAAAATGATAATCTTACTTTTAAATCACAGTCATATATTTAGGTTCAGAACTAGACCTTTCAGTAACTGCTTCTATAAAATATTCAAAACTAGAAGACATTTGTCTTGAATGTCAAGTAACAGATGCACATTTTAGAAACAAATCTTGGTGATTTATGTATGATTTTTTTTCTATTTTTAAAATGCAGATATATTATTTAGTTAAAACTTTTATAAATAATGAAAGAAAATGGTGGAGGAAGAGAGGTAATCTTTTAAAATATATTTTAAAAAGCTGTGAAAGCTATTTTCATGATGATTATCAAAATAAAAAAATAATAATTTGCAAATTACTTTCTTATGCTTGGAAATATAGCAAACAGGCATGTATTATATATATATATATACATATATATAATATTAGCATAATATATGAAGTTGAACAATTAATTTTGTGAACTTATTATAGAAATAGTGCTACATACCTCATTGCTGCATATCACTATAGTCACCTTCGAAGTACTCCCCTTGGGAAGTTACGCACTGTGGCCTAGCTATGCACAGGGCCTAGATCACCGTTCAAAGCAGTTTTGGAACTCCTTTTCTGGAACGGCCATCACAGCTGTCGTGGTAACCTTGGCAAGGTTACGACACCTTACTGAGTTGTTTGTACAATGCTGCCAACATAAGCCCACGGTGGCAAGTTTGTAAACTTAATTGTCAGATTTTGGGTACAACAACAGCTCTGATGGTCATTCCAGAAAAAGAGTTCCAAAATTGCTTTGAAAGGTGGACTAGAAGCTGCTCAAAGTTCATTGGTCAAAGCATGCCCAAGCCCCTCCCTTAAAAGGCACACCCACAGATGGCAATAGATAAGGAGAAGCCTGCTTCACGAGGGGAGACATAAATACTTGGGAAAAGGTAATACTGTGTGTAATGAAAAGAAAAATTAAAAAGAAATAGATTCAAGTGTATATTTCTTTAAAAATAATAGGTGTAGGTAATTTTGTTTGTGGTGGTGAGAATACTTAAGGTCATCTCTCTTAGTGAATTTCAAGTATGCAATACAGAATTGAGGATTTAACACTCAGGCCAGAACTCCAGGAAAAGAGTGATCTCATTGCCTTAGCAAGATAAAGAAAGTGATACCCCAGGTTGAGCAGTATAGGCATAGTTGTTGTGAAGAATAAAGAAGCAGCAGAAGAAAGAATGCTGCATAGAATATATTATGTGGGTCCAGGGAAGCTACCAGAGTTTGATGTTCCACAGGAAGAGGGAAGTACACAACATTGACACACTCGCCAAGGCCGTCAGACATGCACTGATGGGAGGGCACTGGCACCTCAAAAGGTTAAGTGGTAGCTCTCCTCTCTGCACAGCCGGGTTGGTGACAAGAAAGGAGGTAGCAAAGCTGGAATTGTTAATACCTACAGAGATGATGGGGGAATCTCAAAATAATAGGAGCCAACACCAGCTAAAGTTCATGACCTAAAGACACCAGTAGAGATAATTGAGTCTAGTGTTCGTATGGGCGGAAAGAGGTGGGCAGCCAACTCAGGTACTGCTTTTCATGTACACTAAGATGACGGCAAGGATGGAGGAGCAGGAAGATGAGAGAGGTCACCCCAATAAAGAGTCAGGATCTCTTGCTCAGTTCCCAAAACCATTGTAGTTTTTAGATGCTAGCTGATTTAGTCAGCTAGAAAGACAGGTTTTACACCACAGTACGTATTGTAAGGATTTCTTCAGTTCTCTTCCAAAGGGACCTAACATTTTTTTATTCCTTCATTTTGCCTTCTCTTTCTTCTCTTTCTTCTCCTCTTCTTTTTTGGTATCTCTAAGAAGTAACAACCAAAAGAACTGTGTGCTAACATCAAACACCTGCATTCTCATGGTAAACAAAGACCCACTGTGAGAAGTCCTGATGGCTGCAAACCAGTGTTATCAGGCACGACACAGAGGTTTTGTGTGGAACGAACATTGATTCTATATTTCTCACTCATTGATTCTTAATTTACCTCCGGATTGACTTATGGAGTTCTTCAGCTTTTATTGGTAACAGTGATTTTTAGAAAGGCCTTAATTATAGTTTTCCTGACAGTAATATGCAAAAACAAACAAAAAATAACTGCTTTCTCTGATATGTCTGAAACTTATTTAAAAGATTGCAATCTTTACTTCTGTGCTCTATGTGAAATGTCAACTATGTTTGACCATTTACTCAGAGTTAATATTAATAATTCATGTGATGAGACACAATTAATTTATAGGCAATTTTTCAAGATGATCTGAGGGAGAATCAGGTCATCTCAACAAACCAAGCTCTACTTTCCATACTATTGTTTCACATATTGAAAACTGTTTCTTATGTAAAAAAAAAATCAATTTGCCATTCTTATTATTTATTTTTCTTCTTAAATGAACATGTAACAATGTTAAAAAAGAGCTAATTTCTACCTCATGCCCTTTGAAAATGAGATAGTGTTTAATGAATAAACCCTAAACTTTTAATGAATTGGCTTAATTCACTAATGGCAAAATTTTTACATATATATATATCATATCAGATATTTATTTATAGACTCATCATGACAGGCATTTTACTAGACACAAAAATTGTTGTGGCAAATGCAAAGTACCCTGCCTGCTTCCTCTTGGAGCTTGAGGGCTATGGAAAGGAGATAGAAATAAAAACGACAAATTAATTATCACAGAATGTAAAGTACAGGCTGTATGACCTGGGCCCCTAATTCAGGGTAACGATCAGATGGTTTGATTTATTCAAGTATAATGAAATATTTGGAAGAAAGGGAAAACATGTATTTATTGGTAGAGAAGTCACTAGGAATTTTGTGTTTAGGGGAAAATGCAAGTTGCAATTCGGATAATCTTCTGTTTTCAGAGTTTTTCATGGACTCGTCCCTTCTTGGTGATGCTGGTTTAAGGAACTTAGGGCATATTTTTGCTCTAGGGAAAGGGACAACAGACCTGTAGCGTGACACAGGCCACTACTTTAGAAGCCCTTTGTTTTATGAAGTGGTTGCAAAGGCAAGAATAGATAGTATTGCATAGTGTTGAAGATACTCCTTATGGGGGAGAGGATGTATCACAGAGAATGACCCCAAATCTTCTCTTTGGAGAACAAATATAATTAGAACTTCTCTAATTAAATTTGATTGTTCAAAATAAAGTCCACTTACATTAAAGGCTCTGAGGAATTACAAGAGGCACTCACACACAAGGAAGGGCATCCTTATTTGTGATCCAAAAATAGCTCCAGTTTCTGTAGGTTTAGCTAGACCAGGGCTGGGCAAACATTTTCAGGACAAAGGCTTCTTCTCCAAGTGTCACAATCTACTGTCTATTTATTTTATTCTTCAGGTTGTCATCCCAAAATTGCTTGGCAGTTTACTAGTGGACTGCGATTTACATCTAGCTCTGCCTTGATCTAGACAATTCCTATGTGGCTAAGTTTTAGAGTTTTGCAATACCACCAGTCAAGCACGGTGGCAGTCCTCCAACAGAGTTGCTGGATGTGGATGTGTATATATTTCTAACCTTGGACAATAAGCATGGACCTGTAAGAGACCCGAGAGCCTCTCTAGAAATGTGGCTCAGCTGATGGATCATCTAAACAGAGAACAAAATTCACTAGAGTATGTTAGACTTTTTCTTTTTCTTTTTCAGTTAAGATTTATTGGAACTATGTGGTCTAATTTACAATGCTCAAATCTTCCAGCAGTAAAGGAAAACTGTGACTGATAATTTTCTAATTTAGAGCCTCTGGCAAAGGGAGGCAAATTCTACCTGGAGGTACCCAGTAGGTTTTTGGATTCTCTGGGGTTTTAACCACCGTGGCAAAACTAATAGGTACACTGCTATCTTTTTCCTAGTAAATCTTTCTTAATAGTGATACGTTGCACCACATCAAATAAAGTTGAATACTAGAAAATTTATCTAGTTTACCAGGTATTTCTTTGCCAGGAATTTGCAAGCAGATTATCAGCTGAGTTCCTGAAGAAGGGTTTGGAAGTTAAGGTAGGAATTATTTACCCACCAGACCCTCCCTCATTTTTGAGAACAAAGCTAGACTACATTTGCCAACCATGTTGATGGTGTGACCTTAAGGCCATGTTCCCTCAAATGAAATGTGAGCATCTGCCATGTGTTTCACTTCCAGGCTGGGCTTTTAAAAGCATCCCATGTGGTTATGTCAAAGCCTTTTCACTTCAGCTGGCTGTCTCCTGCTGGCCCTAGGAGATGGCAGAGCCAGAGGGGGAATGAGGGCCATGGAGGACCTTGCAGAAGGCGGCAACCTGAACATCACCCTGTAGTAGAGAGTGATTGTATTTGAACTTATTTTTATGGTAGCTTAGTTTAATTTAAGGAAGACATGGTTAAAATGCTAGAGGAAAATGGCTTTACAGAAAGCAAATATGATTTTCTTGCTGCTAAAGCTAAGTAGGGACCCGATTAAATATTTTTAAAATACATATGAGCAAATATGTAATCTAAGCTGGTGAAACAATTCAAAATTGTTACACTTTAACTGATTCAAAATTCAATCAAATTTTAACAAAATTTAAATAAACAGAAAACACATAAATTTGAGTTTTCAAACTGGCAATTCATTCACACGTACACATACACACCTAAACATATAGTTAAATTTTAGTCGTTTGTATCTTAGCTTTACAAACATTTACAAACAATTTTTCATTTCTGTGGTTTTTAAAAATAATTATAATGGTATCATCCAGTTACTTAAGATGATTTACAAAATGAAATCGAAATCTATAAGATTACTGAAACTGCTGAAATCAACGACTCCTTGAACTGGAGAATGAATTAAAATTTGCCATGGTATAAATTCTCCATAAGAAATACTATGGAGAACATATGTAAAACCTGTTCTTTAATAATAATCAGTATTTTTCAAGATCTATGCTTATTATTTTTCCTCAAAGTTATCACTTATTTTAACAATAAAAGATATGCACTCAAGAAAGTAGTGTTAAAGGCACTTATGTTTTTTCTTCGTGTAATTGCATATTTAAGATATTTTGTAATTGTCAAAGAAAATGTCTTAAACAAAATGATAAACTTGATTATGTATCTTAGAAATATGGTGTTCAATGAAATTTAGAAAGGCAAGGTGTAAACACTATACAAAGTCAGAGAGTACATTTTAGAAACCACTAATATTTCTGAATTTTGGTTGTAAGAGGATATGAGTTAATGGGCTGGAGATAAACACTATCATTTTAGGTGGAAAAAAATCACTGTAAAGTTTTTGTGTTATTGTTTCTTGTTTGTCTGTTTGTGTTTGTTTTTACATATACCAGGGCTATCCAGAAAAAATCCAGCCATAAATGCCTCTATCTTTCATATTACATGGCTGGATACTTTCCAGACAGCCCTCATAGACATATATACTCTTATATTAATGCATTTGGGGGAGATACGAGCTTTGTTACAGAAACTGCCAAGTTCCACATCAGGTGTTTCAAACTGATTTGCTCTGTGGTCTGTTCATAATTGTAATTTTGATTATTCTTTATAAACGGAAATGCCTGTAAAGATTTATTCCATGCCTAGAATTGGAAAGAGTTATTTTTGAAAAATAATTATACATGATTATACCATTATGTTTATGTTGCTTAAACAGTGGATTACAGTGGATCTATTTGTATTTTAAGCTAAGCTTTTGGAAGACAGATATCCTGGTCTGATGTCTCCAGTTTTCATCAAAGAAACAGAGTAAAATTAAATATCATTAATGATAGCCCAAAAATAGTGGTTACAATTTACATTTTATAAGGAAGCATAGCTAAAAATGTCAAATCATATATATTATGAGTTTTTTTATTTGGGACTTTTTTTTTTTTTTTGAGATAGTTGAATGTGTATCCAAGGACAGAAACAAATCTATCATCCTTGGATTTAATTAATCTTTTTATTGTGTTGGAGATGGATTTATTTTAGAGGAAAGTTACTTTCTTTAGCTCTGGAGACTCACTAGTTATTTTCTAATAGGTTTCATTCAGCTCAGCATCCAAATCCTGCAGCATTAGTGCTGCTCATTTCCATTTAGATGAGTGCTTGATTAAATTACAATGGCATTCTGACTTCTTAATATAAACCTTTGTATTTTTGAGCAAGGAAGTGTAATCTTTTTACATAGTTTAACAGACTGGAATTTGGATGTTACTCCAACACTGAGGCTTTGTTTTAGTTAGCATTTTCATCATCATGTACTTACCTTTCAGAGCTTTGTTAAGTGTATAATGGTTTCCTGCATGTTTTTTTTTTCCCCATCCAGGATAGTATTTGAATTACTCTAGGGGACTTAAAAAAATTAATAGTCAGCATATGAGAAGAAACAAGTGAACGAGAAAAGGGTGAAGACAACCATGAAGTCATTAAAATTGAAGATGAAATCTAAAATATGAGGAAAGAAGGAAGGCTGCATAACCCTTTGAAAAATTTTCCAGCTTTACTAGATAGCATACAGGCTTTCTCATTTATCCATAAAATTATGAGGCATTTTCTTCTGTGAAAGATCAATCCTTCAGAAAGTGTTCTTGTTGTTCTCCATTAGTGACCTGTAAAATACATCGTTCCCATGGTCGCTTGCTTTTTCTGTTTTATTCATCTTATCTTGTGTATTAGGTCTTTACATCAACATCTAATTACATTCTAAAATCTTTCCCCTTAAGTAGAAACAAGTGAAGTAAAAACGTTGTGGTAGGGGAAGGTAGTCAAAGGATAAGCTGCATCTGTGACCTTAGAGGCCTGGTCCAGAAAAGAACTTAATGATATCCATTCCGATGTCACCTTCTTAAGTCCAAGGAATTCCTCTTTTTTTCCCCTCTAATCCATTATTGGTTATTGTCTTATGATAACTACCTACTAAATCTATTCAACTCCACACCTTATCATTAAATTCATGTTCTGGAAATCCCTATCTCTGCAATGCTGATCTAACCACTATACTAGACGTACCTTACTGTCAATCTCCCTATTAGATCATCAATTGTATTCATGTTTTCAATTCTCTCCCATATGACTCAACTATTAAATTGTGCTTAGTCTAAGTCAGTTATTAAAATCTCTTTCTTCATACTACGGATAGAAACAGAAAAGATTATGGGAACTTGATCCTGCCCAAAAGATAAAGATATATTTTATTCACAGCTATATTTGTATTTATATTCACTTATATATAAAAAACATCTCCTGAAAGAATTGGGGAAATTTCTCTCATTAGACACAGGAAGTGTTACCCACGTTTTCTATGACACGTTTTCATGTTTACACACATAATACTAGCCATTCCATGCTCATGAAGAGGGGAATCCTGAGAATGAAGCTCCTAGGTTGAGAAGGGCAAATCAGAAAATAAAGGACAAAAAAGAAATCTGTGTTCTTGATGACATTTCAGCCACTGAATTAAACAACTAGAGGGACGACTGACCTCTAGAGCCTTTGCTATACAAGATAATGAATTTTCTTTATTGAATTGAAATTTTTTTTCTGACAAGACAGTCATATCTAGTGTAGTACACAGACACAGTTCTGGAGGGATGATTTAATAAGTTCATTCATTTGCAGGACACAGCAGAAAGCCAGGCACATAAAATACTTAAAAATGAAAATTATTACTATTGAGTTTCTTTTTTCTAGTATTATTATTACTTATAGTTTTATAGTTTACAGTTAAGATACACATACTTTTCTTAATAATAAAATTTACACAAGAAAATCCTGTCATTACACGACAAAATTACTTATTTCCTTACCATTAATTTTTTAACCATATTTTTGTAGGTATTTCCCTGATAAATTCCCAAATTATAATATCAAATTTAATTTCCTTCCACAGAGGACTATTTTGATCTTTTAACTGGAGTGTATCATGTTTTGAGCCTGGTGATTGAACTGGGATTGAAAATTGAGCTAGGATTCAGAGAGGTTTTAACCATCCAGTTGATAGATTTCTCTGACTGCTTATTTGAGTAGGGTACCTTATCTACATCTGTGCATGGCTTTTCCCTTTCCATGTTTCATATGTTCTACTAACTCCAAGAAATTAGGCTCTAATTTTCCCCCTGGCTTTAGAGGAACAGTGTATTTCTGTCCATATTAATAGACACTTTTGTTTTCATCTTGAGCAGACTTCTATGTAATACTTGTTTTCTGTCCCACCTTCACCTCCACTCTGTGGTGAATGTTGCCACCAATTTATGAATCTTTCTGGAGTTCATTTACATAAATAGATTTCTTCCTAGGTCATTTCAGAAAGGTTTAAACTTTCATGAATTTTCTAAATTAGTTACATCTTTATTATTCTGTTTCCAGACTTACTCATATTGTTGCTGTTATCTTGTTTGTATTCTAATTCTTTGTTAAAGTTTATGCTTTTTATTTTATAACTTTATGGTAATTTTAGTGAGTCTTAAGTGGGAATGGAGATAAACACATATGTTCAATCCAACTGTCTTTCCAGATGTCTTTTATTTTGTAATTTTTTTGTAGTCAGCTTCAAATTACTTGGTACATCTCTATAAAATAAATGCTCCATTACTTTATCCATGTCTTTCTTAATAAATTTTAAAGCGTTACTGGGATCTACAGGACAAAATTCAAATATCTTTACCCTGGAACCACTTTCTGCCCCAGTATTTCATTCATATTTTCCTAAACATGACGTTGAATATTCCCATTCACTTATTGACTAATACCTTCCTCCTAGGCATGTGTAAAAACTTTCTTTACTTTTATACCACCATTATATGAATAGATGTGCTATTCCCATTTACAAATGTGGGTTTCTGGAAGGGTGAATTTATTTGTTTAATGTCAAGAAATGGTAAGTGTCAAAGTCATATGTTTACCTAGAACCACTGGTTTCAAAGCACAGGTTGTTTGCATTACACCAAGATGCTCTACAACTGAATGTTCCAATCTGAAACCTTATCTATGGATTTTACCCCTATTGCATTAATACACTGTTTAACAGACAAGCCCTAGGTGGGTGAGTTTTGAACAACAACAACAACAACAACAACAACAACAACAAAATTCTCTATTTCCCTTTTGTAAATATAAATTATATTTTCAAGAGAGAAATGGATGGAGGAGGAAAAATTAGTGAGCCAGAGAATTCTTTAGGAAAAAAAGGAAAACAAACAAAAAACCTTCTAATTATCCATATTACAAATCACAGGCATTTTTTAAAGCAAAACATAGTTATCAGATTTTTTTGTACAACTGCCTTGTGCAGAAATCAGTTATATTAAATAAAGATAACAGCATCAGTTTTATCTCACTTTTTGATATGAGCAAACCCCTAAAAGTTCACAATTTTATTCTAAAGACATCTTATCAGTGGGAATAATTTAAATTTTCTTTTATTTGGTTTATTTGTATTAAAAAATAATTAGGCCTCTGTACATAGTTATTTTCTGTAATTGTGAGATTCTATAAAAAAATGTCTCTAACACCTGAAAGTTAAAGATTGAAATTTTTCTATTTTTCTCGATTGAAATTTAAAATTAGAAGTCACTGTTCTCTGCTTCGCAAATGCTGCTGCAATATTGAAACATGCAAGCTGAGCCACTCGGTTTTGGTGCACTATACATTATGTGGGCAAATTTCTAAAAATTTTGGGCTTTGACAAGAGTGAAGATGTAAAGTTATATATGTTATAAAATTAAACACCACCAAAACACAACTGTAAAATATATGAAAGACAAATACAATCTGAAAAGCCTTAGCTATTTACTTCTAAAGTTGTGCTTTTATTGAAGGTATATGTACAACAGTAATAATCATGGCATTTTATACTCTTTTTTTTCTTTTTTTTGTATGTGGGTATCTCCCTGGCTGGGAATCGAACCCAGGCCGCAGCATTGACAGCGCCAGCGCTGAAGCCTTAAACCACTACACCACCAGGGAACTCCCATCATTTTATAGGTATTTTGTCAAAACAATGCTTCTATAAATTCTCAAGTATATAATTAATGTTAAATCTTCTTTTATTATTTAATGTATCACCAAGGTGATAGTATACGTATATCATATCTGACATTCTTTTTACATACCACCACCATGAAATACAAATTATTTACCCACTTTATAGCTGAAGAAAAAATATGTCTAGAATATTTAAGTAACCTTAAACCATATGACGTTTTCACTATGCTCCATTGCTATAAGGGGTAGAGTCAGGAATTTCTCTCTCGTGATCTGAAGTGAAGGCAGTTTTTTCTAACCAAGATTTTGTGTTGCTGAGGGTAGGAGTAGGGAACTGTGGTCTCTCACTGCCTCTAGGATTTTATTACTCTGTCCAGAACAGTGTCCAAATTCCAGCTCCCTTTTAAGCAAACTGAGATTTTGCTTGGAAAATTATGTCTCTCTTTCTTAATAACAGTTTTGTTTTGCTTTTTTAAAATTCTCCAATGTTATCTGTAGAAACTTGAACCCTTATAGACAAGAGCACATCCAGTTACAATGCCCATTCATGGGGAAATCAGAGTAGAGATGATGGTTTTGTGTCTCATAGTAAAGACAGACACTGAAACTTAACATATTATTTATCTTAGTGTTTTCATTTTTAGTCATTTTTATATTAGATTGATAACTGTCTTTGCCTTTGTACATCAGTTAACTAATTAATGTAAAGATTCTATAAAATACATAATTAATTAGCAAATTGTGATGTGTAGATGTATGTTACTAACAAAAGATACACTGATAATAGTTGGATATTATAATTTCTATTCTACTGAACAACATATTAAATGCTATGTAATCTCTAGTTAGTTACTTCTATAGTTATCAATCAATATAATTCTCTCATTTATCCTTTAAGTACATAGAGGACTAAGATTTATGCTACTTACACCTCCTATTTGTTAATCGGAAAATATCTTGTGTGTAACTACATACTAGGTGTTTAGTTACTTAGGGAAGTATTATGTAAGTATACTGTTATGCACTTTTTAAATTTTCTATTTTGTACCCTCAGCCTAGTGTCTGCATAGTTTATTTTTTCCCACAAGTAATAAAGGATAGCACAGGACATCCCTGTTGTCAAGTGTTATATGACATTAATCTCAAAATAGTTGCAAATAATTTCAGATACTAGACTCAAACAACACATTAACTAAGAGTTCATTGTAACTGAATAAAATATAGAGATAATAATGTAATAAGAAATTAAGGAAAGATGAGAGAGGTTGTATAAGAAAATGAGTTCAGAGATGTCAAGAACTTCTTTCAACTATGATTAGTTGTCTCTTGAAAGAAATCAGTTTGCAATTGTAGTGTTACAGATCTGAATAGTTCAACACACCACTTTGAATACCTCACATTCTCAGATAGAAATAATCCAATCTTTTGTTAAAGGACCTTAGAATTTGTGTTTTTATCATTTCTAAGTTCCTGCAAATAATTAATTGCAAATGAAAAAATTTTAAGCAATATTTTGTGTAGTACATGTTTCTTCTTTTTCCTTTGTTACCTTTGTTTCATTTTACCTTGTTTAGTTTACTTACTAGCCAACATGTTTTGCTCGATAACTAATATTACATTGCTTTGAAAAACTAAATGATAACAAATAACATAATCTACTCTCAAGACATAATTACCTCTTCTACTAAACGATTTGGTTTTTATGACATGGTTCATGTTTTGATATATTTTCTTACACACTGATACAACTGTATTTTAATGATCAATTGAGAAGAACCACACCAACTTTGCCTATCAAGAAATTTGATGTATTTATTCGATGATATGTGTATAAAGGTCCAAGTGAAAACTTTAAAATTATCTTTTACTAGAACCAATTATATCTTTACATTGAACCAAGAAAATGTCTCAATATCACTTAAATACATATCAAAATTATTGAAAGAAACCCTTTTTATAGAAATATTGTCCTTAATATCATCATCTTTGCCTTGACTGTTTAAATAAACACTGGAGATAGTTTATCTAAAATACCTGCTGGTCTGTTTACGTGATACCAATGCTTACTTCGGTGGGATATGTTGCATAGTTTACTCTTTGTTATGTTAAGCCATGTTTATTACCCATCTCTCTAGGATAACAAAGATGTCCTGTGGTACGTGTGATTTCCAATATTTGCCCTTGGCTAAAACAGGAAATGAAAAGAGTGGCCAGATGAGAAAATGCCAGAGGCATTCAAATGAGCCATATGCCATGGGTAAGCATTATTTACTCAAAAATCCCATAATTATTGGGATCATTTTGCAATTCCAGAAGGTAATCATAAAGTTATCTTTATGTATTGGAAGAATAGTAAACAGGAATTGCTATGAAGAAATCATTAGACTGAAGCTGTTTCTGATGACCTGAAATAGATGTTTATGTCGAAAAGAACTTCAGTATGGCACCTACTAAGTTACTTGACAAAATGAACAAAACCATTAACCTAATCATTCATCTTCAGAAAATCTGTTCAAGTAAGACATTCTTAAAAAAAAAAAAATGTTTCATGCAAAAGAATTAATTGCCATTCTACTTATATTAAATATACATTAGAAATACTATAGTGGTAATAATAATGTTATTAATAATTATTGAGCTTTTACTATGTAATTGACCCTTGTCTATACCTTGCCTTACTTAATCTTGTCAACAGTCTAATAAGTTAGGGCCAATTGTCACATCTAGTTTGAAATGAAGTAACTGAACCTCAGAAGGCTTGTGTAATCTAGGCAAGTCTCACACATAACATATGCTTTGACCACCTGACATTTTTAATATTCATGAGTTAGAGTATACTAATGTCATTTAGACTACATTGCAAAAGTCTTTAATAATGAAGTTTATTGTAAAACAATAATTGAGTGTGTCTGCTTGTGTATTTTGTATGAATCTTGCTTTATAAGTAAAACATGCAAAAAAATACTCATTGTGCTCTTAGAATCAACCAGTTCTCTGTCCGCAGCTTCCTCAAGCAATGTGTTTTGATGAATTTATTCTCAGTCATTCTTGGGATTTCCCTCTGTGTCCAGTCAGGGTTCACTTTATCAGTGAACCACTGGTGTAGTAGCACTTGGAATTTTACGGTCTGTAGTTACAGTCTTGACATTCTTAGTAAAGTTACCTTTGAATTTATGTTTTGTAGGTGAATTCTCATGGACTGCTGGAGTTTGTGTTGGGAACTTCAAGACTCAGCTCTCTTGCACCTGTCCCTTCACGGCCTGTACCCCACGGTGCCTGGTTTCACTTCCCTCGCCCAGTGGTCTTTTCCCCACACTTTGTTTGTGGGCTCCGGGGTGGGCTATGGTAGTCGTAGTCTTTGCCCAGTGCTGGCAGTGCCAGTGTGGGTTTGGCAGATGACTCTGCCATGTTGACACTCTTCCTCACTGCTGATCCAGTTACAAGTGCACCTGAGCATAGAGGTTCTTGCTTATGATGTAAAAACTTGCAATATATCTATGAAATCATGAATGTTGTGACAACTGCAAAGACATCAACATACCCTGGCAAAAGTCCATGGTTCTTTAACGTAGTCACAAATCCTAATACAGAAAATTGGAGGGAGGACCACTCATAATGAAAAAAAAAAAAAAAAGGATCCTAGCTACCAATGATGCTAACAAAATAAAGGGGGTCACATCAGGTCCTGCAGCACGTTTCCCCAGCCACTTTTATGATATGGCCTCTTGACCATTTTTTGTACAGAAATGAGGTTCTTCTCTTCAATATTTTATGTTCCTTTTATCATTCTGTGATCATGTGTCTTTTAAGGTATAATGTGAATGAATGAGGTTAATTTCTATTTGCCTTTTCTAAAAGTTCATTCTAGACACAATAACTGATATAAATACATATATATGTATATGTATTTATAAATAATATGAATACACACACAGTGCTTGACCTCTCCTATTTGCTTTCATGTTTCTGACACTCTGTAATATTACTATCATAAAATTCATTTGTGTACTTACCCTAAACTCTTGTTCTATAGTCAACAAATTCTTATTAACTTTTAGCTTTGTAAATGCTATTATTTCTCTCTCTTTCTCACTCCAGAATTCAATTACCATTACTCATCTTAAAATTAAGATTTTTTTTTTCTATTTCTTCCTTCATTTTGTACTTAAATTTATAATCCTCATATTTTATCTTTATTTTTTTTTCAAACACACATGAACACACGGACTGTTTAACTGCAATGGGAAAGGCTTGGGTTAGCGCTGAGATACACAAACTGGGAAGGAAGAGAAACTGAGACCCACAAGAGGCCAGGAACATTCAACTCTGTGATTCTCTAATTCTTTGGATGTGGGTTTAGAAAAATGCTTCTACTGTGAACACTGCAAGAGATCAGTGTCCTCTAGATGCAGGAAAGTTCTTGGGGCGATGGGCTATTCAGGACACTCAGGCACAGTTCCTGCCCCCGCCAATGAGGGGCTGACTTACCGCCCATGGCCAGGAATGAAGGCTTGGTACAGTTGATAAGGGGCTCTGTAAGAGACTTGGGGGGTAGCTGAACATAAAATGAGATGTGAAGCCTCTCTAAAGCCAATAGTCTCTTTAATAGGAATTAGAAAACCACTGTGCCAAACTATGAGAGTTTCATACAGCAACTCTTTACGAGTACAGTTTTGGGTTCATTAGCAAAAGCAATTAGGAGGTCAAAAACTATAATCTTTACTGGGCTACTGATGCCTTGTGATCATCGGCAAGGTCCTTAATCTTTATTTTTCCTGCTTTTAGTTTCTTCAACTTGTAAAGTATACATGAGATAATGTGAGTTAATGAATTAGTGTTCCTAAAATAAAAAATAAGCTTGTCCAACTAGTGGCCCGCAGGTCACACGCGGCCCAGGACTGCTGTGAATGTGGTCCAATGCAAATTCGTAAACTTTCTTAAAATATTATAAAAAAACTTATTTAGCTCATCAGCTATTGTTAGTGTTAGTGCATTTTATGTGTGGCCTGACAATTCTTTTTCCAGCATGGCCCAGGGAAGCCGAAAGGTTGGACAACCCTGATATAGAACATCACTAAATGTAGTCAGGAGAAGTAATTACTGACGTGGAGAAGAGGGCAAGTTTTAGGCTAGAGGATACTGTGTTTTTGCAGGAGCAGTGAGTGCCCTTTAACTGTTAATTTCTTGTCTTCGCTAGCAATGATGTCTCCTACTTTGATGCTGATAAATTGAACAGATCCTTCTAGCTCATAAATGTCAGTACCAGCCAAATAGATATTTTGCTAATGTTCTCCATATAATCTGATGCAATTAATCCCATGATAATAGACAAAGTGATGTAGCAAATAGTGTTGTGATCTAGGGTCAAAAGAAATAAACATAGTGCTGCTTAATTGTGTGACCTTGTGCTAATCATTTAAATGAGATTAAAATTTGTAATGGCTACACTATGCATAATCATCTCTCATTCAAGATAGTTGTAAGGCTATGCAGGAATATCTTAAAGTGTCTTAAAATATTTTTTGAACTTCAAACAGATAAACAGACATCATTACCATATGCTTGCTCTGATTCTTGCAGTCAAACCTGAGAAGCAGATTGCTGTGTTTGTCCTTCATTTCCCTGTAGTTTTCTTTTCTGAACATTTTCATTATGGTGAAACAAAGAGATATTGTTTTATAAATGCATTCATTCATTTATTCATCAATAATCAAATATTAAATGCTTTAAAATATTAATAATTGATAAGAGGTAAAGAAAAGTTAATAGACAGGGATATAAAAAAGTATAATACCATGTTTTAATTAAGAGGAGAAAGTATAAGAAAAATTATCTAACAAAGTTGGTTAGTGTTTTCCATAACCAATTGGTATATAACAAATTTTTTCAATCTCAGCAGCTTACAAATATATACATATATCATCTCATAATTCCTGTAGGTCAGGAGTCTGGGTATAGTTTAATTTGATTATCTACTGTTGTTCTCACAACTTATGACTGAGCTGTGGGTCAGCCTGCATTCTTATCTGAAGGTTCGACTGAAGGACAATGTGCTTCTGAATTTGTTCAGGTCATTGGCAGAATTTATTTCCTGTTGGCTGTATGTCCAAGGCTCCTGCTTTGTCTTAGCTGTCAGCTGGAGGCTGCCCACAGCTCCTAGGTCACTTGTAATTCCTTGCCATTTGGGCTTTTCTACTATAGTCACTTCATCAAGACAGCAAGGAGGTTTGTCACGTTAGAGAAGGCCCAGACAGGCTCTTAGGAGCTTTAATTGAATCATGTCACACGCAATGAAAATAATTTCCTTTTTGCTTTACTCAAACCAACTGATTTATAAACTTAATTACATCTACAAGATTTTATCATTGTGCCCTATTTCACTGGCTAGAAGCAAGGCACAGGTGTTGCCCACACTCAAAGAGAGTGGATGCAACGTGATGCTGACACCCTGAGAACCATGCCTTGGCCTGACCACACAGCTATGGGAGAGTCTGAGCTTGAAAAAAATATGACTTCAATTCATTTTCACATTAACAATAAAAATAACAGCTAATGCCATAAATAATTGAATGTTAAGTTGGTCGTATAGAATCTGTCACAATAGTACATAGTACTGCAGGCAACACAGGATGTAGCTACGGGATGGTGTGTGCAGGAGGAGCTTTCGATTCATACAGGATGATCAGGAGAAGTATCTCTGTCAGTTCTGTGTAGGCAATGACCTTAGGGAAGCCACGCATTCTGGGCTGAGCAGTAAATTTGGTGGTATAGCTGAAGTGGTGTGCAAAAAAGATGGACGTGGTAGGAGATTATGTGATGAAAAGGGTTTGTCATCTTAGGCTTTGCAAGCTGTAATTAGGTGTTTCAATTCTACTCTAAAAAAAAAAAAAGAAAGAAAAAAGAAAGCATTGGGGAGGACCATTTTCAAAGGATGGTTCAGATATTGTCACACATGGCAGGTGACCTTGATAGGAAATGAGGAAGCCGGGAGCTCAGTTACCACAGACATTTAGTAAAAAGCTGAGGTTGATACTGAGTGTTGAATACTTCTTAATGAGTGGTTAAATCCTAGATTTTTTTTTTCCAAGATAAAATTGGCAGGATTTGTGGATAGATTAGATGTGAGTTGTGCCTCCAAGAATTTTGACCAGAGCAACTGGAACCACGGAGTTGCTATTTGCTCCGATGGGCAAGTCTGTAAGGGACGCAGGGCACAAGCCATTCATGTCCAAGCTTTGCTCCCTGGAGTATCCTGCTACTTAGCAGGAAGATGAGAAGGGCTCACGGGAGCTCAGTGTTGGAAAGATCAACCAATTGTTGACTTGCCATTTCCCAAAATTATCATCCTCTTTATTTACAATCTGGAAGAACCTACTTCTTTATTCAATTTAAGATTTTATAAAATATTGGAAACATATTTGGCTTTAAGCAGCTTCTTTCTGCTCAAATGCCCCTTAAACAAGAACACAGGAAATTTCTAATTGAAACAAATTAGAAATGCATAGAGAAAATGCATAGAGAAAAAAATACAAACCTCAGTACTGCCCAATCTGCATATATATTTCTGATCAGCCCCCTTTGCCTTTGAGTGTGACGTAGTGTGTTGGGATATTTTATGGCCTGAAAAATATTTTCCAAAAAGAATCTGCTTAATGCCTTTTCCAAAATGACTGCAGTTTCAGTACCCACGTTCATTCTTTGGGCTAAACATGGAGTCCATGCAGAAATGGAAACGCTCTGAGAAAATAGCACTGATATCACCAGTCACTCTGCCTTAATGTAGATTAATTTGTCAGCTCTTAGACTAAGACCACTGACAGCCAGGAGACCGCAGCTTGTTAAAATGGGATATAGAACAGTGTTTTGCTCGAGGGTGCGAAAGGGAGTTTCTGAACCTAATTGTTATTCTTAGCCTAATTCACAGTGTGGTTTTAGGAGCCATCCCTGTCTTTGGAAAGGAGGCAGCTAGAGTGTAAATAATCATTGGAATATTTATTGTCTTCATTTCTTTTTCAGGTTTACATATATTTCCATGTCTGCTACTAAAACGCTATATCATGTATTTCAAATTGATCTTTATTAGCAAGATCAGTAAAGAATTAATAAAAGCTAATTAAAAGTTAAGCTTGTCACAAAGGATGCCTTCCTGTGTTTGACATTAGTGAATAGCCTGGCTTTTAATGTACAATATCTTCATATCAGAAAATTATACTGAGTTGCACTCAGGGTAATTAGTTTTTCAAATGCAGTAACTTCAAGCTATTTATGTTTCTTGAAAAAAAAATTACTTCTGAGTAATTTGTTTCAATTTTATGAACCAAGGCCCAGTTATTATAGGTCTTACAGAAGCAGACGTTCAGCAGGGGGGATGCTTCTCTCTCTCTCTCTCTCTCTGTGCTCTCAACAGTTTCTGATTGGACATACAGAGGGCAAGGAGTTGTAAGAAATTTGTCACTGCTTTGCTTTTAACATCATTGTGGTACAGCTGAAAGGCCTGTGAGAGACTAGCTTATAAGCAATGGGAGTGAGGCAGAGAGTTAGAACCTGCACTGTAAAATCCTTTGCTTCCACCCTCTTCACAACATGTGGCACCTCATTCATTTCACTACGATGATAGAGCGCCATTTACTAGAGTGAAATGGATATCCTATGGATAAGACTGAGTAAGTGTCTATCACACTCTAGGGCCTGAGAGCACGTCCAGCTCCGCCCTCCCGTTGTCTTGTATTTCAGAGTGACATGCACACATTTCAGGGTTTCTCATTCCAACACACTGGAATGTCCTTGGAATTGACAGCACAGCCTTGCAAACTCTTCTTCAAAGAACAGGCATTCAGAATATGAGTGCGCATTATATTTCATAATTAAATTATTTTTTGTCTAATATAAGCATTATGTTTTTTTCTTAGCTTTCCTTCTAAGAAGACCTTACAATTCATAAGATTTGACAAAGAACTCACCTTCCTAATTTCATGTTTATTTTGCATATTACCGTTTACCTGATAGTAGAATGACCACAGCTAAATAGAATTGTGCTTTCTTTCTTTCTTTTTCTTTCTTTCTTTCTTTCTTTCTTTCTTTCTTTTTTCTTTTCTTTCTTTCTTTTTTTTTTTTTTGTACACCTGTGGAGGAACAAAAGAGAAAGGGTGCTGCTAACAGTAGATGCTGACAGGTGGAGGAAATGCAAGCATTACCTGGGAAAAACCAGCATTATCAGTTAGTGGTAGAGCTCAGGGGGCTCTGTAGTTCAGATGATGCTTGTTTTTGTTCTGTTTCCTTCCCCAAAATTTGTGTATCTGAGTATCCACCCTGTGATTGTTTAAGAATTATTTATTAATTATCTACTAATTATCAATAATTAGTTATTAATACAACCTCTACATATTTTGTAAAAATTAATCATATTTTATAAAATATACTTTAAGTTATTTATTAGTAAAAATGTTTTATAACCATGTACAAGTATTAGCCAAGGTTTGAATGATGATCTAATTTCTATAGTAAATATATCCTGGACTTTTGGGAGAGGGCCATTTTAATGTATGCAGTTTTCCTAAATTGTGGATGTGTGAATCCATATGAAAATGTCAGGCTAGTTAAACTTGTTAAATGCATAAATATAGATTAGTTAAGATATAGAATGGTTCATATTAGAATCATGCGAGATGGCATAGGGGAGAATGGCTAATTAGACAAATACTAAAATTTTCTGAAAGGATCTGTAAGAAAACACTGTTTTAAACATCACATGCACAAGAGTGTCATGAAAAAGTTTGATAGAAAAAAAGTTTTTATTTTCAAATTAGGTCCAGATTATAAACCAACTCTGGAATCTTCTGTGAGACAAAACTAATCATTGCCATGTTGCTCAAACTATTGGTATAACTCTGAGAAACATATCTTGTAGGGTTGAAAGGAAAAGAAAGTTCAGAATATTTCTAGTAGCACTGGGCTTGAAGGGGTCCCCTGGTGGTGTAGTGGCTAGGCTTCGGCGTGCTCATCCCCACAGCCTGGGTTCGATTACCAGCCAGGGAACTACACCCCGCCCCCAAAAAAAAAAACCCAAAACAAAACAAAACAACAAAACATTGGGCTTGCAATATTAAAACTGGCAACACTAAGTATGCGGTGTAGAATTATTAATTAAGCCCTGTTAAATGCTCCTTTAATTTTACTATGTACCGCTGTAGTATGTTTCAACGTATTTCATGTAATCTTCACACCAAATAATTCACACTGAAATGTATTTACTGCATTTAAAATATCTTGCCAAAAGGGATTCTCCACAGAAGAGAAACTTGCAACTTAATGTAATAACCTTTTAAAATCCTTTGAATATTTGACATGACCAATGTGTACGCTAGATGGCCTGTTCGAAGATGCTTCAGGGCATTTCCTTAAATAGATGCATGTATTTGAATTTGCTATGTTTTCCATCAGTCCTGGCTGAATCACAGCCCCAAATTAGCTGATCTGATTCAAAGCCATCTCCCACGACTTCTCTACACAGTAGCCGAAAGTATCATGGAAAAACTTAAGTTCAGTCCTTTACTCTTTTGCTGAACACTTTTGAGTTCACACCCCCATTTCAGTTCGAATATAAACCAACCTCCTTAAAATGCTTTATTTAAAAGCCCCAGATGATGCCCACCACGTCTTAGTTCTCAGACCCCTCAAAATACATTCCCCCTTGTTCACTCTGGTTCTTCGGCCACCACACTGGCTCCAGGTCACATGCTTTCTCCAAATGTCTCATGTAAGGTCATTATTCAGATTTTATTCTGACTCTGCCTGAACCAATTTTCCCCAAATATCTTCATGGTGAAGTTCCTCACCTCTTCAAGTCTCTGCTCAAACACCATCAAATGGAGACCTACCTGTATCAGCCTGAATAAAAGCGTAGCCCACTCCCAGTCCCCACTTACGTCACCGACCTATTCCTTGTCCTGCTTTACTTTCATTCCATAAAGCAACATTGTCTTTCAGTGTAAACCATCATGGATGTGTTCATGTGTGTTGTTATCTGTCGCCCCATTATCTTCCCTCCACCGAGGCAGACGTCTTCGGTTCACTGAAGGATCTTTGGGAAATGGAATAGAACATGGCTCGTTGTGGGCCATCAACACAAATGTTTGTAAGTTGAATTACATAAAAATGAAGCATAAACAAAGCATGCTTTGACTTACATATAAATGGTGGTATAAAATTGTCAGTTTTCATCAGAAACAATTGGACAAATATAAGACAATCTTTTTTTTTAAGATGAGCAAATTGTATAGAATTGAGAATTCACCTTGGGATGATTCAGAATCCATCCGTTGTTTGAATTTTCATTAAGCAATGTCTTTAAGTTCACCAAATTAACCCAGCAAGCAAAAAGAAGAGGCTAAATCCAGAATTATTTATGAAGTGCATATTAAATGATATTTGAAATCACACATTAATGATCACAACCAATGAAATGAGGTCAAATGCCATGTATCAGAAAGACCTTCATATGGAGAAAAAGTCATTTGGCTCATTTCGATAAGCTTTATTATGTTCGACAAATCAAGGAGTAATATAATTTAAAATTTCATATCAAAGGTTTGTAATTTTCATACAGAAAAATGTTCACAGGTGTTCATAATTCTTGTTCACTTGGTACTTTTTAACTAAATGCTTAGGTCGTGACATTTTCCCTTTGAAATAAAGTCTTTCTTGCATTTTGCAAGTAAAAGTTATATGTTATAGTATTTGAATGACTGGTGTTATGCATCTGCTCTATCAAACTACAGACAGATTTGTTGCTGAAGCAGAATGATTTGATCTCTGGGGTAGGTTAAACCACAGTGAATACTACAAAAGAAAGGCTGCCGTGGAGACTTGGTGAAGTCTTCCCGCCTTCCTTTTCCTGTCCTTTACATTTCATTGATGTAAAGAATTGAAATATAACTCTGAGTAAGAGCCCACAGCAAAATTGTTCTTGGAGTAACAACCTCCTGATCGTGAAAATGTGAAATGATGAAAGGTTAGACTATGCTTTAATTGATTCTTACAAAGGTTATAAATGCATTATTATTTGGGTCAAAATCAAATTCTTCATAGGTTAGCCAGATTAGTGTCAGATAAACACAGTATAATATTTGTTTCAACATGTAAGGATAATATGTTATTGTAAACCTTTAATCTTGATGACTTTCAAAGTTACCCCATGATTGAATATTTATTTCTTTTAATGTCAATCGACCATTTAAACTCTTGCCCTTGTAAAGCAAAGAGCAGTCTATCTCAGCTCAGGAAGTACGTCTCACACGGCTGTTTAAACATTTCGATGAGGATGTAAAAGGTTTGAAAATCAATTACATGCTTTCAGAATGCAATCTGCAGCACTTGATCTGAAGTGTCAACCCACAAGCATAGAAAAAGGAAATTGCTTCAGTAGCTTCCCAGTGATACTTCATAACATTTTGTATTTCAGCACCAACAGGAATCTAAGAAATGCTGTTAGGATGTAGGTGTTGAATGTTGCAACCTTTAAATGATCATTCATTTTTCAAAACATATTCAATTCAATTGAGCAAGTAAGGATGAGCATTATAGAAATCTGGTACCACTCTATAAATACACAAATACGCCTATTTCTCCCTAGCCTGAGACAATACATACTTCCTCAGGGATCTGTGACATTATCTCTGAAACCTGCCACCTATGAACTTGAGACATTGACAATCCAGGTTTACTGTCAACACATGATAGTAAAAAAAAAGTTTTAATTTATGGAAACATGATATATTAAATTTAATATTTTCATAAAGAAATTAAAATCACAACATGTTAATTACAACTTTCTGTTCTGAACAGAATATATGCAGTGGTGCCAAAATGATATATTTAAATTAAATTTTTGTTTATCAAGTGACTGTTAGATTCTGTATACTTAAATTAAAATGTCATCTTAGTCTTATTTAACGATGTTCCATGGCTTCTTATTAATCTGAAAGGCATTAAAGTTTTCAAACTAATTCATTAATTAATTTTATTTTTATTATTTTATTTTTGTCCTGGATAAACCCTTGAGCAACTGGTCAAGTCTCAGAGAATCTTTACATTAAAGGATAAAACAAAACAAAAAACATTATCTCATTATCATACCATATATAAGAATAATCAGGGGGTTCCCTGGTGGTGTAGTGGCTTAAGGCTTTGGCGCTGGTGCTGTCAATGCTGCAGCCTCGGTTCAATTCCCAGCCAGGGAACTACCCACATACAAAAAAACAAAACAAAAGAAGAACAACGACAACAAAAAAGAATAATTAAAATTTGTAGACATAATAGTCTAGAAGTAATTTTAATGCTCTTATAATTGGATTTCCTCTAAGTTTGTTTATTTTAGCTAATTTATGAATACTGTTTTTATATTTGTTATTTCCTCTCACAAGGACATAAATTCTCACGCAATTGATTAGTGTAGGAAGAGGATTTTTCAGCCTTCTCCACCACTTTTTTATTAGAAAAAGTTCCGCTAGATGCTTTTTCTTTTTTTAAGTAGGCCTAAATATCTTATAACAAAATAGTAGTATACAATATTCTAGCAAGCTATGTTTCCTGGCACAATATTGGTTTTCATTTTCATTTGCTGATATTTCAGTAATTTACGTTGAATAAAAAAAAATCAATACATTTTCTGGAAAAAATATATAGAAAAGCAGATACTGGGGAGAGGCTAACACTTGGATATAGAGAACAATAGCGGGTGAAAGCTGAGTCTCTCATTTGCATTTCTTTTAGCCAGAGATTAGTCCATAGTTACATATGACAGGGAGACTGAAACGTCCGGTAGTAAAAAACCCACAGCCTCCTCCTTTTGAAGAACCAGAGGACAGTAGAGGGCTATCAGAGCGACTGCAATCTGAAGGGGGAAAACCTCAAAAAGTAGAGTGTGGGAGAGGAAACTCCAAATATCTGGGTAGACTTCTGCCCAAATAAATACACATACATACAATATATATATGTGTGTGTGTGTGTGTGTGTGTGTATGTGTGTGTATGTATATATATTATGTTATATATGTATGATGGAATGTTGAATAGGTATTCAATTCTTTCCTCAGATTTGTGCATTTGCACACTCACTAAAATTTTTCTACAACCCCCAAACCAATACCTTCACTACTTCCCAGTCATTCATGGACGTGAGCAGCAGACGATAGCTGCAGGCGTGACGTCACGTAAGAGGAAGCAAGGCAACTCTCACGTGTCCCTGTTTCAGTTTCATACTGCAAAGACGTATCCTTTACTCGTGGCTCATTTAGTGGCGTGTTTTATACATCTTGATGTTTTCTACTGTTAGTTTTCATGTTTATAATGGCCCCGGAAGGTAGTGTTAAACTGTCCAGTGTTCCTAAGTTTCAGAAAGCTGTGATGTGCCTTGCGGAGAAATAGGAGTGTTAAATAAGTTTCATTCAGTTGTGAGTATAGTGAATTCAAAGTTTAGGAATAAGCAATATATATCGACTAGGGTGCCATTAACAGAAACACACATGAAACATGGTTATATATTAGCCAGTTGACAAAATTCTGTGACCCACAGCTCACAGAAGCCTAATCTTATTATTTCCCCTAGGAGTAATATCATAATTAAGTGTTAAAATCTAGTAATATAATTGATACACTTTATCTTCTAAAACAAATACATAATGTAGCTAATTACCAAGCACATGAGATAATTAAAAGGCTGGTAATGAAGAATGACACCCGTGAGGATATTGTTGAGCTCTTTATCTTTTTTTGTTCCATCTACAGGGAAATTTATAGTGAATAGAGAAGTATGGTCTGGAAGAGTACACGGTAAAATGTCACATCAAATATAATCCAATAAAACTTCCACAATACATAAGTACTAAAAGAGTATTTTCTGTTTTTCTCCTTTTGATAAACAGCCTCTAGTTTCCTTAAAAAAATCATTCATAGCCGTGGTCGATAGTACAAAGGAGACTGAATCTTCTAAACCATATTTTTCCCTTTTATTTTAATAATGACTTATTCCATGATATCAGCAATACATACATGGCAAGAAAGAGCAACAGATAAAATAAATGTTAAAATATAATTATTCTTTAATTTGTTTAACACCATAAATTAGAAATTAACTGCTAAATATATTTAGAATTCTTATTTATTTGAATTACATTCCCATGATCTTTTTACTTAATATGTATTTTGAAAGTGGGCATCACCTTATACTAAGAGGAGTTTACTCCCATTAAGTCATCACTTAAGGAAAAACCAAACGTTCAACCAAATAGTGTTGATTTTTTAAATTTATTTTTATTGTTAGACTTATTGGGGTGACATCTGTTAGCAAGGATTACATAGGTTTCAGGCGTACAATTCAGTGTTGATTTTTAATTCTTTGGTATTTCACAACAACAAAAAAAAGGTTAAAAATGTGTACATAACTTTTGATTTATTATTATTCTTTTCTCTCTTGGGCTAATGTAAGCTTCAAATTTCATTTCAGTGTGAGTTTGATTATTCTATTTAAGAAAGAAGAGCTTCAGGAACCAATTAAAATCTACTTCGGGGATCTGTTCCAGCCTGAGGAAATAAGCAATTTCAACTAATTCAAGTTACTTCTTTAAGAGTAGATATTTGTTTCCTATGGAATGGTTTTATTATTTTGTTTTGGATAAATTTAATTTTTCCAAAGACTCAAATTTCACCAGAATTTCAAAGACATGCAATTATATATGTGCAAAAGGAACTAATCAAACACAAATGTAGTAAATGAAATTTAATATTTTCGACATGGATTACTGGAGGAGAATGTTTCTCTTGTGGCTGGAAAGATAGGCAGAGTTTGTTTAAAAATTATTGGAAATGATATTCCAGAGGCTGTGAAAATGAGAGCAGAGAAACATAGGCTGAGGAGAAACTAAAAGCATCAACTTTATAGAGAAAAGACCTGGTAGATAAAATAGGGATGTAGCCTGAAACTGGGAGGTGGGAGGGTAGGAATAACAGTTGTTTTTCAAAATGAGAATAGAGGCTCTTTTTCTCACCCTAAACCCTAGTCCAATTATTAATGTGATAGGTTCATTACAATGAGATTTTTAAAATATGTAAATGATTTTTATACTTCTTAAGCCAGCTATGCAATTGATGTCTTAACGTAAGTAAGAACTGGAAATTTGAATTTGGAGAGAACAAAATTAAAAATGAGAATTGAAACAAGGAGGCCTATTTACATTCAAAAAAAGAGAGAACGTAAGAATAAGTACATAGATCAGGAGGCTGTAGAAAACAGTCGTTAGATGCTAGCATATGGAACTGGCAGAATTTATTTAAGAAGAGTGACAATTGAAAGGTGAGGGGATTTCCTGGTGGTGTAGTGGCTAGGCTTTGGCGCTCTCACCACCGAGGCCTGGGTTCGCTTCCTGGCCAGGGAGCCAACCAAAAAAACAAAACAAAAAAAAACAAAAAAAAAAAAAGGTGAAAGAATGTATTTTATTATGTAAGTAATATCAACTTTTATAAATGTTTATATGAAACATGTAAGTTAAATGAAGTCACTCATTTCATTTTCTACAAGCCTGGTATTTTCTATGCATTTCACCATGTAATTCTCAAGAGACAAATATTCTGGATAAATGTAATGAAATATATGATTTGGGTATAGTTGAAAAATGAGGAGTAGCTGCACTATCTTCTAAGTCTACATTAATCCACTCTGTCTTTCTAAATTTTAGACAAGGGGTTAGATATCACAGTGTTCATGCAATAAATAAATATATAAATAAGTAAAAACTAGAAATGAAAGTAATCAAAATCCAATTTTTACACAGAACAATTCCTAAAGGCAATTAGTTCCTGCAAACAGCTTTTATTCTGAGCCTCCCCAATTTTTAATATGTATGCAGTGTTTTTAAAAATACATATTGAACATGTAACTCATCATATTAGTAAGTAAATTGGCCATGTTTATTGTTTTATTTTGAACCATACCTTGATAATTTGGTAAAATGTCTTAATCCATAATTATAAAATAGCAGATTAATCTTTTCCTCAAATATGGTAAAATTATAAGAAAAATATAATTTAGTAATCATGTATTTTGATTTATGATACAAATATTGATGGTGTTACCATGTTATTTACATCATTGTTCCCCTCATTTTAGTTTTCTATATTTTTTTGACAATTTAATTGCTTCATTGGGCATATTTTAGTTGTTGGGTAAGACAGAACATCAGTAAACATTTTCTTTATTTGATTTATTTTTGGAGGAAGGGGACAGAGATAATGGCAATATAGATCATATTTACTTTCTAAAAAAAGCCAATTAAAAAAGCATGTCACAATTCTAGTGGTTCCAAACTTTATTATACCATAATCAAAACTCAGCAATTTTATATGTACCATGTTAAATTATATAGTACACATTAAAATCAATTATCTGTCATTGTAATTATTAAGTGATATTTTAGCACAATTTTGAAATAATAAAATCAAATTCTCACAGATTCTAAGTTCAGTATATCAGAATAACACATCTATATTTACATGAGTATATATAAGTAAATCAGGGAATAAGAAATGTGTATTGCTTGAAATTAAAAATGTATATATAAAATAATATTTTGATCCAATTATCCTTTTCACTTTATAATATCATTCATTGAGACAATAGTTTTTAGTTGTTTTATCATTCATCCAGCTATAATGCTTTAAAATAATTGTTACTTTCTTTGAGCATAATTTTAAAACTCTCACAATGACTTGATTTTATAAAGGCTTTCCATTTTGTTCTAGGGCACATAAAGTAACTTATATTCATATGACATTCTTAGATACCTTTGTGTGTGTATAGTCATAACATAGAAAAGCAAGAGCAGTTTAGATGACAGTGGAGTTATTAGTAATGGATAAATGAATTATAATTATATGTTTAATTGTTCAATTTTAATCCTATAAAATTTTTTGGAGAGAGAAAAGACTACACTTGATCTTAGCCAAAAGGTGAGAATTGATGAGAAAAGGAAGATTATAGGGAAAATAAGACACAATAATATGCATTATGCTATGCCACATAAATATTCATAATGTGAGCCCAAAGCAAAAATACTGTATCTAACCCTAGCTTGTCTAAAAAAATACATGTCATTAGCAAATAAAATCAAATAGTATGATGTCTAGGAATTTACAATGCTGATTAAACATATTGTGGTTATTAATTTGATTAAGCTTCAAAAATGTACTTTAATTTTGAGAAAACATATATTTAGGTTACGAGGCATGTTACTGTTAAAACATGAATTTACAGCCCAATAATTAAGTCAATTTACTATGTATGCTTTTGATTTGTTATGTTTTCATAAGATAGGCCTACTATGTTATTGCCTGAAAATGCATTCACACACACACACACACACACACACACACACACAATCTGCTCAATTCAATTACTTTATTATCTTGTTTTAAAAGTTTCTATTTGTACCAAATTATATTATGAACTGCATATAATATTCCCTTAGTCTAAATTTTCTTCTTTTGTTTTATAGATTTAAATAAGGACAAGTAAGAACATTACTGTCTCAATGCCCATTGTCCTTGTGATTGTCTTTAAGCAAACATGTGTTTTGTGGCTGTTTAAAGTACTTACCTATTTAATAAAAAAAAAAATCTACTGGCAGAGTGACCTGAAATTATATACTTTAAAAACTCAATATATATTATTTAAATATAACACAAAGCCATACGTATATTGTGATATTGTGATTACAATGATTTATTTATTTATATTGTTAAAATTATTGGGATGACATTGGTTAGTAAAACTTAGGTTCCAATTGTATACAATTTTACAATACATTGTTTGTATATTGAATTATGTGCTCATCACCCAGAGTCAGTTCTCCTTTCATTACCATAGATGTGATGCTCCCAGCCCCTCCCTCCTTACCCTCAGGTAACCACTAACCTATTTAGCAAGTCCGTGAGTTTTTGTTTCTTTGTTACCTTCAATTTGGTATTTCTTATATAAGCAAAATCACATGGTTCTTGGTTTTTTCCATCTGACTTAGTTGGCTTAACATGATGATCTCAAGGTCCACCAATATTGTCTTAAATGGCCCTGTTTCATTTTCTCATGGCTGAGTAATATTCTATTGTATAAATTCATCACAACTTCTTTATCCAGTCATCTATTAAAGGACATTTTGGTTGTTTCCATCACTTGGCCACCATGAACAGTGCTGTGATGAACATTAGGGTGCATGTATCTTTGCAGACTAAGGTTTTTAAATTTTAGGGTTAGATACCCAGAAGAGGAATTGCTGGATCATATTGTAACTCTATTCTTAATTTTTGAGAAACTTCCATACTATCCTCCATAGTGGTTGTACCAGCAGTGTACCAGAGTTCCTTTTTCTCCACATCCTCTCCAGCACTTGTTATATTCCTTGTCTTGTTGCTAACAGCCATTCTTACCGGTACGAAATGTCATCTCTGTGGTTTTGGTTTGCATTTCTCTAATGGCTAGTGAAGTTGAGCATTTTTTTCATATATGTGTTGGCTATTTCTGTATCTTCATGAGAGAAGTGTCTGTTCAGGTCCTCTGCCCATTTTTGAATTGGATTGTTTGTTTTTATTCATTGTTGAATTATACTAGTTCTTTATATACTTTAGATATCCCATTATCAGAGGTGTTGTTTGCAAATACTTTCTTCCAGTTGATTGGCGGTCTCTTCGCTTTGTTGATGGCTTCTTTTGCTGTGCAGAAGCTTTTTCGTTTAAACTGTCTCTATACACCAAAATTAACTCAAAATCGATCAAAGACCTTCATGTAAGGCCTGAAACAATAAACTTCATAAGAAAACATCAGTACTATATTTATAGGCCCTTGACCTCAAAGGCAAGGAAAGTAAAAGCAAAAATAAATTAATGTGACTATATCAAACTTAAAAAGCTTCTGCACAGCAAAAGAAACCTACATTTAAAACAAAAAATTCCTGTTAAACAAATCTTCAACACTCGCTACATTAATTTTGTTAAGTTTGACATAGTCTCTATAATATTACGATGGATAAAATATAAACGTTCATTGAATTAGATATTTCCAATGATTCCAATACTTTTTTTCTTTTGATTCAAGCTTGTTTTAAAGAAATACAGTAGAGGCAGTGATTGTTTAACTGAGGTTAACATAAGAATTTACATTGGTGTTTCATACTGGTATAACAAAGAAAATTTAAGGGAAAACAAGGAAGAAAAAATTTGGATTTACTGAGGGGCCTATTGTATTTAAATGATTAATGATAGGTAGTTTTTATTATTTACATCAGCTACCATGCTAGTCAAATTTAGTGGCTTTGATCTTTGACTAAGACATGTTTTCATAAGGCTTTACATCAATGCAGGTAAATATGATTCTTTTTTAAATTTCTGAAGATTAATGTGAAAGGCTTCAGTCAATTACAAATAGCTAAAGCTTATGTAATACTTTCCATAGACAGTGTGATTCAATTTTCTCTACTTGTTTAATCCTCACAATAACCTTTTCTTTCCCCCCCAGGGGAGAGCGCGAACGCAGTCCCCCACTACCACAAATTATGCAGGCGAGTCTCCCACATTTGGGGAAATCGCAGGGGTCAGCACATCCGGAGTGCAATGGATAAGCCTCGCCCTGGGAAAACCACCTTCGTGATCATGGTATCTTCCCTGCCAGGTAAGTATCACACAATAACCCTTTGAGGTACGTATTATAACCACACCATTTTAGAAATCGTAAAACTGAGGTCCCATTAGGTAACTTGCCCAAAGTCACCAAATTCCTAAGTAATAGGATAGGATTTCAACACAGGTACTCTGGCTCCAAAGTTATTGTTTTTAGCCAGGACACAATATGACACACTCGATAGCAAGATATTTTCTGTATTTCTCCATGATGCCAAGAATCCAGGAAATAAGATATGTAATTAATAATATGGTGATGAATATTGTCAAATATAATCTTTTATGAGGCTTTTCTACAATTTGACTATTAAGTACTTACATACTTTTATTTATTTTAAATAATTTAAATTTTTGTGCTTATTAAGCTAATTCTCTTTATTTGGAGATGCAGATTTTTTTTACATTTTCTTTTATAAGGATGACTCCATAGTTCTATTATAACCTAGGAACTCCCAAGTACTATCTACTTGTATTGCAAAAAGTATTGGGACCCTGGTGAAATAGACTTACACGCAATATTTACTCACAAATGACCATCTTTATGATGTCAAGAGAATCATGAGTAAACTTCCTAATCATGAGTAACCATATGCTGCCAAATGTAAATATTTTTGTGCAGTTATCTCCAATTTTTGATCCACATGGTATCATAAAGCTCTTGTTTGGCATTTGAAACTGTTTTTTGCTGATTTTTAGTTAAGTGTTTTTAAAAAAATATCACTTTTTCAAATGGAAATCACATTCTAATTATGGCAAACTGAAACATTGCAAGATACACCATATTGAAAGGTAGTTATGTTTGTGATGCTGGCCAAAAAGCAACATAACTAAAACAGTGGTTTTAAATAACAAATTATTAATTATGACTTGGACTTAACTATCTTAAAGTGGCTTTCTCTTGCTATGCAGAGAATACTTACTAATGTTCTCACATAAACATTATAAAAAGAGGGATGACACAAACAAAAATTGTTCACTAGATAACATTTTTCTCTTACAATATTATATCCACTGTTTGTAGAAAGGGGCGTGGAGGAGGAAAAAAATAAGACCATTTAAAATGCAAGGCTTTTTGATTTTATAATCTACATATTGTTTAATTTATATTGTTCAACAACAACAACAAAATAGCTTTCAAGACTAACGTGATTTTTAAGTAACGTTTCGTTGAGCCAAAAATGTTAGGCAAAGGATAGAGCTAAACCACCAGGAGCATGGCTTGGTAGAAAACAGCACGTACATTGTTGAGAGTTTGTGTTTTTATACATTAAATAGGAAGCAGGGGAGAAAGATGAAGGTTTAAAGAATTTCCATTAACTATAGACAAAAGGGTGAGAGAAGTTGAAGGGGGTTCAGCTCTGGGATTAGGTGAACGACCTGCGTAAGAAATGTCCACTCCTGCAGATTAACCGTAGGCAGCAGTCTGCAAAGCCCATGTTCTAACAGCAAACGAAGGCTCCTGGAGTTAGATGGTAACCAGCTCAAATAATCGGTGGAAATAATCGGTGGACATAGCCACCTGGAAATTCATCCAAGTTCCAACCAGCAATAGAAAGAATGGAGCAGTTTTTTGTTAATTAGCCAGCAGCCATTAACAGACTAACAGTTCCATCTCTTTCTCTCTCTCTCCCTAGATGCTGTGATTTAATTTCAACCATCTCAGAATTTTCTCCTTTTGTGTGTGTGTGTGTGTGTGTGTGTGTGTGTGTATTTACACATACACACACACAAATTCAGTACATTTACATAACAAACTGCTTTGTATTGTAAATATAAACATATAAACACAAGCTGTACTTTAAAAAGCTGTAGCAAAAATATAAAAATAAAATACATTAAAATGAGAATAAATCTGAACGTCCATTCCTGTCCATTTCAGACTGTGGCCGTAATTAGTACTTACAATGATTATATCATAGCCTTGGGGTAATTGTTATTTCAATGGCCCATATTTTGAGATAGTTTGAAACATCATGTTAGTACAGATTCTGAAATGGTTTAATGTTCAAATCATTCAGGAAATGCTGCAGAAACAATTCACACATAGGGGAAGGGTGCAGGAATCTACCAAATGATTCAATGTTTCTTTCAGTCTAGAGAATTCATAATTTCAAAATAAAATGAACACTTTATAAGTGGTTGTCCCTAAAAGAAGTAAGTCATACAATACCATTATATGATAGGTCAAAGGTAAAATAAAAGCCTACAAAACAAGCAAAGTCAGAAGTGTTTTAGGTCTTATTTCCCACCCCACAAAAAATGATTTGAGTTGGAGCCTATAGCTCTCCAGGATGTTAGAGTTAGACTTTTGAACCCATTTCAGATGTTATGGGACAATATAAACAGAAGTGTCCTATTTTAGAGCATCGATTTAAGTATCTTGGAAAGACCCCGAGTGGGTGTATTGGGTCTGAGAAACAGTTGAAAATTTTTCTTCAAGATGTTTTCTCTTATAGCAGTAGGAGCTAGAGTTAAGTCAGAGTTTCTCCTTTCCGCCATGGCAACACGTCTGTAGCCCCACTGGGCGTCACAGGCACATTCTTTGACTAGAACAGAATTTAAAATACGCAGAATTTTATGTTTCACTGATATATTAGTCAAGACATGAGGTGGACATTGAGGAATGGTTATATAGCCCACCCATGATATCCAAAATGATTTAATTAACATTTTTGACAGAAAATAAAAATATGAAAGTGGAATCAGTACTGACTTTCTAATGAGGACTAATCTAATAAACTTGCAAAGTAAATGTTATTACAGGTGTTCAAATAGATTTTTATTGTTTACCATGAGAATTTATTTCACTGTCATAAGCTGCTAAAAGAAATGTTATCAAACACGAATGATAATTAAACTTTGATTTTCTATACGTCTGAAGTAAATACATCAAAGAAATAGAATAGCTCAATTATGCTTTTGTAATTTAAAATATTTTCTTCTTATAATTTCTAGAAAAACTTTTTACATTATCTACTAATATATCATATTGGAGAATTTAGTCTCACCTTGTAAAATCAGAGTCTAAAGCGTAAATTAAATAATATATACGTACTAATTTATTTATATAAAAGGAAAATGATATTTGTCAAAAAATCAGAAGGTGAATATTGTAACATTGATTCATACATTGTATTTAAAAATATTACCTTATAAAACAGTGAAATTAAATACTTTTGTATTTGCAGACATAGCATGTACTTCAAGTTCCACAATTGATAAACCATTTAATGAAACCATTTTTAATAAGAATATCTTCTATGAAAAACACTGACAATGTACAAAAAAGGCCTTGTTTTATTTTTTATTTTTGGGGTTTTTGTTTTCGGTTTTGGTTTTGGTTTTGGTTTGAGACTTGTAATTTTAAAAAAGTAATGCTTTTAGCTATTTCATATGTAACAATTTATAAAATACAGAATTAGGGCAAAAGGAAGAATGTTTAGAACTTTTTGGAAAGTTAAAGTAAGAGTACTAAAGAGGAGAAGTGAATGTGGTGATACTAATATGCTTGTTTGACAAGAAAAAAAGGGACTCTCAGATATCTAAAGGCAAAAAAAAAATGTGTATGCACAGAACTGAACCAGTATGCATTTGGAAAAGTTAGATTTTTGGAAATCATAAATGATTAAAATAGCTTGTATATCATATTCATAAACTCATGTCATTTTTTAAAGCATTGAATTCTATTAAATTGGGATATATGAGTAGAATGGATAAAAAATTTGTAGGAAACTAGTTTTGAAGTCAGTGAACTGCAAGAATAAGATTAAAGTAGAATAAAATATTTTATAAATGTTTAAATTAAAGATTAAGTCTATGTTAAAGATTATATTAAAGCTTATATTAAGAATATATAAATGTGCATAAAAATATTGAATCAATTTGAGATATATTAAAAAAGTGCACTTAAAAAGACTCAGTCTCAACTCCACTCAAACTCAATTCCCACCACACCCCCTCATTTCCGTCTCTAAAATATAGTTTGCTTCTATCCAGTAATCTTCGTTTCATCACGATTTTAGTACGAGCTACAGTCATCCCTTATCAGATATCCTGTCCAGCTAATTATTGTAGCCCCCGTGGACTCTCCTGAACCTCTCTCTTCACTGCTGATAAAGTACCTCATACATGTGTAGGTGTAATCAAAGACTTCCAATTGTGTACCAATCTCTTTAACAAGGCCCCTCCCTGTCCCCAAACTTACCTGCCACATTGCTTGTTCCTCTCCAGCCATGCTAGCATTCTTCTCTTTTCCAATACCATGCCAATCACAATGTCTTTGCACATGTTCTTTCCTCTGGGGAGCCGAACTGCACCCCCTTAGTGAGTCAACTGCTGCTTATGCTTCAGTCATTGGAAGAAGCATGGCTCCTTTAAGGAATGATTACTGATGTCCCTAGTGAGGTTAGAGGTTAAAATACCGATATTCCACATTCTGATAGACTTGGTTCTTCTCCTTTGTAACAAATGTCACCTCTAAAATTTTACATCCACGTATAATTAATTATTTGATTGATATTTTTTCCTCTCTAAAATGAAAGAATGTAAAAGAGGGAATTGTTATGTTTTGCTGACCTTGACCCATACTTGACGTATAATTGACACATATCAAGTCATTCATGTTGAGTGAATGAACCTATTGGAGCTATATTGTAGACGTTTGTATTTAGTAAACTAAAATATTCCTCCTTTATTTATAAAAATGAAGAGTGTCTGCAAGTGTTCGGGCAAGGGAGTTTAAGTGGTAAAAGATGCATTGTAAGACCATCTGAAACCAATATGGGAGATGAAATGAGGGAGAAAAGAGATGATCCAGACAACAGAAAGGGCAGTGAACAAAGACCAGTTAAACTATTGTGGTGCCAGCTAAAGAAGAAAGCGCGGAGACTAAGGAGAAAATAAACTGTAAATGTAAAATATGACAGTTTTGATTCGAGTGGGGAGGCACAGATGAAATATTAGGCATGAAAATGAGAGGAACAAATGTTGCAAATCTTATGAATAAAATGACTATTAGTTATAATATAATATAACATAATATCTTAATATAGTATATTTGAAAACTTAAGTAAATAAAATGCCTATTAAACACAGCTTACCAAGACAGAATAAAGAAGAAATTAAACCTTATTTGTTTAATGATCATTTAAATTTTTAGTCGTTTTATATCTTCCTTGGACTAAAGTATAGATGTTGTGTGAACATGCACTCGAATTTTTAAATATCTTTTCTGGAAATTTTTCAACCTACCAAATGAAAAATGGCAATTTCTCCATGCTTATCTACTCACTGTCAGATCAAAATGTCAGATGCATATCTTGGTTCCTTCGGTTAACAGTGGCTTTTCACCCATGGGGACATCAAAATTGACTTCACATATTTGAATAACTATATTTTAATTTTCTAAATTAAAGAAAGGAACGCGCTCATTTGGAGTAACTGATTAGGATGAAATAAACCCCCAAAGCTAGAAGATTAACATCTTACTGGACAAACACTTATTCAATTCTAGTTAGTATTGCATACAAAAGAAAAAACAACACAATATTTCATAGTATGTGGATACACGGAGTATTTTATAGAGTGTGAGTACATATCTACCTAGAAAGGCAGATACTTCTCTACTGTGATTGAAATGAGTTCATTACCTTGTTTGAAGTGAATTCTCTACATACATTGTATAGATCATAATAGTATTAAATCTTTCAGTTAAGTCTGAAGTGGCATGTTAGAATAAAGTCATCTAAAAGTTAGTTGCTCTAAGCCAACCTCCATTTTGAAAAGAGATATGAGAATTAATAGCTAATTACTTCCAAGCTGCTATTTAGCTCAAATATAATCTCACTTTATAACTCAGATTAAATTTATATTTATCCACTTATTATACATTTTAATTGCATATTCTTACAGTTTTTATTAAAATCATTTGTATAAATATTTTTACTATGTCAAATCAATACTACAAAAAATTAATATACCTTCATATTGGCAAAAATCAAACAGGCTGTAAATGCACATACACCTACACACATACATCCATATGTATGTAATTTTTATCTATTTTCAATGGTCAACCTGAGTACTATGGGCTGAATATTTGGATCCCCTCTAAAATTGTATTTTGAAACCCCCAATGTGATGGTATTTAGAGGTGGAAATTTGAGGAGGACCTTATTATGCAATTAATGTCTTTATAAAAAGCAGAGGAAACACACGTGTCTGTGTGCTCACACACACACACACCACAAAATCCCCTGTAAGAATGTATCCTGGGAGAGGGCCCTCACCAACAACCTGACCACACTGGCACAAGAGAGTCTGAGAAATGATCATAGCCAGGAGGAGACGAAGGAGATAAGACAGCTAAGTGTAATACGGTATATGCTAGATGAGATCCTGAAAAATAAAAAGGCAAATTAGGCAAAAATATTAATAAACCTAAAGAAAATGCGCTTTAGTAATTATAAAGTATGCATGTTGGTTTACTAAGTGCAATCATAATTATAAAAAATGTTAATAATAGGAAAAACTGCATACAGAACATGTGAGAGCTCTCCATGCTAGCTTTCCGATTTTTCTCTAAATTTAAATTTGTACCCAAAATGTTTACTTGAAGAAATTAAGAATGACTATTAAAATAGTTTTTGAGTTTCAAGTTGTTACACAGTATGTTATTAATGTATGTTTTTTCCTGAAAGATTCCTTTTACTTATTTTTCTATCTTTCAATATTTAAGTATTTAAGCTATCTAAAATTTAATTCATATAATAGTCAATGTGTTGCCACGTTTTCTATATTATCAATTCAGAATCAATTAGTTCTTTTAAGTTAAAATATTTGACATGTACTTTTTTCATTGTGTAGCACTAAAATTTTATACTATTTACTCCAAGTTATTGGATTGAAGCATTTTTAGAAATGTATTACTTTTCATGAGTCTATTACATTCATAACATAGTCATAGGGACTGTTATAAGAGAAACTGACCAACATACCATGCTAATGCATGGTGATGCTGTGGAGCAGTTTTGATAAAGTAACAAATGGAATACATAAAATATGCATGCCAATTACAATGTTAAATTTATTCTTTCTTTTTTTTTGAGTCTGCATGGTAGATTTGTTATCCTACTTAACACTATAAAATCTTGTGATGTTAATATTTTGAGTGTTTTGTTTTTCAATATTAAAAAAGACTTGACAATCAATTATAAAAGAACTTAATATTTTATGGAATGCAAATGCTAATACTTTATCTGTATTCTTTATTAAGTGGGAGATCATGCCCATAGACCTCAACTTTCACCCTATCACTCAGTGAGAAAGTATTTTAATATGCATTAACTTCCAATCTGTGATTTAGACAAAGCAAACTGTGCACAATGACACTGAGTATAAAAGCTTTACATACTTTTCCAAAGTAGATAATAACTAGTCTTCCTAATTGAGAAAATTATCATTTTAATCAGTATGAAGTGTTTTCTTCAAAATACACCTGAAATTGCCTGACATATTTTAGCTGTCATTAGCAAATATAATATTTGCTGTTTGCTTATTAGTGGAAAAGCTAGGTGGCTAATTGTTATTGAATCATAAAGGTGCATTTGCTTGGCTTTATACCTAGAGTTCTAATTGTCCCATTGGCATTCATAGTATGTATCAAGGGAATAGTTATCAATAAAACAAATCATCAAGCAGAAAACAAAAATGTCAACTCATGTGCAGTCAATGAAATAGAAACGAAGGATGAATACCTAATATTCCCATACATCAACCTAGCCCTGATTCCAACCATTGTAATTGCTTTGTCCTCACTGTTAGCAGTTGCCACTTGTTAGTCAACTAAAAACTCAGGATCAATTTGAATCTCAAAAATCAAAATGTTGACTGTCATCTATTTCTCTTCATCATTCTATTTCAAAATAATTCAACCTAAAAACTATTGTGTGCAACTCAGCAATCTAAGTAGGTACCTGCCTGAAGGGGAGGGGTAAGGCTCTCGAGCAGTCCAGTGGAAGTTTGGAATCCAAGCTGACCAAGGAGAACTTCTGCATAGAAGGCTGACCCAGTGGACAGGATGCCCAGGGCCACAGAGAGAATTGAGGGCATCCTTGAGGTGGGGAAAGACAAAGGTGAATGTTGAGATATTGGTACATCAGGGAGTTTGCAAAGAGTAGCTTGCAGGTGCAAGCTGCAAGAGGAGATTAGTTGTGTATAGCAGCCATGGTCAAATCTGGGATTTTTTTTTTTGTAATTTTCACATTTCCAATTGATCAAATTTGCTTTTTACTTATAAATGCTCTACGGTCATATCTGCTGGTTAGATAATTTTGGTTGCTGCTTGGGACTTCCTGCTCTTCTTCACTTCACTATAGGAAATAAATTCTGCTGTGATCTTTCTAACCCCCATGCAAAGATGATGCAAGATGGTCTCCTAGCAATGCTGCACCTGTATGTTGGCACAAGAGAGGGGTCAACTACTGCTCTCCCACCAAAACAGGCCTCTAGCATTTCAGGTAGATCATTTCCCAGTCACAGAATTGCTGAACAAGAGAAAAACTTCAGTGTTCTATTTCAGAGAAATTGAAGAAACTGGCATACCAGGAAAATATGAGAGTTAAGAACTTTCAAGTACAAAAATAATGGTTTCTCAATACTTTCAGTAGAATAGAAAAATAACCTTTGAAAAGCCCTTCTCAATAAGCTGTGATGCAACACAGCACACACTCATCCTACAAAGAGTCAGGGTCACTACTTTTGTCTTGCCATCCATCTCATCTTTATCACTTTATTGACTTTCTCCTTTCAAATATCTTAAATATTGAATTCCATTTTCCTTCTTAAAGATAAATATCTCATAAAGATGTGCAAACACACAATGATTGTTTGGGAAGAAATCATTATAGTCAATCATTGAATTCACACGGAAGGTACAAGCACTTTTGGATCATACAAGAAGGTCTAAGGAGTAAGTTGCTGCCATTAGTTTGTATGAGAGAAGTTTCTAAATAAAAGATGTATTTCTGGGTAACATGTTTTGGTATTATATTTTAAAAGCTTCACACTATTTTCTTATCATTTCTTTGTATGTTATCTATACATGAGCTGTATTCTACAAAACTGTATCATGTTCACATCACAAAAAGAGGGTGGGTAGCTTTGAGAAAGAGAAATGCAAGTAGACACTTTTTCTTTTAACTTAGAGAAAGTCTATTCAGCTCTGTTGAAAAATGCACATGACATAGTGCATCGCATTTATGCTGAAATCAGGTATGAGTAATGTAAGAATGGAGGTTGAGTTGAAAGATTTTGCATTTATTACTTCTTTCTAAAAAAATGTAATGAAGCAGGAAATAGTGACAAATAATAAGAAGCAGTTGAATATACAACCATCTCCCCTATTCTCCAAAATTTCAACCTCTTTAGAGAAATATGCAGTTCTTTCAATCCTGTGTAAATGTATGTAAAACAGTCTTCATTTTTTGATGAGTCTTTCTTCTATGACCTTCAAATGTCAGATGTTTCTAGCTTCAGATAATGCGTATCATTTAAGATTTCACTCACCATTCGATGTTAATTCAGACTCAGCTCCCGTAAATGATTCATTCATTCTTGGATTTACTAATCTCCACACTTATAAATGGTCTTTATATGTGTCAGTTCATTAGGGAACTGTATTGTTGACATCCCTTAGGGATAAGTTTGTAATACTTATAGATAATTTAGTGTCAAAGAAAGAAAATCTCTTTTTCCAGAGAAATTTACAAGACCAGCCCTTAAATGAAGGAGTGTCCTTGGTGAAATGACAAAAATTTAGGTATGGGTGACACAAAATATTTTTAAATTTTATAGAATACAGTTTCCCTAGTTCCAAAACTACATTGTAATGAGCTGCTAGAAAATTCAGTCCCAGTTGTAATTGAGACTTTCTGCTGGAGGATTGTACAAAAATACTAGGTTCTTACACCCAAAGCACTTTGATGTGTTTTTGATCATGGTGGTCTGTCCACACAGATTACCACCAAGAAGTACATTTTCCCATCTGGAAAACTTTCATCAGGTTCTGGGAACCCACCATTTTCAGATACTTCATGGGGCACAGGGACCTTTGATGATGTTAGGAGACATCTGAGATCCAGTCATCTGTGCAGTGCTGTCTGGTAGAAATACATGCAGATCTCCATTCCTCTCCAAGCGAGGGAAGAATACAAATCTCATTTTACATTGTCTTTAAGAGCCCTTAACTGCCCCTCCTACCAATTTTTCCACTCTTAATCAAACCTAATGCATGCCATTCGTTATATGTATGATTTTCAAAAGGCAACAGCTGCTAATTGAGACAGGAGTGTTTGCTTTATATATGGCAAATATCCCTTAAGTGAGAGATTATGAGAAGTTTGCAGTAAGAGAAAGGGAATAACTAAGACAAAGAAAACCAAAGGTATCACTCAACAAATTAGATTGAAATAAAAAATGACTCTGAAGGGTTAGGAGAATTTTTATTACCTGAACAATAATATCAATGGTCATTTATGTGAGCCTGCTGTGAAAATAATGTGAGATTATAATTAAATAAATATATAATTATGTTATTTTTCATAAAAAGATTTAAAAACACATTAACGCTTTAGAATTCAGTGCATGTAATTGCTGATTTATTTTTTCTTAAATCAGTCTTTAGGCAGTAGCAATAACTGAAAGAATCAAGTTAGATAAAAACTATAGAATCACAGTGATGTTTCTATAACTAACACGATTGAGCAAAGCCATCTTTAGTGAAAAAAACAAAAGAAAACAGGAAATAGACAAGGTCTTACTGGACCTATTTCCATTCATCATTCCATAACGTATACTGAGGGCAATATTTTAGGAAGTAAAGTTACTTACCTTAGGCAAATTGAAAAAAACATTAAAAATAGTAAACTACGTGGATCTCACATTCTTGTGGGAGAAGACAGACATTGAATAGGTAGCTGGTGATGTACTTGCTGAGTGTTTCGTTAGGAAGAAAAAGAAAGGAAAACCCAGTTATTTTCCTGTGCGTGAAGGTAGTTGGGAGACAGATGTTATCCATCCAGCATGTCCAGGGAAAAATTCTCTGAAAGAACATTTTTGCCCTAAATGATGTGACCTTTATGAAGAAAAAGACCTATCTATGTAAAAACCTAGGTGAAGAGTATTCTAGTCAAAATAACAATATAGACGCAAACTGAGATGGAGACATGAGAAAAGGTAAAAGTATGAGTTTACAATGAATGTGGTGATAAATGACCACAAACTTAGTGTTTTAAAGCACTGGAAATATGTTTTTCACAGTTTTTGGGCTTGGCAGTCTGAAATCACTGGGCTATAATGGAAGTATTAGTGGGGCTACACTCTACCTGAAGGCTCTAGGCAAGAATCCACTCCTTGTCCTTGACTCTTTCAGCTTTTGGTGGCTGACAGCATCCCTTGGTTTGTAGCCACACTATTGTAATTTCTGCTTTCACGATCGTATTTCCTTCTTTTCTCTGGTCTAATATGTGCCTGCCTCCTTTTTATAAGGACATTTTTCTTGTGTTTGTAACCTATTCAGATAATACAAAATATTCTCTCCATTTAAAGAACCTTAATTTAATCATAGAAAAATTTTCTTTTCCATATAAGGTAACACTCATAGTGTGAGGGGATTAGGGCATATTTCAGGCCCATTGCTCAGACTACCATATTGAGTGTGACTGAGATTGAGAGAGAGAATGGAAAGGCTTTGGAGATGAGGTCCAAAAAAATGTTAATAGTAATGAGTCCAATTATTTAAAATGATTCAAAATATAATTAATGCAGGTGAGAGGTAATGGATGTTCTACTATGTTGGCCAGTTTTAAAACACTTATGTTAACACATTTAGACTTCATATTGATGTGACTTTCATTTGTTTATGGAATCATTGACACTAAGTGTTACTGTAGAGATCACTATATTCGATGTGCCACACAATGCATAATTCCTAGCTGATAGTCCTCTTCCTTATAAGTAACTCATGTGTATTCTGTTGTTTTATTTTATTTGAGATTTATTTTCTTTATTTCTTACCTCCTGTCCATAATGTTCACTTTCAACAAGTGACAACCCAGGAGATTCTGTTTATCAACTACTCCCTTTACTTCTTGTTGTAAAATGACCCCTAATGATCTCTACATAATCAGTATTCATGCCCTTGTGTGATCTCCTTCATTTGACCTTTGACTTTTCTCTAAACAGAAGAAGATGGAAATGTGATGATTTTACTTCCATACTTATGTTATGTTAAGATAAAAACCTTTCTATTGTTTTCTCGGCTTCCATGAAGCAAGCAGCCATGTTGGAGAGACCCACTGGCATGGACCTGAGGGCAGCCTCATCCAGCACGTAGAAGGGATTGAAGGTGGCCTCCAGCTGATAGCCTACAAGAAGCTGAAGCCCTCAAGCCAACAACCCACAAAGTACTGAATCTGGCCAAAACTCACATAAGCTCAGAAGCAGATTCTTTTCCCGGAGAATCTCAAATGAGACATAACCCTGGCCAAAACAGAACATTCATCTCAACCTTGTAGGAGATCCTAAAGCAATGGACCAGATAAGTTGTGTTCGGATTTCTGACCAACAGAAACTGTGAGATAATAAATATGTTGTTTTCTAAAATGTGTTATGAAATAATAGATAACTGATATATTTCTGAATGTAGTTTTTTTACCTCAGTTCTGACTAATTTCATGTATATCCTTGATTTTGTGTTGATTATGTATATGTGAACCTCTCTAATTTTTTAATTCAATGTAAGCTATAGCCCTTTTAGAATTATGGGCATATGTCTTTAAGACAGTAACCAATTTTAATACAAAAATGTCTTCATTCCAAGAATGTCATCCTTACAAAAAAACAACCAATCTTTTTAAATGTTTAATAAGTAGTGAGGTCTTCAAATTTTCAACAGTGTAAAACAAGCATTACTAATATTTGGATTCAGAGATCTCCTTTTTGTTGGGGGCTGTCCTACACATATAGACAGATAAGGTAGCTATTTCATGTGTAACTTGTACATATATACCTACACAAGCATTTTATATACATATGCATATACATATATGTGTTTATGTACAATTCTATCTATATAAAATTATCTATTTATGATAAATATAGCTAAATATATTTTATTTAAAATATAAACTATAGCCATGATATTTGCTTGAAATTGTTTAGCATTGCAAATGCCATCAAAAGTCACTATTACTGGACGTTTTATCATCCACGACACGAAGTAAAATTATATTCCTATTTTAAGTCTGACACATATGGTACTAGCCTTTGTATGACAATTTTGCTCACATTCAGCATTTGTGACACCGGATTGCCTCTTTCCCTGGAATTTGAGATGATGTGAATAGTAATTTTGAATTAAATATAAGTCAGTGGGCTGTCAGGCCTGGGCAGGCCTGTTCAGCTGCTAGAAAGCCCAGATGCCATTGTCATGATGTTTAATCCCTTTTTGTAGATTTGGGTGAAAACATTTTTTTTCCTCTTCCGTTCTCTCCTTTTCAAATTTTAATGACTCTCTGGAAGCACAGAGGCAGCAGTCCATGAGTTTCACAGACTGTTTCTACAGAGAACTCTGTCTTTTTGGAGCTTCTAAAATTCCACTTATTTTCAATAAAAGCTAGAATAGCTATGTTTATAATTTGGTCATTTCTATCTCATTCAAAATATTAGAAGAAAGTAATGTTTAATTGTAAATATAAATGTATTTGTGTGTATGTCTGTGTATAGGTATATGTTATAAATACAAGGGCTGTTCAGAAACAATCCAGCCTTTGATGCCTCTATTTTTCATATTCCATGGCTGGATACTTTCTGGACAGCTTATATATATATTTCCCCCCTCCTCAAAAGGATCTATCGAATCTATCTAAGCAATGATATAGAACATTCATGTAATAAAATTAATTTAAATGTTTACCTTCTGATTTATGGATGTGAGAATTTTAGTACATTGAAAAAGCTCTTTGGTGGGATATTGCAAATATGTAATTTAGATTCTTAACTTGAACTATCAAAAGGTAAGATTTTTGGTAAATTTCAGGAACCTCAAAATAACTATTTTGGAGATAACATTAACAACCAGAATGGCAGTAAGTCTGGTATATGTCTCTACAAAGCTTTGGATGGAAAAATTTTTAAATATATTTTAATAATGTTTTTAAACTAAAAAAGGGTTGAAAACTAATGTAAGAAGCATGCATCTATCCTCCAGCTAGATTTCAGAGTTTTAATAATTTTCTGTATATTTAATCTTTTTAAAAAATTTATCAATACATTATTAGTTTTGGTATACCATCTAAATATAAATAACAATTTGCCAAAATGTATTTCAGCACATGCTAAGATAAAAGAAATCTGTCACATAATTTATGAATCGCATATAACACCTATAAAAATAAATTTTCAAAATCTACGTCATTTACTATCCAGATAATGTTTAAATTTCCCCCATACCCACAGAATTCTCTTGAACTATTTTATTTTTCTCTGCATTAAGCTTTAATTGAGATTGGCACATTGCATTTGCTATTTGTGTCAGCTCAGGACCAGGGCCTCTGATAAACCAGCTGTGAGAAATGTCACTGTCAATTCCTCAAATAATATTAAAAACTCTACTCGTTGAAGCAAAGCGTCAGGGAGTTGATTGCAGCCATAAACAACCTTGACAGATTTTGATATTCTTTTAACATGGGAAAATTAAGGGTGGATATTTATAGGTTTTTAGGGCCTCATTGGAAATCAGGGAATTAGCTGAAAGTTGACAGTCAATGGCAGGAATGCTTTGGGCTGGTGAGGCACAACAAAATTAGATTTTAAAGTGAGCTTTGGTGAATAAGTTGCTAATCCTGAAAAGTAAGCTAGTTTTGTTGGTTCAGAATATCTTCCAAGAGCTAGTGTTTCCCAAAGCAAACAGCTGAGGCGCTTCCCCTTGCCCTTCCCCTTCTCCTTCTAGTTCTTTATCACAGACACAGGAACGTGTATTGGCTTCAATTCTCAGAAACTGTTTAAGTCCTATTATTTCTTCTACAATTTTTGTAGCTTTACTTTTAATGTCAAAGTCCATTATCCATTTTAATACCTTTATTTATGGTGTGAGGTAAGCATGACATTAATTTTTTTCCATGTATTTATCCATTTGTCCAGCACCAGTTGTTGGAATGACCATCATGCCCCATTGATTTCTCTTGATAAATCCATTTGCCTTTGTATTAGTGTCCGTGGAGCTATCGAACTATTAAACTGCGTAGCTTAAATAACAAAAAATGTATTGCTTCTCAATTATGGAGAAGAGAAATCTGAAATCCAGGTTTCAGAACACTTGGTTCTTTCCAAGTGTGTGAGGGAAAATCTGTTCCATGCCTCTCTGTTAGCTGCTGTAGCCTCAGGCAGTCCTTGGCTAGTAGATGGCATTCTCCCTGCAGCTGCCATTGTGTCCCCTTGTGCATGTCTATGTCTGTGTCTGTTTCCTCTTTCTGTAACAACATAGGCACATCGAGACAATGTTTATGAAGACTTTTGTTCCTTAGATTTCTTTATTATTTTATAATACTGCGTACACAGAATTTCATTTAATGTGACAGAAAGTTTAACACAAATATTATTCCTCAATGCATAAAATAATTAAAGATATTTAATTTTTTGAAATCACAATAAAATCCTATTTTAGTCACAACAGCAACATTGCTTAGTATGTATTAGTAGAGACTATGTTCTCTGTACTTTAGCTACTGCCTTGATTTCTCACAAACGCCATCTTGGTTAAATATTTTAAAAATGTCCATGAAATAAGAAATATTATGTCATTTCATTGACAAGGAAACTAAAGCACAGAAAGTCCATGACTTTTCCCTGAAGTCACATGGCCAGTGAATGTAGAGACAAGATTTGCCAATCTAGCTAAATCCAGAAAACATAACTCTAACTACAGCATTAGATTGCATTGTATATTTTCATAAGAAAGGAAGATACAAAAACAAAATCATAAATATTTTTGTGATAAGGGATTTCAAAAGCAATTGTTTCTTTAGCACCTTTTCATAATATATCAACTTAGAAACAACATCATTTTAGAATTAGGTACTATTAGGTATCCGGAAATGTGTTTTTATTTCTTACTTTATATTTTCAATTGAACATCAGTTTAAGTAACTTTATTAGCAAAAAAAAATATGATAATGTATTGTATGTGTGATCATTTTGTTTGTTATAAATAGAAAATAAAACACATTTTCTCAGAGTTTTGGACAATCACAGTGGAAGCTGGTTCACTGACAATTCAAAGCAACTAATATAGGCTGCTGACATATATACAAGATGCATGTATGTCAGTAGCCAGTATTAGCTGAGAACAATTCATATTTATTTTTTTGTTAGGGTAGTTGTAGTAGTAATTTAAATTGAAAATGAATGTATGAGCTATATTACTGGTTTGATTTTGGCTAAAAATAGTATAAACTGAATTGAAAATAAAATAATTTATTTTTCAATATAATAACATTTTTCAAAATAATAACTTATTTTTCAAAATAAAAATAACATCAAATAAACCACATGCTCAAGATGTTTAATTTACAGAAAAAAAATACTTATAACTAGACTAAGGAGCACAGGTAATGATCATGTAATGACAAGCTCTTATATTTATATTGCCTTTTGTATTTTTGAAAATTATTTTAAGTTCTTTATTCATTTATCCCTCAGACTCTTTATATAATGTTGTGATAGTTTAGGCTTCTTAAATATTTCTCAGTCACACATAGGTATAAGATTTGGTCCATTCATTCATTTAACTAAACATTATTGAACACAGTATTATTCTAGACTATCTTCTCTCCATTAGGGATTTAGTTGATTCCAACAAAATTTTCAGTTATCAAGCTTAATAATCAGCACTCATGGGTGCTTAAAGGATTCAATGTTTGCCCATTTTGTGGGCATCTTGGAAGTGCATCTACTTTTTGAGACTCAGTTCAAATGTATACATATAGATCCTATACAATGCTATTCTAAAATGAAGAACACTTTAGTTCACTTTGAAATTCATTCAAGATCTATTTATCAAAATAAAAATAATGTGTTTTAAATGCAAGCTAACACAACAAACCAAATCTATCTTTAAAATTGGGTTCAACTATTTATATTGGATGTGTGTGATTTATATTATATTGCGTGTGATTATTTTTAATCTAGTTATCCTATTGCAATGATTAATTTTAAGTTAATCAAGTTAGCCAGGTCATGGTTATCATTTGTTTTATCAACTCTTATCTAGATGTTGTGGATGTAATTAACATTTACAGTAAGTTAACATTAAGCAGAGAAAATTACCCTCCATAAATACTGTTGAGCTTCATCTAATCAGTTGAAGGCCTCAAGAGCAAAATATGAGGTTTCCTAGAGAAGGAAGAATTCTGCCTCAAGACTGTGACAGAAATTCTGCCTGAGCTTCTGGTCTGCTTGGATACGTATCTGATTGGTATTGTTTCTCTGGAAAATTCAGTTACAGTATGTAAATTCATTTCCCTGATCTATAAAATTATCTTATTAATAATAATAGATCTAATCTCAGCTCTGCCAGTTATATGTGGTTGACCTTGAATGAGTTATATAAAACCTCAGATCCTTAGTTATTATTATGTACGAAAGAATTATTGCACCTGGAACCTATGTAATTTTTACTAATCAATGTCACTCCAATAAATTTAACATTAAAAAAAGAATTATAATGTCATTATGTGGATGTTACGGGCATTAAATTAGATAACATATATTAAGTGCTTAGTAGAATTCCTATCATATATAATAGCTCAACAAAATATTAACCATTTTAATATAAATAGATGTTAACTAAATATCTTGTTTGGCTGTGGCCTCAAAGATGAAAACAATTGAGTAGGTTATGACTAGGACGCACTGTGATTTTTGGAGCTGGACTGGCCACTGTTAGCCTATCACCAACATAAACCATATAAGAGCTGAGGTTGAAGATGATCAGCTGAGGGTTTCATTGCAGAGATTTTCAGTGTGTTTGCATTACTCTCCAGTGCTTGAAGATGGAGAATGCAGGAATGGATTGCACTTTGAGTCACGGGAAAAAGACTGAAAGACACTATTTGGAGAGACTGACTTTGATGTCCTAGAGATTGATGGGTGCAGAGAACCCATACCTAAATTCTAACCCGGGAAGTTCAAGGATAGGATTCCTCCTTCCTGTAGGCAAAAGTGCATATGTGGAAGGCCATGGACATCCATGGATAGATGTACAAAGCTTTGTGCCTTTGGAAACCAAGTGTGTTCATGTATGTGTGTGTGTGTGTGTGTGTGTGTGTGTGTGTGTGTGTGTGTGAGACAGAGAGACAGAGAGAGACAGAGAGACAGAGACAAAGACAGAGACAGAGAGACCAGATAGTCTGGAGAAAAGATGTGACCCTAACTGTCATAGAAGACCCTAAGAACCTAGAAGACTAATGGGGTAAGTCATTTGGTGCTAGCCTGAAGCATTACTAGAACCAAAAAAGCTGTGTCAAGGGATGTCTTTGCATCAATTATCCATCAATTATCACTGTTTAAGTGCCAGCCTTGACTATAAGAAAATCACTCACATCAGATTGCACCCATCTCCTTTATGTCTCTGCTTCCTCCCGCAAGCTTACAAAATTGGATCAGACCTAAGTTAGATGAGAGTTTAAGTTATTCAATATTTACACTGGACTGAACTGAATTTCTATTTAGTTTAGACCAGTACTGACATGTTTAAAACAAAACAAATATGATATTTATGTAAGTATTACAAATAACTGATAAAACTAAGGGGCCCTTTTAAAAAAATATTTTATCCAGAACTGCAAGAAGAATGAATTGGTATAGCAGAAATAATAAAATTGCTTATTAAATTTATACACAATTTTAGCTGTTTCATTAATGAAACTAATTTATATTAATGATGTAACATAGATACTATGAGGTGTATAATGTAATAAATGCTTCTTTTGAGTCATAGTCCTATAAAGAGAGTGCTTATCAAATCAACCAATATACTTAATTCCGAGTGTCTCGATATATTTCTAATGTACTTTTTTATAGAAAGCATCCACTTTCACAAAGGATAGGTGAGTGGTACAATTATTGGAACTTAATCTATTTTGGAATGAAGATTTTCAATCAACACTTGACTGCTTAGATTTGCACCAAGAAAGTGGTCATTACAATGAAATTCTGATTTTATAACACTATTTTGATTGTAATATATTAATAAGTGATTGCCAAGAGATCCATTTCAAAGGCATCCATCTCGAACATATTGCCAGTTACTAGCTAAACAAATAGATAAGGAGCCAACCTGCCACCCACCCCAACCAAGATTCCTTTTCGGAAAACCCTGGGTAACCTAGATGACTGATCCTTGAGTGACCTTGGATTTTCTCTTTCTCATACCTTAATTCCTGCCTATGTTTTAAATTTGCCAATGAAGTGTGAACCTGGGAAACCCTTGACACTGTCCCTCTCTCTGCTTGTCTCTCTCCACCTGTAACCTTCCTGTGTGACTCTGGGCATATTCTGTGCCCTCCAGGACGTGTGAATAATAACCCTTGATATTTCAAAGTTGCCTGATGGTTGTTGCTGAGGTGCATCTTGCAATCATAGTAAGAACCACTGGACTGGTCCTGCTGCAACATTGGCTTAGTTTGGGGGAACGTCTAGGGGAGCTCACCAAAAGTGGTAAGCACCCAGGGGAGTGTCCCAGCATTCCTAGCCAATAACATCACTATCTATAGGCTAAGACCAACACAAAATAGTATATGTGTCTGTCTGTATGTGTATGTTTGCATGTGTGTGTTTTATACACACACATACACACACACACGAACACACACACACACACACACAGACATACACACAGATATGAATTATTCTTGCTAGTTTTCAGTCGTAGTGAAGGTAGTGGGGGGAGAGTGGGGAATGGTGGTAGTGGTGTGTGTTTGAGTTTGGACCTCTTCCTTCTGGTTTTATAAAGGAAATTATCTATTCCATTGAGAGTAAAGGACATGTGGATTTTATTTGGGGTCTTCACATAGCCTAAGTTTAACCCCACAGCATCTGTTATTGGTGGCTACTTAGGAAATATCTTCTGCCTCACAGGAAAATAGACATTTATTTAAAACATGAGTCAGATACTTGGTTTTAGTCCTTTTATTTGCTTTTAATAATCTAAACCACCTCTAGGACATGTCTCAAAAAAAAAAAAAAAGAATTACTATTGCCTATAGTTAGACACTTAATATACTAGCTCATGAGAAGTTTCTAGACTTCTAACATGGCAATGAGCCAAATTTCTAATCTTTATAATTCTACCAAAACAGTCTGATGAGAGTTGTTATTACTTATTAATAGCAAAGTATAATTATTAAAAGAAAAAGCTTATATTTCTCCTTTATTTGTAATTGCATGGACATATGCCAGTTGTCACAGAGTTCTCATTGAACTGGACGTTTGGGACACAGGGGATGCATTTTTACAGCTTCTCCAGACAGAAACATTTTCTCAATATCTATATATTCAGTATAGCCAAACAACAAAAACAGAAATTTACAGTTGGCAGCTCTCCTGAACTTCCCTGCGTGCCTTGTGCCTTAATGACATGATATATCTTAGTGGGATCCATAGCACACCCAGTTTCAGATCTTATAAGTAAGCCTTTCAGAATGTTGTTTTTATTTTAATATCAAGTTCTACATTTTCTAGATTCTGAAATTTGCCAAAATAAACTTTGGAAAAATGTGAGTCTCTACCATCCTGTCTCTGTTGCCCAACATGATGACAATTAGCTTCTATTGCATAACCCAGTTCTCATTTGAATTGAAATGCTCTACTTACTACTGACTTTGTGATAGCAAATGAGGCTTACAGCGAACTGCATCCAGAGAGTCATGTTCTTCTGTAAATGTGACGATTGCCCCCATTTGACTACTGATTTATGTGGACTTCTTAGGGGTAATTAAGAACAACAGAACTGTGGTAATCACCTAACCACATGGTTTTCTGAACATTCGCAACACCCTGTTTAAAGCATCCCAATTTAATTAAATACATTTGGCAAAAGCCCATTTTAAATTAAAAGTTGATTGCTTTTAAAAATTTATACTTGAAGGTGGAAGGCAGCTACCATAGAGTTCCTTTGTCAAATATAATCAGTCATACTGTGGGGCTGTGTTAATTCATTCGTAACTTCGTTATACCTCATTTTACTATAATGTGTGTGGAAATCTCCTCTCATTGCCTATGTAGAAAATACAGAATTTCAGACCTGGATTTTTATTTTGATATACTACAAAGAAGCTTATATTTTATATTAGGTGCTTGTTTTATGTGATCAACTGAAGAAAAAGAAAGGAATGCTTTGTTCATAACAGATAAAGTGATCAAAGAGTTCAATCATATAGGCAACATTACTTTTCTAATAGATTCCATTTAATTAGTTGATTAAATTGATTTTGATAATGTTTCAGTTTTATTATGTTGGAACAATGAAATATAATAACCTAAAGTTGAATTATATTAAATTTTGTATTTACATGAAATTGTATTTGCAGACTTCAGCATTTCACTCTATCCATAATTTAATAATATTACATTTATTTCAAAGACTTGGATCTTCATTATAAGAAGAAAAATTAAAGGCAAACAAAGGAGGAAAATAATTTGATAAAACATTATTCCATCTCTAACTTCTTTGCTAAAATAACTGATTTCCCCCTTTTCAGGTATACAGAGAGCAACAGTGAGTGAGCCCAGGAATGATGATTTCCTCCAACAGTTTCAGGGGATAAACTATGATGATTTTCAGTCAGTTAAGGTGAATCTCTTCTTTACCTGAAAATAGTTTACGTTTGGGAAGATGATCAAATCTTGGCCCCTGCGACATTAAAAGACACCTGCTGTGAGGCTTCCGGAAAAGATTATGCAGACATTAAAGTAAAAGCAGAGAAGCATAACAAGAAGACCACTTCATGCTTTTGGATAAGGACGTAGTCACATGAAGACCGAGAGCACCGGCAGCTCTGTTGCAGCAAAGATGTTACCTAAAAGAATCATAGGAACTTAATCTTAACTCCTTTCCTGACAGAGCTACTGAATTAAGTACTCAGGAACTACCTTCCCTGGAATTGTGAAGGCAAAACAACATGCAAAGACAACATCACAGAACCGATTGGTGGATGAATGAATGAATCAAACAGAAGAAAGGCCTTGTGGGCGAGCAGAAATAGCAGGTGGGAGCTGGTGAGGTCATGCTGCGAACTTACAAGTGAAGGATGTGCATGGGAAGGCATACATCTCCACTGGGGTCAAGGCCTACCAACCCCACTGGTTAACGGGAATCGTCTTTACTCATATTTTTTTTGTATGGAAGTTAAATGAATTTGCAGATGGATAGCTCATAAATTTTAAATGTTGGTAGCCAATTGTGGTAATTACTGACTGAAAACATAAGACAACATTGCAGGACAGTTCCATCCTGTGAAGCCTCTAATTAATAATGCAAGGAGTTTGAAGGAGGGTAGAGTGATAAAACTCTTATTTTCTTGTTTATCTGCAGGTTTCCTTGCTACTAGTTTCAAAGAGGAGAGAAGATGGAAGAAATGAGGTTTTCTCTTACTCATTGTGATTTTTCTTTTAGCTGTTGGAGCACGGATCTAAATATGCTCTGTGCATGTAACTCCTCACTCTGAAAAGGTACAGCAAGCCTGTCCCACGTGCAGCCTACGGGCCACACACGGCCCAGGATGGCATTGAATGTAGCCCAACACTAATGTGCAAACTTTCTTAAAACATTATGAGATTTTTTTGTGCCCCCCTGTTTTTTTTTAGCTCATCAGCTATCGTTAGTGTTAGTGTATTTTACTATTTTACTAATTGGCCCAAGACAATTCTTCTTCTTCCAGTGTGGCCCAGGGAAGCTAAAAGTTTGGATGCCCTTGGTGCACAGTTTTTGAGCACTGTTCTTTGTTCAGTGTTCTGATCCCAAGGCACGAGTTCCATTCTGGCTCATTTACAAGCAAGGCAGGCTCGTCTTCAATAGCACATCTCAGGTAGGCTAAGGTCTGTTTTCAGAGCCTTTGCCACATCAAGCAATACTCCCAGGGCCATCTGTGACTCGTATGTGACGAGTTAAAGATGGAGATGTGCTGACTGGGACAGTTTCTCCCCCACTGACCATCTGCCACAAGTGCTGGCAAACCACTGCTAGTATTTAATCTTCCAATGAAAGGTTGAACTCGCCGGCAGGAGCTTCTTGCTAAATTGTTGGGTCCATTGTCTGCATTCCACTTTCACATGCAGGAACTAACCCAGTTGTTTGGATGCTGTTATTTGCTTGTTCGAAGGATTTTTTTTTCTTGGCACCATTTATAAATGAATGCAGAGAGAAAATAATAAACATTTCATTAATGTCTTGATATTTATAACATAGGAATATTTGCAAACATCCTAAACATCTGGTCTCTCTTTCTCTGACCCACCTGGACCCCTATTCCCACCCTAGGACTGTAGCTAAGAGGGTGAAGATGGTGTTTTCTGCGAGCAATGGTACTGTAAGTACAGACTATTGTTGGAAAAGCATAAAATGAGGCCACTTCAAGTAAAAGGCAGAAAGTGTATTTTATCAACTAAACCTAGAAAAATAACTAACAGGATCCCTAAATATTTAAACCAGATTGGTTCAAACATGACAATATACTTAAATCAGTTAAAACATATATCCAGTACTTCATTTTCAGTTAAATAAATTGCATTTTATAACATAATCAATTGATTACATTTCAACATCTTAAATTAATGGGGCACTTGGAAAGGAATTACGATATTTATGTTAAGGATGAAAATATTAGCTCAGAGAGTCTAAGTCGCAAATCAAAAATATGACAGAACTCAAACTCTATTCTGTTTTAATCCTAATAATAATAATAGTATTTTTACATAATTAACTCATACATTCCTTCGCACACATATCCCACAGTGTCAAATAATTTTGGATGATATAACTTTATTAACTCATGTCTGAATTTATCAATCGACTCTAGACTATAAAGGCTACTCCACTAAACTTTTATATCTCAGGCAACAGAAAAATCTTTTTCATTTCACTTTCCCAGACATAGTGGTGATTAAATAGATCTTCAATTTTTAATACTCAGGAAAAGAAATGATAATACTTTTATGTGTCCTCTCAGAATTTTTCTGCATGAAATCTGTGATCTTCAAACGTAGGTTTCAGCATTTCTTTGAGCAGGCTTTTTGAAATTCACCAATTTATGACTGTTATGACTTCTCTCCTCTCCTTCAGGCCATGGGGTCTCATCTTTCCAAATTAAGGGTCACCTGAGTTCACCCCAAGCAGTTTTTGGTAAGGATTTATGATTTACTCATGTAGAAAGGTAGTGTTCACATTTTGATATTTTCAGAAGTTTTGTGGCAGCCTCAGCCTCTAGCTCATCTCAGTGAAGTTTTATGAAAGCACATTCAAGTTTAGAAATGATGAACTTTGGCCTTATTGTCACCCTAAGTCTCTCCTCTCACTTCTATCTTGGGATAATGACACTGGAGTGATAGAATTCTCTCCTTCCATGGGCAGATCTCCTACAAGGTGTAAGAAAAAAATACAGTGAATGTTTACATTAAAAAAAAATTATTACTGTAAAAAACACCTTGCCATTAATCCCTTTCGAACTACTTCCCCTCACTTTGAACACACTTACCCATTGTTCTTGGAGTGTCTTTAGTCGTGTGGTTGTGGCTGCCTCTATGTCCTGAATCGAGTCAAAATGTTTACCTTTCATGGTCATTTTGACTTTGGGTAAAAGCCAGAGTTGTACAGTGCGAGATCTGGTGAACAAGGTGAATGAGGACACACCAGAATGTTTTTATTTGGCAGAAACTTATGTTAGTGCATTGTTCATGATCCGTGGTTTACGGCACCTTAAAACACACCTTCTCTCAACCGCAGCTCACAACCGACTGACGGCACTGAACAAGCTGAAACTTGTCACACTGCTACTAAGGTTCGACACACGGCTTTCCCTATTGAAGATCCCTGCTTTTCCATTGGAGGGCACTTGGCAGCAGCATTCACTGTCACCATATTTTTTGATCACACCTCGTACATTCTGGGTCATACAGCTAAGAAGAAAACACTACCTGTTGTTTGGGCAAATAACTAAGTATGTTCCCCTCTATTTCCATCCTCATTTATTTTGATACACCTGTACCCTTATATCTAAAATATTGTCTTTACTAGATGTCCTTTGAGGTATCCTTTTGGCTGGGCTACAGTCTCCAATTGTTGAACCCCACTCTATTCTAAGTAGTCCTGTGAACATATTTTGCATTTATGATTAAAATACACAATCATTGATTTTAAGTAAGGAAGGTCATGCTAGCTAATCCAGATGGTCCTGTTTCAACCAATTGAAAGCCTTAACAGGAGGTCTGAATCTTCTCTGATTATAAAGAAATGTTGCCTCTGTATAGCAGCTTCTGCCTATGCTCCAGGTCTAGTCTACCCCTCCTCACGTCCGCCCTACAAATTCCAGCCCTGCCTCGCCAGCCCTGACGGTAGCATAAGCTGACTACTTGCAATTGAAAACTAATATAAACAGTATTTGATAAAACAGATAACACTATAATTATATAGTGGAATTTCTTGCTTCACAAAGTTCATAACAGGAAAAAAACCATTAAACATACTCAAATTCCTATTAGTTTTCTATTACTGCTGTAACGACTTAACACAAAATTAGTGGTTAAAACAACACAAATATAATGGCTTCCAGTTTTGATGTCACACATCCAAAATAGGTCTTACTGAGCTAAAATCAGAGTGTCTGCATGGCTCAGTTCCTTCTGGAGGCTCTAGGGGAAAATCAGATTTCTTTCCTTTTCCCATTATTACAGGTTTTCTGCATTTCGTGGATTATGACTGCTCCATTGGGTCCATCATTCAAGATAATCTTCCCATCTTAACGTTAGCTTACTAGTCAACTTAATTCCATCCATTACCTTAATTCCCTCTTTGTGATGTAACCTAATACGTTCAGTGGTTCCTGGGACCATGGACACTTTGAGTGGCCATTATTCTTTCTACCACACCATCTATGGCACTTGGATCTCTATGACTAATATTGAATTTTTTTCATACTTCTGTCAGTCCTAAGCCCTCTACTGGAACAACTCCTGTTGCCATAAATGTAAACTCCTTGGTCCAATGTCCATTTCTTGTTTTTTGTTATTTTTTTTTTCCAACAAGTATCCAAGTAGTGATTAAATTTAATCTCATACCTTGGTGGGTCTGTAAGTTTAACACTGACTTTGAGGTCCATGTATTTTTTTTTTAATCTTTTCTCTAATTGTAACTTTGATGTCATTTCCCCCTCGAATCCATACTTTCCCCAAATCTTATTTTAAAACCCCATCATTTCCCTTTACTTCTCCAAAGAAACCAAACTCAGTTATTTAAAACAGATAAGAAAACACACAAGCATAAGAGGCAGAGACCACTGTGAATTTTCTAGACTCTTTTCTATTATGCTATATCTTATAATGTAAAATAATTTATTTTTAAAAATTTACTATCATTATAAAATTATCAAATTTCAAAACTATCACATAATATTGATTTCACCCACATTGATGACCTCTTATCAGAATATATAAAAACCATTTATATCAACTTTATAAATTCCTATAATAATATCTAATATTTCTTTTAAAATTATGAAATGTCAAGTACTGAGCAATGAACCAAATATCTAAAGAAAATGTTGAAAAGAAAGTGACAGAATCAGCATTTGAAGCTGGTACTGTTTATATTCAAAGTCCTTAGTCTTGGTAGTAAGTTCCATTGCCTTCTCCACAATCTAATGACCTGAAGCTTTGCACAGTAGCAGTGTATTTATTAGCCAAAGAGGTTTATCTGAGGGACAAGTACTGCTAATTGAAAACTAATGCATTACCACAACAGTGGGACAAATCAATATTCAATATTGATTTCACTTTCTGAAAATGACAGTCTACCTTTCCAGACAGCAATAGTAAATAAAAATAGGCATAGGAAGAGTGTGATGCAATCAAATGCTCTTACTCAATAAGATCATTGTCAGAAATAAGGAATCGTAGACCATGCTTTTGAGTTCCACGCAAGGAAATATTTCTATTTAAAAAATACAAAATTATGCAATGTCATCCCAGACAATTTTAATTTTTTTTAGTTGAAAAGATAAGAAAGAGGACATTTTACCATCCCACCAAAGCCACTTTAAATATTTATAAAAGCTACTGACGTTTAAAAGAGAAGGGCCCTAGGAAACCCTGTCTGGTAGGTAATATCTGCAATAATGACACTTGGATTCTTAGCCCCTGCATCTTCGAGTTGTGGTTGAAGTCTTCTAAAGGTCTTCATAATGATTAATTACTGACAGGAATCACGTAAACGCATTTGGACCCATCGACATTTCAGTATATGAAAAACCTGACAATGGCGGTGTTACAAATTACAGAGTTTCTTTATAATGCTCAGTGCAAAAATGCCTGTATTATATTTTTAATTATAAAATTATAAAATATAATTATATTTATTAAATAAAATTAAATGTGGTGCTGCCCCTGTCTGAATGATTTTGTGAAGAAATGAAATACCTGCTATTTTTAAAGGCCCCTCTCCTTTCCTTCAAATATTATAAAAATCCCAACATTTTGTAATTCAGAGAAGTGGAAGGAGAGACTTTATTTCCCATCTTTTGCCATCGTTCCTGAAATTGCCACCACTCAGGCCGTCATGAGCCATTCGAAAGCAAACAGCTGCAGGTTTCATGGTGGTGCAGGTTTCCTCCAGAATGCTGACCAGCTGAGTTTATTGTTTCAGACCTTGACAGCCATGTATTGATTGAATGGGCCAAAATATAATTTAAGTTCTCAATTTTCTGTTTCCATATCATTCAAGAATTATTTCTTTTGAATGATTAATTTGTTACTTGTAAAAAAATTGAATCAAAACAGAAACGTGGCAGATTCGCAAGTACAAGATTTCAAAAATCCATTTTGGGGAAAATTCATCTCTTAATAAATGTTTTCCCATTAAATTCATGCATTGCAAAATGAATCTTATTAATTGCTAGAATGTGACAGGATCAGTATCATTTCTGTTTCTATATTTTCACTTTCATGGATTTAAGCACTGAGATAACTTATTTTCAGAAATAAGTAGATGGAAGTAGAACGGGTCTTGTTATAACCATGTCACCCAATTCTTAAGAATTATAACAAAGATGGCCAAGTGATTTACTATAAAAACTGGTTTATAAGTGTATGACCACTCACAAATCGATCAGATATTTCTTAAAGTTTCTCAGATAATCAAGTGTAATGCTTATAAAAGTCACATGAAAAAGGTTTTGTTACACATTTATTAGAATTATTTACTTTTTTTAAATAGAGATAAATATTTTCAGTTGTCATTTTAGTTTTGCAACCTGGTAATTTCAATACCCTGTATTCTAATCCTATCTCTGTAAATGTCCATTCTCCCTCTCCCTCTCCCCCTCAGCCTAGGTTTCATTTCCAATTACAAGAAATCGTTTAACTACCCAATAGATGGACTATTCAGAAGTAATAGCACATTCAAAACAAGGTTACCTTTCTCTTTCCTAAGGTAGAAACTGTCAACAGATAATATGAGATCAAAATTAATTAAAAGTGTGCCATTTAAGTCAGGTCTAAGCAAGATGAGGTTTGAATCACTACCAGATAAATATGTTGTCCTTACTTCATCCTCGAGGAAGAAAAATAAATCAGGTTAAGCTGAATGCGTTTTTGCTAATGTGATGACACGAGTATTGCTAAGGAACCTCATATGTTGTAATTACACGAGTTTAGGTATACGTTACCTTGGATAAATAATATTTCTATCATATAGGGAACTCATAATGTAATGCAAAAATGTGAAAAGAAAAATAAATAAACATGGCAGAAGCCTCAATACAGCAGCAACCTCAAGGTTTTAGGACACAGGATATTTAATTCTTTGGTAATGTAGTCCAAAAGGATGTTTATTTAGGTAAAAAGTAAAGTTTTCACATAATTAGTTACATTTAGTGTAAGGATTGTGGCAAGATCTCCTTAATAGCTGTGAAAATCAACAAAAACTTCTAAAGGAGAATAGAGAGGAAAGGACATTTATCAGAGCTCAGTATAGCAAGGGAGTCGGCCACCACCACTTGCATTTCACAGAAGCTGAAAGCTAGGCAGGGGAATGGCAACAAATGGTAGTGAAAAAATAATGGAAAACTTCACGATTTCCTCATTGTTATCACGGAGAATCTGGAGATGGACTAAATAGAAGTGGAACATCCTACGTGATTGGTTAGAACACATAATTGGCTTTTTGTGGTTGGAAGGCAAAAATGAGGGACTCTGACAGTCATCAACAAAATTCTTACCATTTGGGACCCAATACTGCAGAGACTGTGGGTCAGAGGTCTATTCTTACATACGGCATGGCCATTGCCTATTATTCGAATTTACAGTCTCTCTAGGCAATTGTGTAATGTGCCTTTGTTAGTGTTTGAAAGGACCTAAGAACAAGTGTGGAAACTGCTTCAGAGTTCTAGGTAAGAAGGGTTTTAGCAAGGTCACATGGTGCTTCATCTGTGCTTGCTGCACGTGGTGGTTGGTTCTAACACACCTCCTTCATTCAAGCTGCATCTAAAATATTATTCCAATTCACATGGAGTTATTGGATAAGTTCAGGAGGCTGAAATGGGAGCTGGAGTCCCTCAGTAATATGTCTGAACTTGGTAGAAAGGGAGAGTAAGACTGTTGGGAAAATAGGACGATGTGATACTCGGAATGGACCGTTCTACCCCTACTAGCTGTGGCAGAGTCCAGTCTGAGAGATAAGGCTAATACCCAGTGGAGGGTAGAGATGGGAAATCAGTAGAAAGAGCATCTAACAATGGAAAATACATGTTTTTGTGAAACTTAGTCAAGCAGTATTTCTGACTTCTTCATATTTTGCACAAGAGCTAATTAATTCCCTTGTTTGCCAAATTGTATTTGTGTCTGTCTCTTACAGTCAAATGAACCCTGATTGTTATTCATTGAGTTCCTGTTATATGTCTGACACTGTGGCATGCATATAATGTCGGTGTTCCCTGGTATTTTGTTCTTTTCTCTTCCAGGCACATGGAGACTCCCATTTCTTTGCAGTTGGGCAGAATCATGTGGTTTGTTCTGGGCAATGACATAAGCGCAGAAGTGACACGTGTCATTTCTAAGCTGGGAGATTTAAATGCTAAAGCAATGATCCCATCTTGCTCTGCTTTCTCTTGATGATTATGAAAGAGACCTCATGTCACCTTAGTGACAGTAGGTACAATGAAGCTAGAAGGTCAACAAACACTGGTAAGTGAAGACACATTGGAGTTTAGACTTTATACTGGGGACATTCAATATTCAACAGAGATTTTCGACTTTGTATTCTGTTCAAAACAATATGCTAGTGGCAGTTGAAAGAGATGACTTTTTTTGAGCAGGGAATTGATGTGGCCGGAGACGTGTGTGTAAAGGATCACTCTGGCTACATTATGGAAAATAGATTTGAGAGAAGAACAAAGTAAAGGCAAAGGCCAAAATGCTAATCTGCATCAGATGGGAAAAGTGGCTATACACCCCTTTACTGATTTTCCATACACAGCAATGAATGTTCTTAGAGTTCTTATAGGTTGGTGAGTAAATGAGAAAAAAAATTACAGTTCCCTAAAGTGCAGGAAGTTCATAATTTTAAAAATAGTTATGCACCAGCCTGCTTGTAATTTACTTTCCACACCCGAGTACTTTCTATGAGCCCATTCTAGCAACCACATAAATTGAAATAGAATGAAATCTACTAGACCTTAGAACTGTAGCCCCAGATTGAACACATCACCACAAAATTTATAAAATATAAATTTTATACCTACAAGCATATTAAGTTGAGAAGAACTTTAACCGAATTTACCTAAATTAATCAATAAAATACGTTTCTGTATGCAGTATTTTGGGGGCATATTGAGTATTCTTAAACTTTAAAGTATATGAATATAATACCCCAGGAAAATTCTGTTCTTCACATACTTCCTTCATGAAGTACAGAAGAAATAGTGAAGTGTGAGTGTGTCTTCCTCTTCAGTGTGATCTTGCCATACATAAATACGCCTCTTGGTGAATGAAATAGAACTATAAAACCAAAGTATATCATTTTTATAGTTTTTTTTCTTTACAAAAAAAAGCAAGGTTGAGGGAAAGAGACAATTTAGAGAAACGTCTTCTAAAGACCAGCTTGCAGAAACTAAAACAACTGGCAATGATGAAACAAGTTGTTTTGACACTTCAGTGAATCAAAGTGTTGCTTGAATATCCTCAGCTAGTGAAAATCACTGATTATAATGAGAGCATTATGATCTCTACTTGTGTTGTAGTTTGAATGCAGTATACTAGTAATGAAGATAATGGATGTGTGTTAACATAAGAAATATTAGAGTAGATGCATAGAGTTTGAAATAATTAATTCTGTCCCCCATTCCCTGCATACAAATGCATACATAAACAAAATCAGATTCTAAAGAGAAGCTAAAGAACCCAAAATAGACTCTGAACAAGTTTGATAATGCATGGGAGATTAAATTACTATTTTTGATATTCTCTGTGACTATCTCATTTATATTCTGTTGTGTTTGCTTTTATTCGGAGATTTTTTTAATGGACTAAGTAATACATAAAAATCTGCAGAGCTTTGTAGAAAATGTGGATGCAATGGTTTTATAGCATAGCAAATCCTAGTAGTTTAGAACTCGGGTGTGTGTGTGTGTGTGTGTGAATCCTCTTTCTATTTCAGGAAAAAAAAATAAATAATTGACACAGCAAAGATACCTTGCATCTAGTGTCAACCAACTTCTATTTAAACTAAAAATATTCAAATAGCTAGTGAGAATGGTAGAAACATATATTTAAGAACAACAGAAAGGAGAAAGGCATTTACACAGGGATAATAGACATGTAAATAAAGAAGTAGAGGATAAAACTATACAGCTCTGTACCTAAGAGCAGATTATCCTCTTTCCATACTTCCAAAATCCTACAAAGCAGCAAATGTTTCATTTTATTATTCATTATCTACATACTGAGGCCAGTGTCCTGCAAAATTCATTTTGCTTGGATGACTTTAAATATCAGAAACTTGCAATTGATCACTCTAATTATCACAATATTTCAGTGACTCATTAGAAACCAAACCAAACCACGCCAACTTGGTTATTTGCAAAAGGACTTTAAGTTTCATTTGCTTTTACTGCAAGACGTGACAATTTCTCTCTGCCTGTTTTTGTCCTCTGTAGTTACCATTGTCAATAGTAAAGTCAAATTTATGGAAAGATCAGTCTTGGACACCAGCTGGGAAAACCGAATAAAACCTAGTTATTAAAACTTACAGAAGAAAGGAAACTCACTGAAGTTGGTGTCAAAGTGAGGAATGTGTTTCAAGGACTGGATACCAGTGTCCTTATTAGCAGAACCCCACTGCAGATGACCATTTTGGAGAAAGTAAAGGTAACGTCACACTTCAGAAAGCCCCACACGCTAATCAAAGTGTAACTTCACAGTCATAGCTCGAGCCATTCCTTTTTTAGGCTTGTCTGGGCCTATGCCAGGGACTAGCTTACCTGGTCTGTTTCATTTATCACGATTATACAATATGCCATTTGACTAAAGGGTACAGTGTAGGTCAGTGCATTTAGGCATGACAGCAGGTCTTATAAATCATGCTCAGGCACTCGGGCTACATAACCCCCCATGAAGTTTAATGTGTGCTTAGAATTGGAACACTACTTCAGAACTAGAATGAGGGTTGCTGAACCCTGTGTCTCTGGAAGCTGATGTGATCAATTCTGCAACGCTTGAAATATATTTATTCCGAAAAAAGTGATTTTTACCATTATCTGTTTTACTCCTATGCCTATATCTCAGTTTATTCTGAATTTGAATAGGGGAAATGGAGTGCTAACCCAACAGCATGGGTAACACTAGCTGCTTTAACCAACGATCCTCAAGGTTAAAGTGAATGACAGGTTAAACTTTATTTCTCATGGGCAACATTCAAGGGAAGACGTGCCTGGTCAGTGGTTGGCTTTCTCAACATGGTAATTCAGGGCCGTGGCCTCTTTCTCTCTTGTCACTCCAACCTCTCATAGGGCCTCAGAGGTCTCTGTTTTTTTCTGACAAATGTGGAAAGAATGGAGAGATTTATGTCGTTCGGCTCTGGGCAGTGGGGCACGTTCACTAAGACTTAATCATGAAAATGTAGTCAAGCTGTGTACCCAGGAAGAAGGGAAAAGAATTTTGATAAAGAGCTATCATCTTCCATCTCAATTTTTCAAAATCGAACTTTGTGGAACGTGGACCTGGAGGGAGGTCAGACCTTATATTAAGTAAAGGTGCTTACAACAAGTTTTTGTTGTTTTTAACACACTTGAGTGTGCCTATTACAATGACCCAAACACTTGCAGGTTTCTCCTCCCGATGACCTTCAAAATGGGGGTGATGCACAGGGGTGATTACATACGTGTCCAAAAATACCCAGACTCAAGTCTTCTAGTAAGACATACATTACATGAATATAAGAAAAACATGGTAACAGGCCTTTAAACTGATATAAGACCTTTCTATAATCCATTTCTCTACAAATTTTATTTTGATATATGTTCTTGTATACAAAAACAAAACATTTTCAACCATCCAACAGAAATTATAGAAACTATACTATATATATATAAAATTTGGTACCTGATTAATATTATTATTTTTGTTATAAAATTAATTATATTATTTTATCCATATGTACTGAATGAGTCAGTGTTAATTCTACTTTTTTTTTCCCTCCTCTATTTGTTATCTTCCTCTGGCTGTTTGTTTGCCATGTTTACCATATTATTTGGTTAGAGTTCACTTTTTCAACATAGACTTCACTATGTGTCATTACCCCATAATTTCTTTAGGCATCATTTAGGGAAATTATAAGCCTATAATTGCCAATGTGTTTATTTTTGCTTGTTTGTTATAGTTAAAATGTAATGTACAAATCATAGAGATATAGATTGTAATTTCCCCAACTTACTAGGTGTTCCTACCCTGTCCCATATATTATACATTATTTGTGACTGGGAGCATACTTTTGGGTACACCATTGGGAATGAATTATATGAAAGCGATGCACCCTCAAAATTGAGCAATGTGAGAGACTTGTTATAGCAAAGGGACTCTGAACTGCAGTAGATTAAAAAAATAGTCAATCCTTCTTTCCTGTAGTGTCAATAGGTAAGAAGTCCAGTCTTGCATGGCTATCGTATAAATATACATTATTATAAATTATAATGTATATAATAATAATATGATATAATTATGTACACATTCCATCCTTTTGTTTAATATTTAAAGTATTGGCCACATCAGCATTACCAAAAATAGAAATTTTATAATAAGATCTCTATTTCAGTTTACTGATGAAAAACAAATACATGCCATCTGAGGGAGAAAAAAGACCAAGATGGAAAGCTCAATTTCCAATGTATAATGACATTTTTACTCTTACCCCATTATTATTTCTATATTATTAATAATTAAACCCAATCTAAGGAGTTGTATAAAATATGGGCAAATATATAAACCTGGAGAGTTTAGCACTTACAAAATGACCTATCACTCATATTGTACATTAATGTTCCATTTTGTCCTATATGCCCCAAAACATGTCCAGATATGTTTTTCTCATATGTGAATATAAAGTCTATATCCATTGCCTATTGTCAAGAATTCAGGGGACTTCCCTCATGATATAGTGGCTAGGTTTCGGTGTCCTCAATGCCACGGCCTGGATTCAATTCTCAGCCAGGAAACTACCCCCTCCCCCCCACAAAAAAAAATTCAGAGTCAGGGGTATAGAAGTTAGCTTTTTGGTGTACAACAGTTACAGGCAATGAACTAGGTCCAAGCAGCCCTTCTGTGTATTGACTACACTGTAGCCTAAACATTTTTACTGCAGTGAATTCAATGCTTCTTTGCATGGCATAAACCTACAATTATTTATCCATCATGTTGCTTACTAATGCTTTCTGAATTAGAACTAGACCCCCTTGGCAGTGGTAAGTTAAAAATGTGTGTTTAACAAAAATTAATGCAGTGTTGATGAGAACTATGTTACTTGGAAAACTTGAAAGCTGTAGTTTTGTCACTAACCATATGAAAACAAATGCAGCAAAGATTGAAAAAAGTGGGAGGAGAATGAAGAACTCTCTGTCATGGCACAAAGCCCCGAAAGAAGAGGCTTGCGACAGCCCTGTGATTATGTGTAGAGGACAGAACATTGACCCCAAATGAAGATCGTATTAGCCAGGTTCAGGAGACTCAACAGGAGCACAGTTTTCCCCAGACACCTCATTATAACGCAGCTTTGTGGACTATGTCCTGCTCACAGAGTCATAGAAGAGAGGAAGAGAAAGATATAATTAAACTCTTGTAAATTGCTTTTTTTTTTTGTTTCAGGAACTTAGGTTCTTGACTAATTTTGCTGTTGAGATAACCCTAGAAAAAAAATTGTTTTTGAATGAATAAAAATGATCAATTTAGGTTTCAAATTGTATAACTCACAAGAAAGATTTTTTCTTCTCTCTCTTCTAATATTTTCATAATCAAGGAATAACACATATTACAAATAATGACTCCATGAGGTTATATTTGAGTGTGGGAATTTCAAAGTCACTTTAGAGGAATTAATTTAGTTGTTACACATTTTGTCTGGAAAGCCCAAGTAATATCAAAAGCCCAATTTAATTCCTTTGAAAAAACATGTTTGACATACAATTCAATCTTTCAGGCTTTACTTTTTATTCTCTGTACGTCAGCTCCTATGATGACTCTCTTGTTTCTCTCACTTTGAATTCCTTTTCTTAGAATGTAAAAGCATTAAGACTTACTCAGGCTTTTAAAATCTATGGGGTAGCATATGACTATCTATACATTCATAAAAATGTATTAAATGTCTAATCAGAATCGAACTTACTCTTGAATACACAGAAACAAACTTATAAGCCCTATCAACAAAAGTCTCCAATTTTAATTTAGAAGAAATAGAAAACAAGTGAACAAAAATGTACTGTGTTTGTTTTGGTTAATCCTAAACTTATGGCAAAGGATGCTGATGGCCAAGGGAGTTTTGAGAGACATTATTATAAACTGATTCTAAAAGATTGATGAGATTATGCTCAGGCAGAGTTGAAAGTCGCTCTATTACGTTGAGTAGTTCTTCCAACTCCTAGATGATAAATATTATTTTTGGACACTTTCAAGTTTTTCATTCAAGCTACATTGAGTATGTAATATTAGCAAGCAAAATGCTGGGGGGTGGGGGAATTCTATGATGTCTTACACTGGTTGTTATGGATTTAGAATTAGAGGTATAACACTCAAGGTAGAGATCAATTAATAGTATTTTGTTTAGTAACCTCACATTTTTAAGTTTTAGAAAAAATTGGGTAAAACTTCATCATGGCTATCAGTGGGTCATTTGGAAAGGTAAAAGATGGTAACAAAACACTGTTTAAGTGACAACTCTCAGTTATTCAGACAATATTCCTGCCAGTCCAGTTTCTGATTGGAGGAAGTGTTCGATAGATACATGGTCATGCCATATGGGGAATAAAAAGCAAGGCACATAGGGGTTTTTCGAGGTCTCCACAGTCTAAGTATTGGTAAAGTATGGATGAAATCTAAGTAATAATAAGAGAAAGAGACATGTATAATAACAAATCACAAAAATTTTATCAATGAGCTACAATGATGAAAAATCAAAGAGAGCTAGACTTTATAGGACATTTATATAAACAAATAGAAAGAGTTTCTTTGATAGTACTTTATTTGCTTTATTAGTGTGTTTTAAATAATGTTATTAAAATAAATGTTTTAACTAGGAATTTTTATAACCTAATTATAGCAGAAATGTATTGGTAATAGAGAAATTGAATATAACAGTTGAAATTCTGTACTGTTTTGTTATAAATACTAAGAAAATAATGAACATTTTGTGTGATAATTTGGGGAGGCAGGAAAGTGTCATCATTTTGAAAACATGTACACATTGTTTGTGGAAGCCTAGAATATAAAAAAACAGTTGCTTCAATAAATATCTGATTGCAATAAATATCTGGATTGCAAAATCTAGTAGTAGACTTATTAAAGAGTACCTATAGATTCCATTCAATTTTACTGCATTGTGAGCAAAATACTAAGGGAAACAGATTTTATTATATACTGCTTAAGGTAAAATAAAACCTTGTTAGCTCCTAAAACATTGTATTTAGTTCCATTTCTATTTTATAACACGGCATGTAAAGTGTGTGCTTTCACAGGTAAAAATCTAATGAATGACAATGAAATGGTATTAACTTGAGTCATGGTAAAAATTGGTGGAATGCCAGGGGTACTGTATTACATGAACTAAAATGATTCTAATTTGTGTATTTATTAAAGCTCTTTCACAGATACTATGTGTGTTCATATGAACGTATATTTATTATATACATTCAAAATTGTAATAGAGCAAAAAATAGAAATACATTTTACCTTGGATCATCAAAATAATCAAGCTATGAATCTGAGATATAACAGATTAAAATTTTCCCCCAAATTAAGAATAATAAAATATTAGTATGAGTTTCATCTGATAAAATAACTTGAAAATACTGAGAATAATTCTAACTCACAACCTATGAATAGAGGGTAAAACCAATATGAAAGTTAAAGAAGGAAATGATTTTTCCTTCTTAGTATTAGATAATGATTCATTGCAAACTGAGTATTGATTATCAATAATTATCTTTATTAGTTTCATTAAATGTACTGGGGTGACATTGGTTAGTAAAATTACATAGGTTCCAGGTGTTCAGTTCTTTATTGTCTACGTGTCACGTTGTGTTCTCACTACCCAGAGTCATTTCTTTTTCCATCACCATATAATTAAATCTTCCTTCCTCCTTCCCTACCCTCTCCCCACTTTCCATCTTACAACTACTAAACTACTGTCTGTGTCCCCCAGTGTTTTTTCTATTTTGATTGTTCATTTATTTTATTCTTCCGATTCCACATATAAGTGAGATCATATGGTATTTGTCTTTCTCAGTCTGACTTATTTCACTTAGCATGGATGGAACTAGATGATTATCAATTATTGATTAAAATTAATGAAGATCCAGAGTTTGTAATACAGCAAATTATTTGAAAGTTATAAATATCTTCACAATAAAAAGATTACTCATGCATTTATGTGAGCTTAAATATACTCCCACATAAATAATTTATCTTCATAGTGAAGAGCAAACGAACTACTGCTTTTGGTTTGGTTTTATGATTTGCATGAATCAAACTTAAAGCTTTAGAAATTTCCATGAAACACTGTACTATGTGACAGTGCAATATAGTACATAATGTCTTCTATTTTTTCACCTTTTGGTTTAACTATCATTGCTGCAATTTTCTTTATAGATTGTTTTATCAGTTAAATGACCTAGTTACTTGAGGACTAGAAGAATATTGGAAAATGGCTAATTCTTTAACCTCTCTAGGTCATTTTGCAGGTGTCACCTTCCAGTTTACTTGGTTCTGCATACTCTACATATTTAATACAGTGAATTTTTTTCATGATATATGTTCACTCATCCACACCATTAATAATGTTAAGTGAGGACAAACTCACGCCAGTACTCTCTTCTACCTTGAAATCTTGTGCTATTGTAGAAGCTGTATCCAACTGAATTTGTTTTAATTCTTCAAGGGAAATTGATGTAGAATTCTTTTTCCAAAAATGGAAATCTTTACTACATATTTAAGACAAACAGGTTTAACGGGCACTAGGGAAATGTTATCCATAATAGTACCCAAAAGAAGCAGGTTTGGGTCCAAAGTGGACACATAGCTGGAGGGTTAGTTAATTGTTTATTTGTTTTGTTTTGTTTTTTGTTTTATGAGGGTGGGGGAGGAAGACTAGTAAAAGCTGAAGAAAGGGGAGGTAGGGAAATGAACATCTTTGTCTTTAGCAGCCTCTTAAAGACCAATTCTGAAACAATTTCAGTTTATTAAGCTCTAAAGTGATCTGTTTGTTGAGATTTATATAAATCGATAATATTTCAGTTGCTATTGAAGTACTGGAGTAGGAAAATGTGCTTGCTATAAAAGAGGTCTTTAGATTTCTAACCAAGGAAATCTATTTTTCTTTTATTAAAATAAATACATGTGTTTTGTAAGAAAAATATTTTTATTTTTTTTATTCTCCTAGAAGTTGTTCTAAACTTCTTAGACATGTGCTTTTAATACTAATGGTCTGATAGAAATATTAAACAAGGAATTTTATATTTTCTTTATTTAAATTTAAACTTAAGACAGAAAAGTTTGGTACATATTTTCAGTGAATATGACAAGTGTCACAAAACATGGCCTATTTCAATTAAAACATTTTCCTAACAAAAATAAAGTAGGAACTATAATAGAAAACAAAGGCACAGACTTTAAAAAATCAATTTATATATAGTTTTTCTAGCATGCTTTGCTCTTAAAATACCCTTTAGTCTAAAAAGGGTACTGTTTAAAGGATTAATTTTCCTGTATTTCTTGATTAAATTATCATCTAGTTTTACTAGCCATTTGTTAAACATACAAAATTAAGAAAACTAAAGAGAAGTATGAGATAAGGAACTCAAATCAACTTCATAGCAGCTAAGAAATTGTAATACCTAATGACAAGTGAGTAGTAGCTCTTACTACTTAACTGACAATTAAAAAAGGAAACTGTACTAAAAAGAAAGTAGAAGTGTTCATAACAATACATATGTACTCTTCATATTTTTATGAAAATGATTAAATTAAAAATTTTGATTCGTAACGTATCGCTTTATATATCCTGTGTTTTTCATCCCACCTTGCATTAATGCTTCATTTCAGCTATACATTTTAAAGTTAAAGTCTAGTTTCTCATGTCAATGTGCCACTTTTCTGCCAAAAGTGTATGATCCTCTTTTTATAACAGGTTTTCTGTTTTATTTTTTTCATAGCTATGTATTAGAAAGAACAAGAAATATTTTGGAAAATCAAGATTGTGAAGCCTTGAGGGCATTTCTACGTGGTGTTTATATTAAATGATGTAGCATTCAAAATTGTAAATCTGGCTTTTTTCAGATTGAAACTCTCTATTTGTAATTGTATAATATACTGAGATGTTTTCCTTCGCTACTACGAGGTACACTCATTAAGATGTATATTGCAATCCCTAGGTAAAATACACATTTAAGAAAACTATGAATAAGGCAGTAGCAATTAAATAGAAACAGAAAAGAATAAAATTAAATGGAAAACGGAGGTGGTAGGTTTTAATGTTACTATATCATTAAAGACATTAAATGCTATAATATAAGCTGAGCAAATCAAAGACAAAAACCAACTTTGTCTTCCACCATTACTGACTACTTTTCGTGTACCCCTGAATGGCCCGGCACATTCTCCCAGGGGATACGCATACTACTGCTTGGCACCCGATGGTCTACGTTCGTCAGTGAACACCGATCCATTTTATCCATTTGAATGTTACACAACAGTTATTCTTTTCCACAATTATGTTTTTTGTGTCCAATTAGGTATTTGCTTTAATTCCACTACAAAATTGTTAGCATTTCTCAAAGAAAAAAACCAAGGGAACAAATAAGCAATGACAACAACAAAAATCCAGTGATTTTAGTACGTCAAAACTGCCTGGTGCCACATACCATATAATCATTAGAAAGGAATAAATAGTAATTATTTTTACAAAATCCTGGTCAGCACTACTGTCAATCCACCCTTTCTTCATCAGTAGAAAAAAAAAATCCTCCAAGTTTTAGCTGGACACAAGATCACTTGGAATAAACACTGTATTACAAATCCTTTCTTGACACTAGGCATAACGCACGTGATTACTTTTTTGGCATAACTTCCGAGAAGTCGACTTAAAGGGACAGGTGTGGCTTATCTTCCTTCTTTTCTCCTTTTTGGACAAGGAGCTGTGGTGACAGGATCTCAAGCAGCTGTACGAGAACATGGAAAGCAGCATTTTAAAGATGGCACAGTAGTCAGGTGACAACGACGTCTGGATGTCTGATGGTCATGAGTATTTCTTATCTCACCTGGAGCATTTACATATATATGAGAGAAAAAAATAAGTAATCAGTCTGTAAGCTCAAGTGAGTTCTCAACCTTGCCTGCATATTGGAATTATCAGGGACATTTCCCAAATAACATCCAAGTCCAGGCCTACCGAGGTCTGTGGAAAATCGTCTATGGCCTATAACTTCCCACTAAGTCAACCCCAAGCCAAGCTGGTCCTCCTGTTACAACTAGAGACCACATGCTGAGCGCAGGCCATCTTGCTGTCTCCATCTTCACGTGTGTGGCTGAACTTTCCCCTGTCCCATAACCAGGAGATCCCTGCATTGCAGAAAGTTGCTTCTCCCCACAAAACAAACCCTCAATTTGTGTTTTAATCTCAAAATTGAATCCTTTCGGTCACCACATTTTAGAGTCTAATTTAATCTACCTGGGATACCAGGATTCTTCTTTACCTGCCAGGTGAAGATTGTTGAAAAAATGTCTGTTATTAAGTATTCAATTACACAGAGCTGAACATTAACTGATTATTTGGTCAACACTACAAATTTGGTATCAGTGAAGGTGACATTCCAAACCATAACTTACTAGGTGCATGAGTTGAGGAAAGGTAATAATCTTTGAATCAGTTTTCAAAGATTAGAAAATCAGAGATTCTTCAGTCACTGCCCCCCACAACATACACATTAATAAAAAAAAGAAAAATCAGAGATCTCATTAGTAATTTAGAGGATTTTTGTGAAGTTTATATGATTGAATTAAGCAGTTTATAAACTCATATTGTGCTAGAAAGCTTTTCAGACTTATTATCATCATCATTATTATTATCAGTTTCAGGTGTAAAAAAACATAGACATATGATTAGACAATTATATTGTGATAGATTTTCAGACCTTAAAAAGTACTTGAATGTGATTTTACTCTATTGAAATAAAAATCTTAAAGATGCAACTTTAGATTTTCTTATTTTTTATATTATAGCCATGGGAACAGGTTTAAATTTTATTTAAATTATGGCACCTGCTATTGTAAAACTTTGTCTCAAAATAATTATAATTTATTTTAAAAAGTTATTCATGATATCATTTGATGAAAAACTATAATAATATTATTTGTTTCAAGAAAATGTATCATTCTTAATCCTCTGTGATCAGGGCTCATAAACTTGTAGTTGTTGTATTGCCTTTTCCCAATAGGCAAGTTTTTTTATATAATAAAATATCAGAAGCCAAACCACCCACATAGCATAAATATGAACAGAAAAAAATCTTTTCTGAACAAATATAGGCTTTATAATTTAATTGTATTTACACAGATGCGTGCACACACAAAAAATCAATTTGTGGGAGTTTATTTCATTGCTATTGAAATTGTAGCTTCCTTGATAAGCTTAGCACAATGTGTGTAGTTTGTCTTTTGAGCTCATTAAATTATTCTTCTGCTGTTTTCTGTGGTGTTATGTAGTTTTATATGGGTTTGCTAGTTGGATGTTCAAAATTGGTTTTCCAAACTACAGAATAATAACTTCCAATATTTAGAAAAAATATCATTTATTACAGAGACACAATAAAAGAACATAAAATGAATATAAATATTCAATTTACTCAAGGTTCTTCTGGAATCATTCTGAAAGTATTGAAAAGAATAGGCTGAAAACCTGGGTTTAGAACATTGGTTATTTTCTCTACCAACTTAAAAACACCATTGAAGCTTGCTCAGTACGTTTTCAGAAATCAGAAAAAAACCCATACTTTTACTTGTCACTATATTACAAAAATTTTGGAAGTAAAGATAGAAAACTTGTTTAACATACTCACCCAATAAGACAAACTACCATGGACACCCCTCCAAATCAATTAATCAATTGATCCATCGGTCAATCAAGAGAGCTGTCATGCATTCTCTCTCTACCTCACAAATGGTTTCACCACAAACTTCCTTGTGCCCTGAGTGTAACCATCGTGGTGGAAGCTCTCCACCCTCCCCACGCCTTGCATATTAGAATCCAAAGGTGAGAGCTTCATCTTACTTGATCTCCATGCTTTTTGGAATTTTTAAATTCTATACCCAGGAATACAATAATTTATTCTTCCACATGTAAGTAAGCATTTGCCCTCCTGGATTCTGACCTTTATTAGTCAAATTGTTAGTAACAAGCTAATAGACTTTTTTTTTCTATTTCCATCTCCAAAGCTTTAAGCTCTTTAGTTTCACTAAATGATATTTATAATTTATGTCTTCCCTTCACCTAAGTCTTCCTCTCTCCAGGTTACTCCTTCTATTAGTTATCTATTTTTGCTTAAGTTATTACACCAAAACTTTGTGGATTAAAACAATGAACATTCATCATGTCACAGTTTTTTAGGTCAAGGGTTAGTTAGATTCTCCAGTCCAGGCTATAGTCAGAAGGCTGGCGAAGGCTGCCATCATGTGAAGACGCATCTGGGAGTGAATCCAATTCCAATACCACTCAAGTGGCTGTTGGCAGACCTTAAGTCCTCAGTGGATATTGAATGGTGACATTGGTTTCTTGCCATGCAGGCTTTTCATTGAGCATGTTTCAGCATGGCGGCTGGCTTTTCTTAAGAGTGTAAGAGAGTGCAAAAGAGAGCTCCCTCCCAAGATGGAAGCCACAGTCTTGGTGTAACCTAATCCCAGAAGTGACATGCAGTCACATCTGCCATGAGAAAAGCAAGTAAATTGTTTATCCAGGGCTTAAGGGTAGGGGATCCCTCCAGAGTAGGAATATCAGGAGGTGGAGATCAAATGGGGTAATTTTAGAGGCTGCCTAGCAAGTCCCTGAAATAATAAATCACCAAGCTACTTGTTCACTAAATGAAGGACACTGATCTTTTAGCAATGTCCTATCCACTCAGCTCATATTAACAGTCCCCCTGCCAACCCTTGTATGTCATTACAACTTCCAATCCATTGTCACCTCTGTCTTCTCCCATTTCATTATAGCCTTCCTGTGGGTAGGTCCTCCCGTGAGCAAAATCTCTCTCTCTTCTGAATTCTTGTTTTATGCTGGGATCACCTGGGGAGATTGTTAAAATTCCAGTGCCCTGGCCCAACTGAGATTAACTGAACCAGTTAACTGAGCATCAATATTTTTAAACATCTCCTCTTACAATTCTACGATGCAGTCATATTTAGCAATCAACATCGTGCATACTATAATCAAATAATTTAAACATTCTATGGCCAGTACCCTAAAACAGAGATTGGTCAACTGCCTCTCTTAGACAAACTCTGACCCACTATTCATTTCTATTAATAAAGTTTTATTGGGACATAGCTCCATTTATGTATCATCTTTGGCTGCTTTTGCAGTAAGGTCATAAGTGAGTATTTATTAGAGAAACTGTAGGGTTCACAAACTGAAAATACTTACAATGTAGTCTTTTACTTTAAAAAGTTTGCTGATCTCTGACCCAGCCACTTCACATCTCTATTTTTTTATCATTGCATTGTTAACCTCTTCCCTGAATTAACAATTTGATTTTTACATATTTCTAAACTTTCTTCACTCCTGAAGGAAATCACTCAAGCAAACAAAGCAGTAGTATCTTAAGATACTAATCATTGCTATGAACTGAGTTCTTAATTGTGCATGAAAAAACTTTTTTTTAGAAATTCTCCACCATCTCCTGATTTCTGACATCACTCTCTTCCTCTCCTCTCTTAACTCAGCAGATGACTTTGCACCTATTACAGAGAGAAAATACGTAATTTATTCCCAGATTTTGAACTATTTGGTGCAGAATCAATATGCCATCACCTTTCTCCCCTATCCTGTGAAGGAGGGTATGCTCCTGCCTCTGTTGAAGGTGAAATTCCTCCTCTGAGTTCAGCCTCTGTTCTTAACTGGCTTTGTGAAGAAATTACACTGTCAATAATCACCCCTCTCTGTACTATAAATCCAACTTTGCCTTCTCATCTAAATGCTCCCCATTAATATTTAAATAGATTACTTGGTTTCTATGAAGACTTTTATATCAATGGTTATCACTTTAGATCTCTAATGTTTTTTCTGAGTTTCAAGCCTTATATAAATCATATTGGCGCTTAACACGTCAACTTTTCCCCACCCGAAGTGGACAAACTTCTCCAAAAATAATGAGTCTCCTACCATTTGCTGTGCTAAAAAAAACGTCATTTCCAAGCTGTTCAGTGATAGTAAGAGATCTGGGAACTCAACTGTTCTTGATAAAAACATATTGAATTACACACGTTTTATTTACATGAAAATCTAATCTTCAGCATTTGATACCATCACATGATAATCCTCTCCAGAGTTTTTATGGGTTGGATGACGGATGACTTTACATTTTATTGACTTTTCTCCCCACATAGAACACACTTAAGTTTTGTTAAAGAAGGGTTTTATTGTTGTTGTTTTTTTAAACTGGACACTCGTTAGAAACAGCAAGAAAGGCTTTTATTCAGGACTATTGTAATACAAGAGAGAATATTGCAATAGGGGAGAGGTATTGAACTTAACTCCAGATAAGCAAGGACAGCTGGGTCTCTACAGCAAAAGAGTAGAAGTAAGTGAGGGACTCAGTGAAAGAAATTTTAATTCAGAAGAAATAATGATGTAGTAGATCTAGTGACTCTGAACGTGTAGTGAATAAGCATCAGATTGACACAATGCCAAAGCATCATCCTACAGATTACTTATAAATTGCCAAAGAAAACTATAAGTTTACAATATTTGAACCATAAATGTAACTGAGCATCAGTGATAATGGAGGAAACAGGCATGTGCCTTCTGATATGCTAAAGAAGGCATCACTTATGAAACATTCTTACAAAAATGTCTAACCTAAAAGTAATCAAGCCTGTATAGCAGCCAGTGTGCAGGAAAGTCAGGCAATATAGAGGCCAGTTACTTGACACTAACAGGAAAGTATTGAACAAATTCAGGATCTACACAATAATAACTGAACTGAGCTCTCAAAAAAGTCATTATTGGTTGAAATGGTGATAGATTGTTTTAGATAAAAAAAAACCAAAAGATATAATGACCTAAAATCATAAATTTGATTAGGTACTGCTTTTTCAGTCTATAAAAAGCAATTTTTACATAACTGATAAAAGTTGGATATAGACTAGATATTAGATAATATTATAGAATTATTATTACATGTATTATGAAGGGGAAAAGCAGAACTGATAAACTGGTCACTGAACTCATAAAGAGTCAGGTTAGGCTTTTCTGGGAGTTTAATTTAAAACTATTGGAAACAGAAGTTTGTTATCTTGTTCAAGTTTCAAAGAATTTCAAAGATATACAAATCAACATAAATTTCCTCCATCAATGAATAGCTTCCATATGGAATATAAAATCACTAATTATCCCTGCTACAAATCTATTTCTTATGAAGTTAACATTTAGATATTTAATGGCTGTCTGTTGAGCACTTCTAAAAAAATGTAAGTGATTTGGCATTCACTCCTTACGCTGCATAAGTAGAACAATCTCGAAAGATCTAAGTAATGTTTAGAAAAAGAAGCTGGGAATATACCAAGAATCGTATCGATAGCTCAGGTCTAAGAATGTTGCTATGACAATGTGCACAAAATCTCCCTCCTCCCGAAACATCAGCAAAACACATGTTTGTGTACAGATGAGTCCAGGCAAAATGAAACCTTACAAAATACATTGCAGACTCTACAGCTGGAGAAACTATTATTTGCAAAGACCATTAAAATCCAAAATGGCTAAAAATCTTGTTTTTCAAAAGAGCAAATTAATTATTTTTTGTATTGAAACTCAAAACACATTGCTTATATTACTATAAAATTTACATTGTAAATAAAAATATTTGTTTTGATATAAGAATAGTTTTTATACATAATACTCTAAGACAAAACTAAGAATTTTAATTTTCATACACTGATATGTTAAATAATTAATGAAAGTTTTTTTATATGAGAAAAATAATAAGCTCAGGAATACCACAAGCTGTTTTAAAATAAAATTTTAGAGGAGAACAAGGCAGGAGCACATTATACTTTAAGGCACTCTCTATCAAAATGCAACCACTAATTCATTGCATAGTTGTATTCATTTATTAACATACATTCAATGAATGCCTTCCCCCAATAGGAATTGCCCTGGCATCTGACATGCAATTGTGGATAGAGAGAAATTGCACCATATTATTGCAAACATAGGCATAAATACAATTATTCCCAGTTGTAAACATTTACAGAAAACAACAGCGGCCTAAGACAATAAGAAAAGCATGACAACTTAAAATAAACAGATAGGCTTCACAAGGCAGGCTCAATTAAGCAGAAACTCAAATTATGAACAGGAGTTAGCAAAAAGCAGATGACGAAAATGGTTTGAGTAGCATGTGTGAGAACACGTGCACAATTCCTGAGACTGGATAAAGCTTTGATTATTTGAGGGGGTATGAGCCGTTGTGCCCCACCATAATGAGCTAGTGCTTGAAGAAAATGAAGGGATACAAACTGATCGAAGCATGCATGTCCGTGTAGAGAGACAGAAAGAGTTGGATTGTACTCTCAGTGAAACGGGAGCCATTGAATGATTTGAAAAAGAGGAGACATTGTTGAATTTCCCCACAGAGAGACCTGCTGAAAAGGGAACGAAGAAAAGGCAGGGGAGGTAGAATCAGAGAGAATATTTTTAGAGATTAGTTTTCCTCAGACATCAGTTGGTAACCTTCCTACAGGTGGTTTTTGTGTTTTTTGTTTTTTTCAGTAGTGATGTCATCATTTTCAATGATCAAAGCCAGAAACCCAAGATTCTAAATTTCTGGCTTGAGTAAGTAAGCAAATGATGACATTATCTTCATAACAAGAGTAGATTACTAGTAACATAAACTTTAAAGTATAAGTGTCTGAAAAACTGAGAATCACTGGCATATTTAAAAAATGAATAATAATGACATTAGGTTAATAGCTTGCTCTTAGATGTGACGTGCAACTAGAATCCCCCTATGATAGCATTTGGAGGCATGATTGAGACTTGCAGATCCAAAAATTTGTCATTGGTGGTTGATGTTCTTTGGGGAGCACCCCACTTGATAATTTCTCTGCTGTGACTCAGCCATGAAAAGATTTTGGAACTATTTAGGATTCGTATCAGCTGGCCTGATTGCTGAGTAGACCTCCTTTTAAATCAACTCCTGTTTGTACATAGCATTTAGCATTTCTATTTTGATATTTTAAGGATGCTTCCGAATATGAATACTTCAGTAATACGTAATAACAATTTACTAAATACACATGCAAGTTGTGCATCCTCAAATTCCCTGGAACTAAGTGATGCAATAGAGTGGTGCTTTTCATCACACTGCAAGATGAAGGAAACAGTGGCAAGTGCCCTAATGTAAAGAAAAATACCTCTCTCTCTCCCTGATTACTTTGGGTGATGAGAGAGGTGTATCACCATTTAACTAAAGTGAAATTCCTTCAGGAGTCACTCTAAACTGCTTTAAGAGATACAGTTACTGAAGGAAAAAAAGATTGAAAACAATTGACTTAGTTGTTCAGAAAGTGGAGAGAATGAAACAGTAATCTGTCATTGTGTGGGCAGACAAGTTGCTGGAACATTGAGTAAATTGGAAATCACTGGAAGGCAGCTATTTTAACATCCTCGAGTGCATTAGGTATCTTGGGGAAAATGTTATTAAATGGTGAACAGTTGCTACTTAAAGTTGAGCTGTTTCGGATACAGAGTTACATAAAGTCAAAAGATTCCATCCTTTTGCTAATAATCGATCAATCTGCATCTAAAGAAAATGTCTCCTATGCTATATATTAATTTCAATCTCACCAGAGTAGTATTTTAAGCAATATGGATTTGCCTGTGCTTATGAATGTATATGCAGTAGGGTAACTCATAACTTTTCTTCTCTTTTATGCTAATTTAACCACTAAAAATTCAGAATATTGGGTCCCAATCTGGTCCTACTAAATCTGAATTTTTTTTTTAATTCATTTTTATTGTTAGACTTATTGGGGTGACATCTGCTAGCAAGGATCACATAGGCTTCAAGCATACAACTCCACAGTGCATTGTCAACCTGATGCACAACAAGTTAAATCTGAATTTTGATAAGATCCCCAGGTCCTTGGTTACTCATTAAATTTTGAGAAGCACTTCTTTATATTGCCTTGAGTGACCAATTTATGACATGAATTTGTCCCTCTTAACTCAACTAAAATTCTTCAGTGGCTTTCTTAAATATTAAGAATAAGCTCTAATTTATGTCAATTAACTAACTTTAGGCTTTATCCCCACTAACCATGTTGTCTAATAAAAAGAGCTTATTTTAGCATTAAAATGATCTTTTTTGTAGTAGTCCTTCATCAATCCAGAAACAATCCTCTTCATCATTCACAACAAACTATAATTAACATTTTTTTATTTTCTTCTATGATGGTCATATTTCTAAAGGGACTGGAGTTGTATCAACCATAGAATGGACTATATTATTGATAGTCTATTTCTAGTCAGCTGGTCACTGTGGGCCCTGGTTCAATACAGGTGCTTATGCACGACTAAAATCTGAACACCCTGTCTAACCATTGCCAAAGAGCAAAGCAGGGGCAACTTAGAAAGATTTTTAGTACAGAAAACTCGGTGTCTTGTCTCAATTCATGTCTGCCAGTTTCTCTTTTTATTATAAGTTCATTAATTTATACATTTAATATTTTATCATTCTTTCAATTATAATCAATAACTGCATGATAGCATCCTCTCAAGTTTTTAATCAATGCTCCGATGCATGTATAATAGAGTGTTAGTTCTGCTTTGCACATTAATATTATCAGCGCTGCTTTGCTTTCATTTACCTTTGTCCATAATATGTGTCAATATATTTTCAAACATTCTTTTATTTTTAAGCCATGTGTGTCATACAGTTTAAGCATAATCTCTTCCTCGTTGAATTTTTATTTCCACCATTTTTAGGCACACTAGATGGTTTGCATTTATCATTAAAAGGCTGTGAAGCTTTTCTGTTTTGTGCTCCCAGGCAATATCTTTAAGTACTTTTGTAATTGTAATAGCTCCTTGTTTTTATTATTTGTAATTATGTTCAAAATAAAATAGAGCTGTGCATATTTTGTTTTTATTTAATTTATATAGATAATTTTTATTTGTAATGCAAAGAAATACAGATAACATATATACCAAGCGAGGTAGTTAACATTTTAAAAATATTATTCTTTTATTTATTTTTTAAATTTTTAATATAGTCCTTTTTACTTTAGTTATATATCTTGCTTTTCAAAAATAACTTCTATTCTTATTCAATATGGTAACCCAAGTTTTCTTTAGATGTATGTAGTTGGGTGAGGAGTCACTAATAGTATTTACATCACTTTATTTTTTCATCTTTTTTTGAATGTTTTATTTTGATTAATTTTATTCCAGTGTAGTTTTTCTTTCACTTTATATTTTTTCAAATGTTTAAAAGACTTATTTCTTACAAATATGGATTATAAAATGTCTGACTCAAAACATTTTTCAAAACCACCCCAAATTCTTCCAGTCTTCAGATGTTAGAATACAGAAAAATGTTCAGGCCCATCCAGACACTTCACACTACAGAAATAAAAAATATCAATCCTGTATATTCACTGTAGATTATTTTCTTATCATTGTATTTATAATTTTACAAAATATTTTTAGAAATGAGCCTATTTTTATTAATATAGTCAAAAAACTAGTTTACATTTTAATCTATAAATTCAGCAATAGTAAAAAATTCAGCAATATTAAAAATATTTTAAGAATCAGCTCATTAAAATTTATTTTGTCTTGTATCTTAGTTTGTATTTGAATAGTTTAAAATTTAACCTTCAATGGCATCACTCAAGCTTGCAAAAATATCAAACACCTCTAAAACCTTATTCCATATCACATTTTAATTAAATGGAAGTAAAAGACCAAAATTAAATTTTGAATTTATTAATTTATTCATTCCAGATAGAGATCTTAATTGATACAACAGTTGGTTTTATTTTCAAATAACTTAAAGTTTAGTCCACAGGTCATATATAAGCTAGTAATTACAATACAATGTGGCAAAGTGATTGCAGAATTTAATACAGCCCCTGTGTGTTTTTCCAATTTAAAATCTTGACATTCTTGGACGTGGAAATCTACAATTCTTTAACAATATTGCATGACATTGAATGTCGTTCTTACCATCTAGATTACCCTCTCCATCAGACTAGTTGTGCAAACGCTTCTCTAAATTCCAACGTAAGCATCACGTTTTTGTGAGTCCTTCCTTGACATCACTCACCTTTCAGTCATCATTAAGTTTATTTAGCTATTACATCACCTATTCTATAGCTTTCAATTAAGTGCTTTTCTCCTGTAAAACCTAAAGACTAAAACCATGTATGTTTGTGCCAGCAGTACCCAGAACAGCAAAAGCACTTGTTTACTGGCTTAGAAACTACTTGTACATAAGATTTTTGATCAAAGTAAATATGATTTAACTTGTAGGTGTTGCCATTTGAGCAGTGTTCTATTTTCCAATAAATAGCCAGGAACAGCTGATTAAATAATTAAGGCCAGTGATTAATACATATATGTATATAAAATATGCAAATGGCCCTCAACATATAAGTAAGATGGGGTTATATCCCTACAAACTCATCATAAATTGAAAATTGAAAATCGAAATTGCATTAAATGCATCTAGTCTACAGAACATTATAATTTAGCCCAGCCTAGCTTAAACGTGCTTAGAACACTTACATTAGCCTACAGTTGGCCAACATCATCTAATACAAGGAGTACCCTGTAGAGTATTGGCTGTTTACCCTCATAATACATGGCTTACTGGGAGCAGTGGCTCCCTGCCACTGCCCAGTCACAAGAGGGAATCGTAGTGCATGTTGCTAGCCCGGGAAATGATCAAATTCAAAATATGAAGTACAGTTTCTACTGAATGTGTATAGTTTTCAAATGACAAAGTCAAAAAATCATCAGTAAACCAGGGATCATGCGTACACACACATACACACACAAATTTAAACCCCAGTAAGATGAGACTCGTGTGTGTGTGTATGTGTGTGTGTGTGTGTGTGTGTGTATCTATATCTATATATAGATATATAGATATATAGATATATAGATATATAGATATGAATGTCAAATATGAGTCCATGCACACCATTGCTATTTGTCGTGGGAATGAAGCTGTAAAATAAACTCCTTTATTTTTATTTGTAAAATATTTTTAACATGCAATCGTTCAGTATGCACTTATTTTCTTAGTGTTTAAATTTTCTTGGATATGAAATATTTTTTGTTCCTTAGATTCTGTTAAATATGAGTTTATGCAGTCATATGTTAATCAAAATACATAATGCATTTTTAATTATGGAAAAAATATATATACCCTATAGAATATATTATTACCTCACTTCGGATGAAGAAATCAATATCTCTGGCAAAAAAGTATTTTAGTCTGAAAAAACATGTAATAGTAAGTTTAACAGAGGCACATTGCTCATCTATGGAGCAACATGGAACTATACCAATATTTATTAAAAAGTGTTTATACTCATATATTGGTTTTAATTATCTGGAGAGATGTATAAAATTCAAGTGATGATTCAATTTTTATTTTGTAATTATAAAATGTTAGCTATTTATTTTTCATGCCTATATGTCATTTATTTTCAAAGCTGAATAATTATCTTTTTACAAAATCACCACACACTTCAATACACTTCTCCAATACTGCACAAGGTTTTGACATCTCTGTCCTTTAAAATATCAGTGGTTTTTCTCCTCATTTACTTGTATTTTTCAATTGCATTTGACATACAATATTATATTGGTTTCAGGTGTACAGCAGTTATGTAAGTTAAATTTATAAACTTACAAAATCCTGATTCCGACACATCTGGTTCCCATCTGACACCATACATAGTTATTACAAATGTTACTGCTTATGTGCCCTGTGCTGTACTTTACATCCCTGTGGCTATTTTGTGACTATGAATTTGTACTTGATTTCTTTCCCTTCTTTACCCACCCCTCCCACCCTCCTCCCAGTACCCCAACAAACTAGTACCCATCTGATGCCACCCATAGTTATTGCAGCATTATTGACTATATTCCCATGTTATACCCTATATCCCCATTAACTATTACTTTGTAACCACCAAGCTGCGTTTCCCAACCTCTTCCTCTTATTTTACCCCCTCCCCTAACCTTCCCCCCATCTGACAACAAACCAAATATTTTCTATATCTATAAATCTGTTCCTGTTCCACTTGTTTATTTTTTTCTTTGGATTTCACCCATAGGCAATGTCAACTTGCTTCTGTCTTCTTTTTAACACTCCACTCAGTGCAATACCCTCCATGTCTCTTGATTGGAGTTTTTAATCCATTTAAATTGAAGATAATTGTTGATGTGTACCTATCACCATTTTATTGTTCATAATTTTGCTTCCTCACCCTGTCCCCATCTTAAAGCAGTCCCTCTCACTTCCTTGTAATACTGGTTTGGGGGTGATGAACTCCTTTAGCTTTTTCTTGTCTGAAAAGATCTTCATTTGTCCTTCAATTTTGAATTATAGCCTTACTATGTAGGTAATCTTGGTTGTAGGTCCTGTATTCATCACATTAAATATTTTCTTCCTTTCCCTTCCAGCCTGCAAAGTTTCTATTGAGAAATAAACTGACAGTCCTATGGGAACTCCCTTATAAGTAACAAGTTGCTTTTGTCTTGCTGCTTTTAGTATTCTCTCTTTGTCTTTAACCTTTGTCATGTTAATTATAATGTTGCTTGGTGTGGGCCTACTGGGTTTGGGACTCTCTCTCTGCTTCCTGGACTTGCTTGTTGGTCTCTTTTGCCAGATTAGGGAAATTTCTCAGTCATTATTTCTTCAAATAGATGTTCAATTCCTCACTTTCTCTCTTCTTCTGGTACTCTTATGATGTAAATGTTGTTGCACTTGATGTTGTTTCAGAAGCCCCTTAAACTATCCTCATTTTTTAAAATTCTTTTTCCTTTTTGCTGTTTTGACTGGATGTTTTCTGCTACCTCTTCTTTCAATTCACTGATTCGATTCTCTGCTCCATCTAGTCTGCTAGTGATTCCTTCCACTGCATTCTGATCTTCAATTATAGTATTCTTCATTTCTGATTGGTCCTTTTTAATAGTTTTTATGTCCTTTATGCTTGCTATATCTCTGTTGAAGTTTTCATTCAGTTCCCTGATAGGTTGCTTGCCTCCATTTTGTTTAGTTCTTCTTCTGGAATTTTCTGCAGTTCTTTTATCTGAGACATATTTTTTGTCTTCTCATTTTGAATACCTGTCTGTATTTGTTTCTATGTGGTAGGTGCCCTGTGAGGCCCTGGCACTGTCTCCCTGGTCACCTGCACTGGGTGTTCCTGTAGATTCTGGTTTGATTCCAGTGCTGTGCCTGGAGCTACTCAGGAAAAGTCTCAGAGCACACCAATGCCAGTCACCGCCAGCCTGCGCCCTGTGGACTTAAAAGAGTTTTCCAAGAAAGATTGCAATGTGGGTGGGGCTGGCTGCTAACTGGAGAAAGCGCCTCTGGCATTGGCAGAGTTGGGTGAGGTGGAGTCCCAATGAGTCAGCAGAGTGGAGTGAATGAAGCTTAACAGACCAATCAGTTTCAGCCTTGACTACATGAGGGCTGGTGCAACACAGGGAAGATGGCTCCACCAGCCATCTGCATGGGTGGAGGGTCCACTCAGGAAAAATGGTAACTGTTCTTCAGCCTTCACTCCAAAACCACACATCTCAGTCTGTCCTCCGTGTGCCTCCAATGCCCCCTGAGTCACCATCGTTCTCCCAGAGCCCAAGGTGAGTGCTCGCAGGTGACTGAGTTTGCGTGGGCACTTTAAGAGGACGTCTGGGTTTCATGGAGCCTTCTGTCCCAACTGGCTGGTCAGAGTCCACATTGTTTTTCACAGTTAGATGTTGTGAGGCTCCTCTTCTCATTGCCAGTGTTCTTGGCTTTTGAGCCTCATCTGGGGCTGGGATACCTCACTCCTCTGCGGGCAACCTCTGTGGCTAAGATAGCCTTGCCATGGCCTCCTCTTTTCCGTATCCTTAGTTATAAAGCTTCTGTTCACCTAGACTCCAGATGGTTCTCTGTTGGTTGTTTAATAATTTAGTTGTAATTTTAATGTGTTCACGGAATGAAGCAGGCACAGTGTTTACCTACTCCGCCATCTTGGATCTTCCACTTCTCTTTATGTAAGCAGTTTTACCTGGAGTTTCAGAGAATTCTGTAAAGAGTAAATGATATTGAGCATTTTGCTTACTTCCACACCAGCAGAAGAAAATTTAGGCTTTTATGCACAGAAGAATTGCCTTTTCTTTTTCCTGTAAACGACATATGGTAGAGAATCCTTTATGAAAATAAATACTTCTGGTTTTATGCTGAGCAGGTTTTTAATTTAAATTCATGACACCATATCAGAAACTTTGCCATAAAAAATATAGAACAATTAATTCAATTAACGTAGGATTCAAGTAATAAAATATTTAAACAATTTCATAGTTCTTCCATTCATTTTAAATTGAAATTTTAGAGAGTTATTTAGAATATACTTGCAGAGTACACACACACTTCAATAGACACGTAACTGGGTGAAGGGACTTATCACAGCTACAATGATTTTATTAAAGGTCAGAAATTAAAGTTGTTTTAGACTTCCAGTGGAAGCTCACAGTAAATAAATGTTATGATACTTGCTGAATACAATTAATCAGCAGTACACAAAAACTTTAGACTATTTGTATTTACACAACTTACCTATTAGAACTGAAACCTGAGGCCATTCATGTCAACATCATTTAAAAATTTATTTCAGAAAATTATTTTTTGGGGAAGTTGGACTATAAACCAATAAATACCTTTATTGTTTGCTTCAGGAATTTCCTAAAACCAATCTGTGTGTGAAACAACTCTCCTCTCAGATAATAGATTGCTCATCTGGGCCGATAGCTATTTATTAAACTGCAACGTACTTATGAAGAATCACTTCAAGGCCCTCAACTCATTGTTCTTTAACCCTAAGTGCTTATGTGATAAACTTTACCTGTTCCAATCAGTTACTGGCCTTGAAAGGCCCACCTAAAGTACCTGAGCCCAGACTCCAATAGCCTATAAATATCATCTCATTATTTACTCTTCTAAATCACCACCCTGTCCAGGTGGTATTCTCCCTTCTAGCTGGCCTTCTATTTTGTTTAGCTTTGCTTACTTAATGCTTTGATTGGTCAGTTAGGGAGTCAATGGAAAATAACCCTGCGGGCTAAAGAACTAACCAAGACCCCTTCCTATTACAGTTCAAGATCCTGGAATTGTCCTGAATCTCCTTGAATCATCATTTGGGGGATGCCCTGATCATAGTGATAAGTTTTGTGTTGGATCTGAAATGTAATTTCTTTGTATTGGACTCTCAAATTCTGTGTTTATTGTGAATCCTATAAATGAAAAACTGTTTTCTAGGAATCCTTTGATCATATGATCTAATTTTGTTATTTTTAAATTATCCTTTGATCATTTAATCATTTTTTTTTAATTTTTCAGTTTTTAAAATTAAATTTGTTGGGGTAACATTAATTAGTAAAATTACATAGGTTTCAAATGTACAATTATATAATCCATATCTATGTATTGCATTGTGTGCTCACCACCCAAAGTCAGTACTCCTTCCATAACAACCTGCCTTAGTATCTATATCACTGATTTTCTTCATGTATTTTCTCATTATATTATTATAAGCCTATAAAAAAGAGAACAGGTTTAAGTTCAACGAATTTGTCTATCCGTTTGACCCTAAGGGCTGATGAGTTTAAAAGATCTCATGAGATCAGCATACACAGAGAAATGCATTTTGTTTTGAGTCACCTGTCAGAATTTCCTAAGAACTGTCCTTAGTCCTGTCATGTTTTACCAGGGATTAACTATTCCTAAAAGAGGCCTCCACTCCAAGTGTCTTACCTGCTTGAAATTTTATATTCAGGGGCCCTCAATTAAAGAGATCAAAATAGGGTTTCCAAGACAAATTTCAAAAACAATTTCTTCAATCACCCATCACCAGATTCTCATTGGTTTATCTTAGTTTAGATCCAGAACTCCTATAGGCCGACTTTTGGTTTTATATGTATTCATACAGTAATTCTGTTTTGTATGCTTTTAATGCTAAATAGTATAATTTTGTCAAGCATCATTTTATACCTCTTTGGAGATGCTTTTATACGATAAAAATGTTTGACAAATTTCTTAGAAGGATAGTGGAACAAAAAAGGATCAAACTTTATTTAATGCTCTGAAGTTTTCTATTGCTGTGGAAGTTTCCAAAAGAAATTCAGATATCAAAATTGTTTATTTAAAAATAATAAAAATTTCTATGGGCATGACAAAAGAAAATTCTGAAACAAGGAAGGAGTACTGACTTTGGGTGGTGAGCACACAACGCAAGGAGTTCTAGTGCTCCTTCTGGCCAAATCTTGACTTGAAATGACCGATCTTAATCTCATAATTATTTTCCTTCCTTCATATGCTTTGTTTTCACATTCTTTCTGGCTATTTTCTCTTTCTAAATATTCAAAAACATGATTATCTACTAACATTAAATTACATTTATTACAGAGAAAGCCCATTGTGTTTACATTTTAGCCTTAGTATGGATCTGAGCAGAGATCCATTTTCAAAGATATCCCAAAACCTAGTCAAGATACACATAAATATATAAAGGAATTTAAAATAGTTCTAATAATATATAACTTATGTTTTCCAGATCTATATCAAATGGTTTATACCATACAATGAACCTTAGCTGCAAAATATAAATAATCAAAAGTTAAGGCAGAATGGAAAACCTCTGAGAATGAAGTAAGATATCCTGATTTGCCTGAGAAATCAGAGAGATTCGGAAACCTGTAGACATTGTGGAAGCCCCTTGCTTTTCCCATTAAATAAATATATGTATATACTCATACATACATATGTGTGCATGTGTGTGTGTGTGCGTGTATATATATACATATACATATATACATATACATGTATACATATATATACACATATATATATGTTCCAGAAGCAAAGAAAGAATGTTAATTGGAAACATCTTCGATAGACCCTGAAATACTTTAATACAACATTCAGAAGTGGATCCTTATACAAATATGGTTCCAGTCCTCTCAGTACTTTTTGTGAATAACATGTAGCAATAAAAAAGGGATTGAATTAAAACTGGAAAGGGAAGTAGCCAAAATAGCCATATTGGCATATCTCAACTTGTTTTGGAGTATTTTAAAGCTACTTAAAAGAAATTAAAAAAAAGGTCAAATAAAACTAAGAAGAGACCGATAACCCTGCAAAAGCAGGGAATCAGTGAGGATGCTATCTGGGAGAATTCAACATGGAATTCACCATTTTACCCTTAAGTCACAAAGAGTATTTTTCTAAATATTAAATAATAACATTGCATTTTTTTAATTGATAAAGGTACTAAATATCAATATTAAGCCCTTACTCTTACAGAACTTGTTTTTTGGAATCACCAAATTACTAGATGATGAATTTCTCTAATAATCTTCAATCATTTCCTGTGTCTGACACAATGACTTGTACCTTCAAATTATTTGGCAGCATTTGTTTCCTCTTTTGTGACATTATACCTATGAATTTAGTGAGAAAGACCTGTGAGGCAAATGGAATTGCAGATTGAATGCTATTTTTCAAATCCCTGAGTGTCTATCCTCACTTCCCCATTTGTAATTAGACTTTGCTAATATGAACATTGACTAAATCAATGCTAAATTAAAGATATTCACAAGATGTCAGATCTTTTTAATCTATAAATTCAACTAGATTGGTGAAACCCATCAAGCTTGCTCAGAATCTTTGCAAGCCAAAAGTTGATTAAGGTTTAAAATCAATAGTTGGAAAGCTAACAGCAAAAATGCTAAGCATACCTTGTATCACACTGTGTCTGGTTAATAACTCCAAAGGGTGAGAACATAGACTTGTTTAAGAATTTAAGGCCAAAAGAGAAAGTCAGTTCCCATTACATGTGCTATTGAGTCCCAGGACCATAGCATTTTCTTTGCTACCTGCAGGTATATATCTAAATGTATAGATCTGGCGTCAGCTTTCTCTGGTGTATCAGTAGATAACGGTAGTTCACCAATAGCATGATAATTACTATTCTATTTTGGAAATCTCTGTATTTGGTGATTATTAAATGATGTTATCATAGTATTTTAGTTAATTGAATTATATTGTTAATTAAAAAAAACCATTTTATCATGCTTATATACCAACATCTCACTTATAGAACATTATTTTGCAATGAGGTTTTAACATTACTCAATTCAATCACTTAATATGACAGATTCACAGATTCAAATTGTTCACAAATATCTGTATTCTGTTTTGCTAAACACATGGACTACAAGGTCTCTGAGATTTGCATTATATAAGGCCATGACATATATGTAAGTATAATGAAAGGTGAATAGAAACAATGTATTCTATATTCAGACTCAGTCCCCAAATCCTCCACACCTACACTTCCATCCACTTCTCTCATTCTGGCTGACTGGAATGACCAGTTCTGAAGTAGTTTTGAAAGCAATATGTCAAATATTGAAAATCCTTAATAACCTAGATCCTTGGATGAGGACATGGAAGAAGTGTATGCCTTGCCTATTGGAAACACCATGTTTCTGTTGTGTTTAAGGTATATGGTGTTGACAAAGCAACTAGCACTATTTGAAATAATACAGAAATCAGTAGCTTGAATAGACCCTCACGTAACAAATCCTAAAGTATTTTCACTAAATTAGCATTAAATGAGCACATCAATCACCATCAGAGGATTAAAAGATGGAAAACTGGTATATCCACCAAAAAAAAATATATTCAAACCATCATCATAAATTAAATGAAGTTCAACCAAATGCCACTGAGTCATCACGTTTGGGAAAAGTTGGAAGGTTAATTTACGTTTGTTCATACTTACTTTGTTCATTAATCAATTACAAGAAACAGATTAGCTCAATAGTAAGAAAGAGGTGATATGTAAAGTGGAAAGAAAGGAAATAGATTTAAATTTTTCAACCTTAGAACTATTGAAATTTTATGCTAGAGAACTCTTTGTTGGGGGAAGCCATCCTTTTCATCGTAGTATGTTTCACAGTATTTCTGGCCTCTATCAGCAGTGCCTCTACCCAATTATCATAACCAAAAATGTCTCCAAACATTGACAAGTGTCCTATAAGGAGAAAAAAAACATCATCCATAATTGGCAACTACTGGTACAGAGAAAGTCTGGAAATGCCTGGGACCATACACATCAGAAAAGCTCAATTTTTCCAGATTAAGTTGAAAATACCTTTTAGAATTTAAAACTTACTGTACTCTTAGTTAAACAAAGGAAATCAATCCTGAAGCAAATCAGTTATTAGAAATGTTATTTTCCCTCTCAAGCCTACTGTAACAAATAACCTGAACGTTGTGTCCATTAAGAGGAGAGAAACATGTGAACTGGAGGAAAGGGAAAACCTACAAATGAAGCAGACTTAAGTACTTTGTCTAGTAAACCCTTTTGGGTTGGTTATTTTCCATGAAATTAACTAGAAATGACTAGATTGAAAAAACAAAAACAAACACACACACAGACAAAAACTTACCACAAAATTATTAGTCCAAGATAGCATAATTCTGTCCTAAAAAAATGATTTTTAAACTTAAGACATCTGATATATTCTAAGTTACACACATCCATAGATCATGCTGCTGAGAAAGCTTTTATGTTTCCCCACTTAAAATGGGGCCATGAAAAATAATAGGAAAAAGTAGAACATCTGAGAAGGTAAATCTCTGAGCCACAGGGAAAATTTTGGTCAATAAAGTTGCTTCCACAGAATACATTCACAGCTTAATCAATTATTCTTTTTAAATTTCTCCTGCTCCCAACGACTGTGTCAGTGCTATGCTCTGTTTTCTGAATGAAAGTTCCACCATTGTAAATTGTTGTGGACTGTACAGATGATCTGACTTTTTGACCTTCTACAATGACAAGCCATTCCCAGCCCTCATGGAGTGGATGGCGCATAATAATAAATCCTGGACTTTAGGTTGCATGCAGTTAACTACCTGGATGAAACTTTATGTTGCTTCTGTGGTGAAGGGAAGTGAGTGTACAGGAAGAGGTGTGCAAACATATGTTTCATGATTTCTGTCTTCTGGAAGCCTGACGTAAAAGGGTAATTTTAGAAACTATAAGTTGGTAATAATAGAACCTGCCTTAATCATAAATATTCCATGAAGTACAGATGTCTCTTGAGCCAAAAATGCTTACATTGGACTTTTAAGTAAGAAAACACCTTCTATTCAGTTTAAGGCACCGATTATATTTTCAAGATTTCTTTGACAAGGAAGCCAGCATTATAATATACTAAAACAACTATCCCTGTAGTTATTTACATTGATTTTGACTATATTTAGTTTACAAATAATAATAGTTATCTGATATTTTGTGCTTACTGTGCACCTGATACTATGAAGAGTGTCCTAAATATATTATCTCATTTGATTCTAAAACTTTTAATGTGGATACAAAGAAAAAAAAGATTGAAAGAACCTAAACAGTTTGTGTAAGAAAATATTTAATTATTTTTTCTCTCTAATTGTATAATGAACTTTCTATATTTAGCCAAATTTTTTAATATCAATTAAGACATGAGCAGTATAATTGTCAAGTTATTTAATGTTTACTCAGCATCATCACTTTATCAATTTGCAATAAATTCATCTATTAAAAAATGCTGATTCTTCTTAAGGCAGTGTGGTAGGCAGAGTAATGGTCCATCAAGATGTCCATGTCCTAATCCCTAGAATTTATGACTGTTACTTTACAAGGCAGAAGGGATTTTGCAGGTGTGATTAGGTTAAGGTCATGGAGACGGAAGATTATCTTGGATTTTTCTTACAGGACAAAGCCAATTGCATGGGTTAGAAATAGAAAACTTTCCTTGGCTAGAATAAGAGGAAAATATGGCTATGAAAGCACGGTCAGAGATGCAACCTTTGCTAGGTTTGAGGAATGGAGGAAAAGGACCATGAGTCATAGAATGAAAGCAACTTTTAGAAGCCTTCAGAAAAGGCAAAAAAAAAAAAAAAAAAAAGAATGGATTCTCTCTTGAGGTTCTAGAACAGAATGCAGTACTACCCACACCTAATTTTAGCCTAGACCCATTTCAATCATCTGATCTACGGAACTGTGAGATAATAAATTTGTGTTGATTTAAACCAGTATGCTTGCAGTAACGCATTACAGCAGCAATAGGAAAACAACGCAGTGTTTGGATAATGAAGAAAAATTATAAACGAGTGCTATTTCTTTTCTTCTGTGTTTACAATATAACAAGAGAACAAACATTAAACACACAAGTCCCAACAAATTATTACACTTTAATATTAACTGGAGTTATGGAAAAACATAGAAATTCTAGAGAATATAAAGAAGATGAATTCTTACCTAGCAAGAAATATTTATTATTGAGTACTATTTTCATTACAAATAACATAGCAACCTTAAGCCAAAAGTGAAATTTTGTTCTAAAGAGAGACATTGCAAGGAAATGGAAGTCATAATGGTTTTAGGCATTAACTACAAACTGCAAAAAATCATTTTAAATTTAAAGGCAGTCTGACCCTCAGAAAAGACATGTCTGGTTTTTGAAATCATAAATGTTTTCTATTATTAATCTAATCAATGTTCATCTTGATTCAAGAATTGTGGAAAAATATAGCTTATTTGGTCACAAACTGTACCTTGTGATAGAAATTAATTCAAATGCTGCCATGCTCTCTTGCTATCTTCTCTCAACTATCATAGATGAAATTTAATTGTCCTTCAGTGTCATGGAGCACAGTTTGGGATTAAGCTGATGAGTTTCAAACTGAAGGAATAATGATGAGATTTGGAAAAAGACAACCATCAGTTCATAAAGAACATTACTCTGATCTTCTACTTTCTTTCAAGAGCATTTGCCTGCCACTTCCCAATTTTGCATATGTTTGATTGTATCAACTGAGCTGTTTAAGTGGTTTTCCCTTTGAAGTGTTAGAGACATGCATCCCACTCTCATTTTTTCTATGTACATTTCAGAATGGCAAGGACTCTTAAATATAAATGAAAAAGATGTCTGTGTTGCTTGATTACTGTTTGTGGTTGTCCTTTTCCCAAGATGACATGTCATTTTCCAACATAGATTATTTTTCTAAAGAAATGCGTTCTCAGGTTTTGCAGTAAAAGATGCCCATTTACTGAAATGTAAAGTTGAATTTCCGGAAAAGAAACATCAAATTCTCACACTAATCTGTAAAGTAGCTATATAATGTTATTTTTCTTAGTAAAGTATCTCTCAAAATGGCTAGTTTTGATATATAATAGAAACAATATTTTATTCCTTCTCTTACCATGAGTAAAATGTACCATATCAAATGTGTGTGTGTGTGTGTGTGTGTGTGTGTGTGTGTGTGTGTGTGTGAAAATAGAGTATAGTATTGCATCCAAGGAAAAAGCTCAGTTGACCAAATAAACACTAATATCTAAACTGATTTTATTTTTATTATTGAGATGGTTTTTCCACATGAATAATGAAGACATCCAATTATTGCTAACTGCTTCAGCACACACACACACACACACAGAGAGAGAGAGAGAGAGAGAGAGAGAGAGAGAGAGAAACAACCACGTACTCCAAAAATAAACCTATGTACTTTTATTAAAAAAAAAAAAGCTTACCTAAAAATTACTTGTTACCATAATACTGATTATGTCAGTAGTTTCACTATTTAGCATAACATAAAGCATGGATGTAGCATTCTACTACAATGCACATTCAGTGATGACCTGGTTTTCTTTTTTTCGATCTTCTACATTCATAACATCTCAGTGAGCACCCTTGTCTACTAAGTGCTCAAATAAATGTCTGAAATGTCTGTTGATTGCAATTAGTAGATTTTGAAGTAATGAATGCTGTCTAAATCTCTAGATATACATTATTCTTCTCCCTACGGTAGCCATTGTACCCAAGAAAGGGCAATGTTAGGTCTAGAGCTCCCCTGTTTTAAGGCATGAGCTGCTCATTATCATTAACTTCTTGGCTGAGGAGTCCTTGGCCTTACTCACATTTTATAGCTCACTTGTAATCACTAAACCATGGTATGTTGAAATATATCAACTTGTGTGTCTTGTGTAAAGTGTGATATTAAAAGGCTAAAAAATAGAGGAAAGTGTTACAAAATTCCCTTTGAGTGGTTAAAAATTCAAAAATTTTAAATCTTGACTAGATACTGTTTTTCTCCTTTAAAAAAATCAAATTATTTTGTAATACTGTTTTTGGTGTTTTTGTATGTTTGTGATGTTTTGTTTTTTTTTTTGAGGGAATGGAAACAATGGGTCAAAATAAAACCTGCAGGATATATGTCATTAACCATTATGAAACGTGCATTCATCCGCCAAATATATTACTTTCTATGGTTGCTGAAAAAATTACATATTTAGTGAATTAAAACAACCTAAATTTATTATCTAACAGTTTTCAGATGAGAAGTTCAGCACAGGTCCCACCTGCCTAAAAATCAAGGTTTTCTGCAAGACTGGATTCATTCTCTAGATTCTACGGAAGAATTCTTGTTGCCTTTTGCAATCCTGGAGGCCAACTGGTTTCTTGGCTGATTAGGCAGCCGGAACTGCTGTAACGAAATCCCACAGCCTGGGTGACTTAAGTGAGAGACATCGATTTCTCATGGCTCTGGAGCCCGGCAAGTTGAGGATCAAGAAGCTGGCATACTTAGTTTCTGGAGAGAGCCATTTCCTGCTCCCTTCGCTTTTTATCAAGGTTTGCTCAGGGAGGGAAAAAGATGTCGCTTGTGTATATTCCTCTACTTACAAGCGCACCAATTCTATCACGAGGACATCCTCTAAACCTCCCTCAGTCACCAGATCCAAATCACATTGTAAGTTAAGGCTTCAACATGAATTTGGAAGAGATGCAAACACTCAGCCCATTTAAGTCACCTTGTTTCATCTTCAAAATTATCAGAACATCAAGTCCTTTTCCCATCATAACCTCTGATTTCCTTTTCTGTCTTCCTCTTCCACTTGCAAAAAGCCTTATGGTTACATTTGACCACCCCAAAATCTTGGATAATCTCCCTATGTTAAGGTCCTTACCCTTAATTACTTCTGCAAAGTCTCTTCTTGCCGTGTGAGGTAACATATTTGTTAGTCTCTGAAATTAGGATCTGGATATCTTTGAGAGCTCATTATTCTACCTAGGATGCCAATACGAGTAGTTTCTGTCAATTTGATGAAATAGTCAATAGGTTTTGGTAATAGAAATCTAATAGCAGTCATTAGGGTTGATAAATTTTATTGTTTACTTTCAGTGTCATTCTAGTGTTGATCATGTGGGGCGTATAAAGTAGAGACCTTAAACCACAGGTGTTTAGGTAGATATGATAGTTGTCTATAAAATAGACATTTTTAAAAGATGTGTAAATTTGAGAAAATTATTAAATATGTACTCTTACTATCCATGCTCTTTTTGAGACTTGTCTTTCTGGAACGTTAGTAACAGGACAGCCTTCTATAAATGGCCCATGAGTATCGTGTCATGGTAGGCATAAGCTGCGCCTTCCTAGATGTGGCATAACTGGAATTTTAATTTTTAGTTACTTAATGGCTTGCTGTCTGCCAAATAAAATATCAACAAATAGGTAGGTCTAATTACTGATAAATCCAAATGTTTTATTACAAGGAGTCAGTATTAAGAGGAATTAGTTGGCACTTTAATGAAAATTTGTGCAAACCCAACTTTCCTTCAAATACATGTTTTAGTCAAATTATGAAGAGATTGCAACCAGCTATTAGACTCCTCTAGAAAGTGATAAAAAATACCAAAAGAAATATGAAGAATCACAGCTTCATAGGCAGCATAATTAAAATGCAATGTTAAAGTATAAATACAGAAAAATAGAGATTGTTATGAAAATAAATAAATTATACAGATTAAGTGTGACACACTGTGGATTTTTTCTGTAAACCATGGTTGGTAGATATAGATGTTTATTTGGTTGGTACATGTTTATTTCTCACAGAGTGATTTTCTTGATCTGGAAGCTGTCTTTTTCCAAAGACTACTTGCTTTTGGAAGAATCCTAAGAATCCTCAATTTGAGGATCTAGTTGGTGTAGTCTTCCCACAATTAAAGATGATCTGTGTCTCTTTACTTGACATAGCAATCTAAGGATCAATCTCTGGAAGGTGTCTGTATTGCTAATGGCAAGGCTACCTAATATTGATCTTTTCACTGCATCTTTTTTAAATGTCTCATCCAGGAGACCAGGTATCAAGGTTTGAAAAACAATCCCACAGGCATTGGTTAGAACACACAATGCAGCACATAGACAATGCACTGTAGAATTGTACACCTGAAACCTATGTAAGTTTTGCTAATGAATGTCACCCCAAATAAGTTTAACAATAAAAAAAAATTAAAGAGTGTATTAACAAAAGGCTTCAGTATCTGTTGGTGATAAGAATGGATTTCATGAGTCCCTTACATTTGCTTAAAGAAGTGTAGATTTTAGAATGAGAAGTAATGCTCCTAGACATGTAGTTTGACTTGTTACTAACTCATAAACCAGAGCTGAACCACAGGAGGAAATACCTTAGACCCTGCAGGTTTCAAAGTTTCTGTGAACTTGGCCAGTTTTAGTTTCAGTTCTTTCTATCTTCACTGACGGTTGAAGTTGATTTGAACACTGATGTCTGATGAAATGACAAGATTTTGCCAATTTCTTTAGTAAGAATTCCAGTAAGATGGTTCCCTCTGTTACTAAGGAGATAGGTCTGAATTCACAAGGATGAAAAGTTTTTTCTCCATGCCAAGAAGAAACAGGCAATGATCAAGACACGTTCCAAATCCACTGCCAGGGCCAGATATATGAAATCCATTTGAATTTTTGCAAAGGAAGACTTTATAGTTTTGCCAGGATTAATCTGGTGATGATTGAGACAAGCAATAAATATACACTTGAATGTTAGCAAAATTTCTACCAAACTTTTGATTGAATATAATGGTCAGCTTGTCCTCGCTTTGCTAATAAAGCTGATCAGCTCTGACTAGAGTTTTATGTTAATTCACATCAGTAGAGTGGAAGAAAGTGAAATTCTCTCTTGAGTTTTAATATAGTTAAAAATGTCCCTGAGAGTAAAAATATTAAGAGTAAGAGGATCCATTGACACCAGAAGCATTGATTTTCTCTACTAGATGAAGGAATTTAAACCTCGAAGCAAAAGCATTTTGTCCATAGACATTGCACCAGCCTTTGTTCTGGAACACGAGTCTATTTTCTTTAAACAGAAAACTGCACATTGATTTAAAAGTATTAATATTGATATATTTTACATATAGATAATTAAACTTGGAAACATGAGTTCTTCTTTGATTCGTAAGTTTGGTAAATAAAAGAACCCTCACAGTAGCTTTGAATGATTACCATTTGGAACACACTAAGCAAAAACAGAGCTGTTTCTATTATCATTACTTTCATAGGTTGAAGAAGCAAAATGTTGTGTTTTCTTTTCCATTAATATCCAAATACTAGTAGTATTACTTATTTTAATAATTTAAAAAAGTTATATTACCAAAAGATAAACGTTACCAAAAGATAAATATCTATGATAATGACACGACAATACTTTGATTTGGGATAAATTACAATCAGCACAGGAAATAGCTCTAGAACTTTTCATTCCTCTATCAGGGTGTCCAACCTTTTGGACCACATTGGAAGAAGAATTGTCTTGGGCCACACATAAAATACACTAACATTAACGATAGCTGATGAGCTAAAAAAAGGTCCACGCATAATTTTTGTATATCGGTTTAAGAAAGTTTACGAATGTGTGTTGGGCCTTATTCAAAGCTGTCCTGGCTTGCATGTGACCCATGGACTGCAGGCTGGACAGCTTGCTCTGCATCATTGTGTTAGCAGTATGCTTCACCCCAGCTCTTGAGCAAGGCTCACCTTCTGCATGTAAAATCAAAGCAGCCAAGAACAAATTGCACCTCTTTGAAAGCTCTCTCCTACGTCCAATTGCCAAGTTCTGTCAGTCATTTAAACATTAAATGACAGAAAGGATTTTGGAATTCAGCATGATTAGATAAGTCATTTTCTATAAAATTTATGGAAATCACATTATCAAAATGCTAGATCTGAAAATTATCTTTCTGAATGATTTTAACCTCCAAAGTAAGTGTTTTGGCCCTGCAAGATGAAGAACCACACTTTCCTCTTTGTGATTCTTCAGCTGTGTCTTTGTAGTGAAAGCTACTTCCTAGGAAGAGCACATACTACCTGAAAGACCTCACATGTAACATTGACTGGCAGCCACGTGAGAATGGCAGATGGCCAAAATATCATTCAGAACTCTGTGCTGTCTGGTCCAACTTCAAAAGTGTATCCTATCTCCCTTCACAAACTGCATTTGAATATCAAATATGTTTTTCTATTTAAATTTATACATCAACCTGAATATTAGGATAGGTAATGAGACCAATTGATTTGGCAATAATCCCTTAGAATGTAGGTATAAACTTATGCAAGATACATTTACACGACAGGTGTGCTTCCCAAAATAATGACATTAATATCAAAGCTATGTTTTGGTCCTGATTTGTGTATTGAGGAATTTATGGAGTTGCATAAATAGAAATCTATTTGTTTAATTTCTGGATTTATGATATCTTAGTATTGGGGATTTAGAAGAAAACATTAGAAATTATAAAGCAAACAACTTAAGTTTTCTAATAACTAGAAGACAAACACTGTGACAGACACAGTTCCTCTTCGAGGAAGAACTTCTGCCTCAGCTGCTGGGAGTAATGTTATAGGAAAGGCATCAGACGCCAGCTCCTTCAAGGACAGCTTGAGCTGTGGCCATTACCTGAACCAATGTCGAGTGCTTTCTGGAGCTCAAGGCATCCAAACTCGAATGGAGACACAGGTATAAAAGCCTGGCCATTTCAACCCAACCTGGGACGAGTCTGCCAGGTCCTCCAGCTCCAGAAAACCCTGTATCTCATCTTTTTCCTCTTTATATCCTGTGGCTCTCGTAGGTCTTCACACAGATCCTCAGAGCCTACAACACACACACTATATTGTGTTAAGTGTAGAGGCAGCCATGTAAATATTTCTGAAAAATGTTTCAAAAATCTCATGAAGGTAACATATATATTTAGGTCGATTTCAGAATGAGAAAAACAATGATGGAAAATAAAAGTATAAGAAGTATAAGATTTTGCAAAATGATCAGTCTTCTTATCTTTAGCAAATGTACAAGTTGCATGTACGCTGTGCTCCTTCTTTAGAGCAAAATATTTCAATGTTATATGTTTGCGTGTGTGTTTATTGAAATCGTAGATTTTACTGGATGTCATGTATGAAGAGATTCTAAAGAGTGTTATCTGGAACTGGGGGGAAGAGTGGACAACTAGCATAGACATAAGAAACCCATTCCTTTGTCCTTTGATGAGTGACACTATTGTAATAGCCAGACACTTGTTCACTCTAAAATAGATTTTTACATTTGGCAATATGTTTTAGTTTTTCATGTAAAGGTAGTAACTCTATTTATTATCCTGGAAACAAAGAATCCATAATCCATATTGATTTATTGTATCTTTGTGAAACCATTCAAAAATTAAATTGCAATAGAAGAAAATAAATGCATTGTAAGTTGCTGGCTTTGTGTAGTCCATCTGGCTAACTACTGGACTGTTGTTGCATTAAAAGTAGGTAGAACCAAATTATTCAATTAGAACATTCATCTGTCCAAGAATACTAAAGATAAAATTTGTCATTAATACCCCCCCCCAAGCGCTGACCAGTCTTTAATTCACCTTAAAGTTTCTAACCAATACACTATTTAAATTTCTTTTATTATCAATTTTTATAATTTATGTATTAAATTTGTTGGGGTAACGTCAGTTAGCAAGATTATATAGGTTTCTAAATGTACAAATCTGCAATACATCTTCTATGTGTTGCACTGTATGCTCACCAACCAGAGTCAGTTCTTCTGTCACCGTGTATTTGAATGACACTCCCTGCCACACTGCCCCTCTATCCTCTGGTAACCACTGAATTGTTGTCTGTGTCCATAAATTTCTGTTTCTTTGCATGTTTGTCTTGTTCCTTTGTTGCTTTCAGTTTTATATCCCACATGTGAGTGAGATCATGTGGTTATTGAGTTTTTTAGTCTGACTTATTTCTCGTGGCTTGATGATCTCACAATCCATCCATGTTGTCACAAATGTCATTATCTCATCTTTTTTATGGCCGAGCAATATTCCATTGTATATATGTACCACATCTTTATCCAATCACCTATTGAAGGATACTTTGGAATAGAATTACCATATGACCAAGAAATTCCTCTTCTGGGTATCTACCAAGAAAATCTGAAATCTTTTGTCCACAAAGATATATGTACCCTTGTGTTCATTGCAGCACTATTCACAGGGGCCACGACGTGAAATAAACCAGTCTCCGTTTAGATTCGTTGCTCTCGATCTATCCACATAGAATTTAAGATCCATGAGGGGAGGTTTTCTTATTGGTTAGCACATGCTTGCCAGTTAATTCCTTCTTGTCATTAGCACATCCCCTGTGTCTTTAGAACTTTCCAGGTACACGGCAGCCATTCAAACGTTATTCGTTGAATGAAAGACTCTTCTTCTAAAGAGAAGCCAAAATTTCAATTTGAATGGAAAGCATACATCCCCATATCTTGTCCTGATTACATATTGTTTCTGTGACTCTTCTTCGACCAGAATAATATTTTTTGTGGGTTTGTTTGTTTGTTTGTTTGTTTGTTTTTTAGAGGTGAAACAAAGAGATAGTTTATTGAAGAGAAAGTACAATCCAAAGAGGTAGGAGCAGGTTCGAGCAAGGAGAGTGGCTCAAGAGCAGAATAATGGTTTAGAGACAGAAAAAATTGTTTGAAGTTGATTTATGCCTGAAGGATGTTTTCCTCACATGGAATTTAACAGTAGTGATAGTAATCTGGACTTTCATATTGAGTCAGTGTTGGACAAAGGTCGACTTAACCTCATCACCATATACTATGCACTTGAAAACTGCTTGTTCATGTGAGTGCTAGTGTTTGTGTGTACCACGTTGGGGTGGGAGGGAGGGCAATGAAAATCTGTACTTCATGTATTACTTTCCCTATAGCATAATTTATTATACAGATTGTTTTACTCTCCTATCCCCAAGTAAAATTTTTGCAGTGGGCATTTGGGAAACTCAGTAGATAAGGAAGATAATTTAATATCCTACAGTGAGAAAAAAGGTAACTTCATTTGATTTTCCATTTAGAGTTTATAGTTCTAATTAAAGAAAATGCACATATATCTAGAGATGATATTGGATAATAAACAAACATAATTATCATCATCAGTGGATATTACAACAGCTGAAGTACAAAAAGAAATGAAAAAAAAACTATCAGCATTATGCAAATGTATATTCTCTTTAAGAATTTGTTACAGTGAAAGTATTAAAATAATACAACACTTTCAAGCTCATAATACTTGATGATAATCTTTAAAAGTATTCAAAAATATTTCTGTTTGCAGAGCGTTTTTATAATGATATATTAAAATGAAAGTGTTTAGAATAGTATAGCATAAAATTAAATTGCACAACAGTTAGTTTTCTTTCTAGAACACACATAATAAAATGTAATTATCTGTTTTGTTTTTGCCTTTTCCCCCCTAAACATGAGTTTTAGTCATGTTACTTGACCTTGCATAATAGGGGCACTTTTGTCTTTAGGTAGTCATGGCGTAGTATTTTTTAACTCAGAAAGTCTAGTTATGGTTGTGCAGAAAACTTTTCTTCCCTTCAAGATTCTTTGGTTTAATAATTAAATTGACGTAAGACAATGAACAAGAGAAAAACAATTTCATACACAGGGAGTCCCATAGAAACACGAGACGCCTGGACACTCAGGTGATTAAGGTTTATACACCATCCCGAGTTAAGGGGGAGCGGTGGGGGTCTGGGGCTCATAGGGCAGGGAGACACGTTACAGAAAGATGAAAAGAGCAGATGTTTGGTAAACAGGTGTTTACTATGCCATGGAAATAAGTCTTTCTGAAGTAAACCATTATCTCTGGTAATAGCTCTCTTGCTGGTACAGGTCCTCTCTCAACTCCTTCAGGTAGTCAAGGGAGAGATCAGAAGCTCTTCCCGTGTCTGCTGGGCCGGAGATTGTCGTCAGTTCATCATAACACATGTGACCAAGTGACGAGGTCATGCAGCAATACCGTGAAATGTCTCAATCCCCTAGAGTTCTAGAAAGAATTTTGTAAATTCCTGTTTACTGTCAGTACATATATACAGCTGATAGTTCAAGGTGAACAGTACGAAATTGCAAACTCTTCTCTTTCCCCCTGGAAAGCTTTTCTAAGACTAACCTTTACAGACTCTCCCCACTCCTCTCTCATCGCTCATAGTGGGGTGTATTATTTATAAAGCTGCAGAGTATTCTGCAAGGGAAGTCTGGGCCTGTGTTTCTCAGTCGTTCCTTATACATTCTTGCAGAGAGTCTCCTCTGTGTCTGCACTCTACATGAGGCGGTGACATGCAGGGACAGCGCCTGTCCTTTGGTTTAGTCCTGAAGCTTCCTAGGAAAGTTTGTATCAGGTGATGGGTAGCAATGGCCCTACGTGACCGGCCTCAGACAACTTTACAATGAACAACAGAGCTGACATTTTCATCTTTGTCTGTTTAATCACTGCTTCTGTAATTCTATTCATTCTCACACTGAATGAAACAGTAAATGTTTATGTTATTCTCAAGCTAAAAACACAATAAATACACTAGGTATTGATGCATTCTCATATCCTAACTTCTTATAGTATATAATGCCTTTTCTTTTACTTTTTAAACCTTCATTTATTGATTGGTTTGCTTTATGTTGATAATATTAACTATCATGAGGACATGGTTGAATAGAATTATAAATTCCTGTTCTTAAAGTTAGAGGTAAATTCCCCCAAATGGGATGTTCATAGTCATATTGTGTTGTTATTTATTTTATATGTTTGGTCATTAGTAATAGAGTTAGTCACTTTTTACCTGTTTGGACACGCAAAACATCTACTAACAAATTTTGCCTTATTTCTTCACTGAAATTTTTAATCTTGCTATTTTTACATGTTAATTTTTCATGTGTATATAGCATTGATTAATGCCTTAATGCAAAGTCAGTATCATATACAGGGTTGAGCAGAAGTAATGCCCGGACTTAAGTTACTATTTTATTATATATAACCATACATGCTATGGTAACACAAATAACAGTGCTTCATTATGCTCTACTAATTTATACTAAGTCTTTTATTACAAAATTAAAGCTTGTATGGTTACGATTTTGTAATAAATAAAATCATAACTGAAGTCCGGGTGTTACTTCTGCTAGACCCTATATGTTATCAGAGATTGCTATTGATCTTCCCATGTTCCTAGTGCCATTCTTAGTAAAATAAGCCTAGTTTTAGCTGAACACAGTGTTTATTTCCCATCTTCTCTTATGTCTAGGTGCAACTATAATAAGACAAGTTAAATGAAACTTATGAGTTTTGTCATTAAATGCAGTTGACTCAGCAGGAAGTTATACTTTTCTTTTCCATAATCTTTCTACACTTTTTGCTGCTGGCCTGGAATGCAGATTCGATGGTTGGAAGTGTGAGGATTAAGACAGAAACCATGCGCTCAAGTTAGAAAAAGATAAATATAGTTTCTTAGGTTCCTGATAATAACATGAAGCTTACATACTAGCAAAAGACTGCCAATTTGCAAAATTCTTATATGGAAAAAAATAACCTCCACTCTTTAAAAGTTTCTATAGTTGGATCTGCAAATGTTATTTTTGAGGGATAGACAGGACCACAAATAAAATAGGAATAAAAAAAGTACACAATTAAATAATCATAATTTACTGAAATAGTACTCTAGAAGGTTAACTCAAGATGGGATAGGCATTCTATTTGTGGAAACACTCACAAAGCAAATCATTTTGGGATACTGTGGGACTACTATTTACATGGATACACAAGCTGTTATAGTTTTGTATGTATAAATGAACACTGTTATTGCATGAAAATGATGGCAACAACAGTTTTTTTCTTCTTACTACATGTATCTGAGAATTTTTGTGATTACATTTCACAAAATCATATTACTTTAACTGCAGCTTTATTGTCTGTAATAATTCTGTTAATTTGGTTAGCAAAGCAGTGCACATTTTTTGGAATAGTAAAGTCTACTTATTCTGTTAATTTCTGCATAAACATTCTTAAGTATCCTCTAATCAGTCCAGTACTGCTTAGATTTCAAAACTGTTGCAATGCTGTATTACGTGGTCTGACAACTAATTTCATGACCTTATCCTAGAAAAAGTTCTACATACCTCATTGTTGACTATGGTCACCTGCGGAGTACTCCCCTTGAGAATCTAGGCACTGACACCAGCACCTAGTACGCTCTTCAAAGCAGTTTTGGAACTCTTTTACTGGAATCGCCATCAGAGCTGTTGTCCCCAAATCTGACAATTAAGTTCTCAAATTTATAATGAACAATCCTTCTGATATCAAAAAAGTTTAGCAACATTGTTTTGATTCTTGATTTAGACTGATGGAACTTTCTTGGTCATGGAAAATTGGCTGACTTCCACTGTGCACTTTGATGCTTTGTTTCAGGGTTGTATTGGTACACCCATATTTCATCACTAGTGATAACATGGCCCAAAACATTGTCTTGCCTTTCCAAAAGGTCTTGGCAAACTTTGATTCTTCTTGGCTTCTGTTCACTGGTGAGCTCCTTTGGGATCATTTTGCACACACCCTTCTTAGGATCAAATTTTCAGTAAAGATTTTCCTGACTGTTTCTCTATTGATGTTTACTTGGTCTGCTATGCTTCTCACAGTCAACTGAAAATTTTGACACTCAATCAATGAGTTTTTGCAATGTTTTCTTCAGTTCTGCTCATTACTGGCCACCCTGGCCTCTCTTCATCAGTGACACTTTCTCTCCCTCAGAAAAACATTTAATCCATGTGTACACTGCCATGTTCTTCATGGCCTTATCTCCATCAACTTAGACCAGCATGTCTCTGATTTCACTTTCACGCTTGCCAAGTTTAACAAGAAATTCAATGTTTGTTTGTTGTTCTAATTCAAGCTCTGACATTCTCACAATGGCACACAAAAACACACAACAATAATGAACACCACTCAGCAAGACACTGCCCCACAAAGACATGAACACAGCTGTGAGACACAGACACACCAAGGTTAGGACACCTTACCAAGTTGTCTGTACAGTGCTGCCAACGTAAGTACACGAAGGCAAGTTTGCAAACTTAATTGTCAGTACATATATGAGCCTATAGCTTTTTGAAGACATACATTTTTAAATAATTGGAAAATTTAGTAGTAGCTTTTCTAAAACCTTTTTTTAATCTAGTTATTACAAGGGGATGAAAAGAGCCTACTGTAAATAATGGGTTCAGAAACTTTAGTGTGCTGTATAATGTCTCCCTATCATGTGAAACTATTTATACAGTTAAGTACACTTCAGTACACCTAAACAAAGGAAAAATAAGAGGACAAATTTGTTAGTTATATGCCAAAAACTCCATTATTTTAAAATGTTTTAAGACACACCCAAGGTGATAGAGGTCCTTTAAAATATGCCACAATACTCCATGACCTGAAATTACAACATAGTGCATGTTCGCATTGAAAGAGAAACATTCATACTGTTTTTATCTGCTGATGAGAGTGGAATATTGTGTTCAGCTTTTCTCGACAGCAGAACCTGAAGGTATATCCTCCTGTGATGTGAAGCAAAAGAAGTAAGAAAGGTATTTTCTAAGTTTTATGGAAGAAAGATAGAGTTGCTTAAATAGAAGGTGATATTGATGGTGATACCCCCAAAGTGTTGGGTCATTACAGCATTTTGTGATATTTTTTGCTAGTAGCGTAGTTCTATGGGTGATTTTTTTTAATCCATATAGTTTGAGAGTGAGAAGAGGAAATATAAAACATGGAATTTGTGTGAATTGATATGGAGACTGCAGTGGCAGACCGGCTTGTTGGAGTCCTGAGCTTGGCTCACATCACAGGAAAAAAAAAAAAAAAGACAAAGATGTTCAACTTCAAAGTCAGCAAAGAATGAGATCTCAAGCGATGGGTAGGTTGCTTTTATATTGATTTTCTGGGGACAAGCATGTAGGCTGTCCAATGAACATAATACAAAATAAGTCGTAGATTTGAGTGGATTCAAGGACCTTTCTCACTCAAAGCTTCATCCATCCTTAGGTGGTCTCAGCAGCCACGTGAATTAAAGAGGTCACTCGTCCCAGGAACCTAGATCCCCAGGCCTGTGGCCGTTTTGTAGTTTTGAAAGGGGCCTGGAAGTAGAAAGCAGGAATATATCAATGTTCAAAGGTTTGCTCTATTGCTTTATAAGAAAATTCTTGCTGTACCACATCTAAATTTTTTCAAACTATATTTCTTCTGACCTCTTTGGGTTTATGTCAGGCTTTCATAAAGCTGTCCTGGCCCCAACTTACATAGGGTGCAAGGTTGTCCATCTAAACATTCAAACTTAGCAGGAAGCTTGCTCCAGTTTGAGGTGGGGTAAAGCTGGGGGTTGAGTAATTCGAGACAAACTACATGCACCATACTATTTGCTCTTCTGAATCCCAGCCAGATCTGGTGTGATCAAAATTTAATCTTAATATTTCTTATAATTAAGTTCTTATATTGATTGATCATTCAGTTTTGACAGGATGTCTCTCATGCGATAAAATGGGGATGTCAAACAAAAATTCTGATAAAAATGTGAATGGCTTTCATGACAATTGTATTTTCTGTTTCCCTTACTGTTCCTAAATTCAAAAGGTTATTTTATTTGTGGTAAATTATATAATTTTTGTGCATCAATTTGTCTGCCAGGATTCCTGTAATAGTTGTCAGCTACCAGTAGGTGTAAGCCTATTGGTCTCCACTGTGAAGATAATGTTTCTGAAGTTATAATACATGTACAATTATTACTAATTCTAAGTGCTTTTTAAATAAGTAAAGCATCTCAGAGTAATGATTTTAAAGGCAAATAGTCCTTTGACAGAAAAGACAACATGGGACTTAGTGTGACATCTATTTATAAATGATATTTTTGTTGTAAAAAGGTAAAAAAAAATTAATTGTGTTATATTGGCTGTAAATTGCTCTATGCTTTATTCTATATAGTTGCTTTCCATATTATAGGAAAATGTGCTACTTTTAAAAATAGTTTATTTTAAAATGATAAAATATCAATATGAAATCAATGATGTATTTTAAAAAAATATTCTCTCAGGAGTTATATATATCCTCCTAAGCTTTTCTCTGTGACATTTATTTTTTTTCTGATTTAATTTTAGTTCAGTAAAATTTTAAAATAAAAAATTTTAATGGGATTTAAAAACAATAAACCGAGGCCTAGGGTTCTGAGATGGAAAAGGAAAGAGGGAAGTTTCCCACCACAATAAACTATACTTTGTCTTAACCTGTTCAATAAAGGCATTTTCATTTATTTAATTTTGAAAAAACAAAACCTAAAAATTAAATGTATTCTAACTTGTGTTTATTCTAAACTGGAGAAAAAGCAGTGTGTTTACATTTTTAATATTTCTCGAGCTTTGATTTTCTCCTTATACAAATCTGTTATTCAATCAGTGCTTCTAATTGAAAATCCTAGTGCTTTCCAATTTAAAGGGGGGTATTTTAGGAGACCTGAGACCTTTGTTTCTTTCTAATGCTTGGAATATTGCCTAAAAGGGAAAAAATAAATATTTGTTGCGTGTATATGCTAATTAATACATATTCCATTGTAACAAACTATAATGAAGAAATGTAATGTGTTATATGTGTAAAAATAATACTTGAATCTTGTACCTACTATATGTCTGGCCTTGTGTGGAGTGTTTTAGACATATTTTATTATCTCTCTAGTTCGTACCCCCTTAATAATGCGTTATCATTTTTCATATTTACGAAGGCAAGATTACTAGTTCTTAAAAAGGTTTATTATCAGTGGCACAGTCTTGAAAGTTTGACAGAAATGGGCTTGATCGCAAATAAATTAGTTTCAAAGCCTGTGTGTATACACTACAATGTGCAAAAGCCATCTGGACACGCATCAACTTCAGAAATAAATATGTGTGCTGCAATTATAATGTAATTAGAGTAATCAACACATCCAAGTGCAGTCTCTTGAAATCTTCTGGTTAAAATGTATAAAGCAGGTATTTTTACAAGTCGTGAATGAAATAAATCATCCATCAAATTTTCTAGGCACACATGTGCATTTTATATTAGAGAAACATCTGTATCCGTTTGTTTTGGTTTTTGTTTGTTTGTTTGCTTTTACATCAAATGTTTAAAGCTTTCCCTGTGCTAAAGTTGGTGAGCGCTCCCCAAAAGTTTCTAAGAATAATATATCAAGGGAGGAAGAGAATTGTCCATATTTATATTTTTCTGTGGTTTTACTTTTTCTCACATCTCAATGATCCCATGTCACTGAAAAGGCCACTTACTTTTAAGAAACTTTTAGGAACCAAATGGAGTGCCAAAGGAGCCTCCTTTTCCTCTTCCCTCTTCCCTTTAAATGAGAATTTCAATCTGCTTTGGGTCAGCATTTTAGCTTTGGATGTTTTGGCTTGCCTTTACTTTATTTTCCATTCTTTTTTGGCAATTAACTAGAAAAAAATTTTAGCTTTTATTTTCTAAGACATTTAAAATGATCTGATTTTTTTTTTTTTTTAATAAAGCAACAATCAAGTTTCAGGCACTGAAATCCAGATAGCAGGTGATTTATAAAACTATATGTGATTTTGGCTTGGATATTTACCCTTGACAGCAGCGAGTAATACAATCAAATTATTGTGTAATCTGTTGAATTATATTAATTATTAATATATACAAGTTTCTGGTGCCAAAAATAATTAACTAAATTATACCATGACTCAGTCCATGGAAATTTATGAAATCTTCCCTGCATTCTTTATTAATAATAGTTCAAAATACACTTTGTATATTTGGACATAAGGTTAGGCCCTAAAGCTATTAATATTTACTAGTGAAATATTACATTTATCTCAAATACTGTATCCATATATGTATACATATTTATATTTTGCAATAATTATTATTTATGAAAATTTGTGAACTTATTTGTATAACCTTAAATTTTGATATTGTGAATCATTGTACTATGTAAAGCTTCAGTCTTGTATGTCTGACCAATGACAAGGATAATATCTCAATACGAGCCAATATATACTTTTAGGGATTATTTGAGCACTATAATTCTCATAGAATTAGAATTAAATTTTATTTTAGTCAACCTTTGTAGAAAGTATGATGAGGTTCCACATAAGTATTTCCTTTGAAAGTTTAAGTGAATAACTCTGGGTTAGAATGAAATGATTCTGAAAAACCCCAACATAAATTGATGAGTATTTTTTTATTCATTTGTTGACAAAATAAAGTAGAAGTACCCTTCATGGGCAAACATTGGTAATTGGAAAAAAAATGGTAAAATAATAGCAAATATATACTTTAGAATTATTTTATAACATTTATAAATACTAACCTAACTTCATTAAATTTAGAATTGTTAAGATCATGGCTGGGCTTATGCCTTTGGAAATTTGACAGGTTTATTTTTTTTCTGACATACAGTTCAAGCTATGTACTTCAAGTTGTTAAAATTTTTAAATGTGGCTTTAATGGAGTAAAGTAAAATTATGCTCAAGAATTTGGTAGTTATAAAATGGTACAATGAAACTGAAGAAATACTATATAATAATAGAAGGGCTGCCTGGAAAAAATAATCCACCAAAAATGCCTCTATTTTTCATATTACATGGCTGGATACTTTCCAGACAGCCCTTGTATTCTTTTCTTTCCCTTCAGTTACTGAATACCTTAATTATCTCCTTATTTGATTACTTAAAATTTAACCACCAAACAATTATGTCATTATTAACAACAGAAATTGGAAGTCTACTATCTAAACTGACCCAAAATATCACTTTAAAATTTATTTATAGATTTATTTTTTTAATAAAAAAGACTCTTTCTCTTTGAGAATAGCATAAGAAATCATTTCATTCTTCTATATATTCATATAGTGTCATCTGTAGTTTAAACTTTTCATCTAATATCAGATTGCATGCAGGAGTCTATATCTAATTACCGTGGCAGATGTGCTTTAGAAAATGCAAAAATAAAATGTGGAGATTCATATTGGTGGATTTACTACTGGGATCAAGTCCTTTATTAAGTAAGATGTTTTGTTTAATATTCTAAACCTAGCACAATTTGATAGAAATTCTTGAATATCAGAGCATTTAAAATAGATTCTTACTTTAAACCTGGCATATTTCTTGTAATATATAATATAATTGCATTGAACATGGCTATCTGTCAACCTATAAATATGATCAGAAGAGACTCAAACTAAATTAAGTTTTAGCAGCCATCAATTTATTCTGAAATGACATTGATGTGAAAAATGACTTATTGGTGTTTGCAGATCTTGTTCTGCTAGCTATTGCTAGATATAGTCTAGAAGTTTTCTCCTCAGAATACATAGGGCAAGGCAAAATTCTTTTATTAGTAATACTATTCTGAAGATTATTTTTCCTTTGAAATTATAAATGGAACATTCTTAAGGTATTTTCAACATCATCTTTCATGTCTATATTTATTTTATTTCTAAACAAATGCCAATTTTAAATATCTGAATTATTTAGCAAATTTTATCTAATTTTTTAGTTCCCACATGGATAAGAGTTAATGGCATTCAAGGCTACCAGAATATGCTCTCTCTGCATCTACTGCCAGATTATGTGGGTTGGTATAGGTGTGAGATGCCCTTAACAGATGGACTTTTAAAAACTCAGCTTCTCATGGGGTACCATTTGTAATTTACACAATGAACTTTACATACTAGAAGATGTATTGATAATAATACATTCCTGAAATCATTGAAAACATGAAGAGACATAATAGAAATAACAGAAAACATATTTCTGATATTAGGAATACCTCATGACTTCTATTTAATTATACTCTTTTAATGTGATCATTTGCTTGATGAAGATACTAAACAGAGTCTTCAGATTTAAAACAGTATTATTGGAAGAAAGAAATAGCAATAGTATCTAGGCTAATGTTACACCCTAAAAATAAATGATATTGTCACCTGTTATTCCTATGTTACCTGTTGAATATTAAAATTCCTGTTTTTAACCTCTTGAGAAGCCAAATACGTACCATTTTTATAAGTTAAGGGAATTTGCTTTTCTCATATTCTCCCTTTCTGCTCCAAGGTCTATTCTACTATTGTTTGAGTTATTAAAATCGTAAAATGAATCCAAAAAATAAACAAATAAAAGTATGCTGTCCTCTCAAAAAAGAAAATCATACAATGAAAGGATATAAGAGAAATAAATATATATTTTTTATATTGCAAGTTAATTTTGCTCTAGAAAATTTATAATATAGGGAATTAGGAGATGATAAAAAGTATGAAATGATAGCACCATATCTATCCATAGAGATATATAGATTTAAATAGAAGTACATAGCCATATACACTATCATGTAGAATAGTAATTTATACAAAGAAGTTCCAATATTATTAAAACACATTTTGTAAAATATTGTTCTAGCTCTATATACTTATTAATTTTCTATACAGCCACAAAATATTTATACTTCATCATGCATTTATATTGAAATGTTTTTAAACTGTGCTATCGAAGTGAGATAGATTGATTATGTTAGTGCTTCCCCCCTGTAAAGATAAACTTGGTTCTGTGATTTTGTAATCCTGTCCAGACTTGCTTTGGTCAATAAGGTGTTAGAAAATGTGATACAAGGACAAGTTTAAAAAAAAAAACTTGCCAATTTCTGCTTCCTCTTTCCCTTCTTAGATATTGTCTTGGAACGTGGAGAAATATCAGCATTTCATACACATGAAAACACGTGGAAAGTAGTCCTGTTGTCCTAGGTGAAGTCATCCTAGACCAACCTATAGCTAGGCAACACCCAAGCATAAATGAAAGCTCATCTGAAATCAATAGAGCCTACATTTGGCCCGCAGATGATCGTAGAGGTAGGGATGGGTCCATTTACTCAAGCACAAACCAAAAATGAAACCAACCAAACAAACAAAAAGTCTAGACTAGTGAAAGATTTAAGAGCAATAACAAAGGTTTGTTTCACGAGTAAGTCAGTAAATTTTGAGGTAGTGTGTTATGCAGTGTTAGATAACTGATTCAAAGAGGGGGAGGGGTCATTCAGGCTCTCCTTGTAAATTTTTCCCACCACAGGTTAGGTGTAAAAGTGTAAAAAGTATGCCATTTTAAGCACAGTCTATGTTTTGTAGGTCTGGACCACCAGGTGGGTAAATGAGCAGATCAGGAAGGTGAGTCCGAAGTTAAACAGTGATGAGAAGTCTAAAAATGCGGTGTGTCATGCAAGGAGTTTTGATATTGCAATTAAGCAGGTAGCCTGCAGTTAAATGGTGCTGAGACTTTGTCCCAGGTAAAGTAGAGGGTTTGGGGAACGGAGCCATGCATAGATCAGAAACCTTTTACACAAAATACGGCAGCAGGGGCTGTTTCTGTATGAAGCAATCCCATTGCCTGGCAAATCACAAGCCCAATGCATCGGCACTTACACTGCCATTTGTCTCAAAGTTTTATTTTTCTTTTCTAATTCTGCACTAACATTAAAAGAGAATAAAAACGCAAGCCTGGTCATCATTTATTAATTCTAAAAATAGGTTTTAAATACTTACATGTAGCAGGCATGCAGCTAGGAGTGGAAGGTAACGTCATTAAGACATAACATCACTGACCTCATGAAACTATCACTAAATAACAGAGCCTTTACTAATATGGTCAGATCAATGAACAACAATTACAAACAACAATTATAAAAGTTTCTATGCCATATAATTATATATAAGTAAAAATAAGGGTGTGATGAAGTCATTTGATACTGGTCATGAGATTTGGCTTTGGCTTGAATTATTTCTAAGACATTTCCGAGGAAGGGATATTCAGCTGAGAACTGATACATGGCACTGAAATCACCATCCAAAAAGCGAGGCAAACAATCCCACATAGAAAAACTTGGCATTTTTAAAGACTCTAAGATAAGAGAAAACTGAGTTTTAAGATGAACTAAAAGAAGGTCACAGCGACTAGAATATAGCAATTGTGGGAAAGCCAAGTAATGAATATTGCTGGAATGGCAGGTAGAGATCTGTAGGCAAGGATAGGAGTTTTGCATTTTATTCCAAATGCACCGAGAAGTTTCTGGAAATATTTTAAATCTGGGAATTCAATGACCAGAGTACCTGAAAAATACAGTTAATTACAGTTTTGAGAGTGATTTGAGTGAAATTTCTGGAGGCTAATTCTTTAAAACACTGCAATCATTCAGGTGAAATTGATCATGGTGGCTCAAACTGCTTTTTGTTTTAAGTCCATATTGTTATAGGAAGAGGGAAATAGATATAATTATATGATCATAAAAGTAAATTGAAACTGAATAATAGATTGGACGGGGGAATAACTGAAGGGAGGTGTCAAACAAGCTTATGGAAAGAAAAAATAAAGGGTTTAGAAAAGAACCATATTCTTAGCTACAGGGTTAGATGATCACGAGGACGTGGGGATGTAGTTGATTAAGTAAAGTTAGTTGGAACTCTTAAGATACATCTGGCCTGCAGTTATACATTTTGGAACCTCTGAGTATAAATGGAATTTAAAGCCATTAGAGAATGCATTTTCCTAGGGAGGGAGTTTGGCATAAGAAGAAAAAGAAGACATACGTTTAAATGCATAGGAAATGCAAATTTAATTGACAGTTGTAGGAATATGAGAAGACAGCAAAGGAGACTGGAAATAAGTAGGTAGAGAGAGAAGTAAGACTAGGATGTCATGGAAAGCAAAAAACTGAACTCCTTTAAAAATGGGTGAATGCAGTGTAAAAAGAATACCCAGAGGGTACAGCTGGAGATACTCAACTCAGATTAGGTTTGGTTGCTTACTGTGTTATAATGAAAATCTTTTCCGGGGAGCAATAAAACTGAGAAGTAACATTGTAGAAAGAGCATATGGTTTAGGAAAAAAAAAAAAAAGGAAAAAGAAGAGAGACAGAGAGAGAGAGAGGGAAATTAGGAAATAGAAAACAAGTATGTTCAGAGATGATCATCTCTCAATGTATCGTGTCTCTTTTATTATTATAATTTTTTCAGGTTTAAAAGTAGTAAAGTTACCATTTTTCTGAATTGTATTATTATTTGTTACCTAGGGAAATGCACTTAGTATTCATGCCACAGAATCATGACTGCTAAAGCATTGCTAGAATGGCTGGAACTACCCATCCAATGGCCTGAAAATGCCAACTCACTTCCCTATCCATCCTATTCCTAGTGAAAAGAAAGAGTCTGTTAAATTATGATCACCTAGACAGGAGTGATTTCTATCTTCCACATTTACATATATAAAACCATTAAAATTAGTTTTATTAATGAAACAAACAAAAAACTTATGAAAAGTAATATAAAAAGCAAAACGTATGACATATAGAAAAAGACATACCTGTACAGTCTTCTATTTGGGGCTATTGTGGTCTCTTAACTGGTAAGATTTTTTTTTTTCATCCTGTCCTTCCTCAGATCAAACCATTACCTAAAGTATTGTAATGTATGATTAAATTTCAAAATATAATTAATTTATTTAAGATTGATCCACTTCCATAATGTCAGGAAGAGGCAGAGTAAAGTGATTTCTTCTAGGACTGTACCTGATTACTTCCTAGATCACCTCTCCTGGTCACAAATCAATATTACTCTCTTTCATTCATCAGTGATCATAAAGTTTTTCAATAATTGTAATTTTATTACAGCAGTATATAGTCATTGATTGCTTAAAGGTCACAGCAATGAACACAAATGTAATTTTATTTTTAATGAATGAGCTGTTTTGAAAGTCAAGCATTTTTCTTTCCTCTGACAACTTTATGCATTATGATTATGTGTCTGATTATGCATGAGCTTGCATTGTGTGTGTGTGTGTGTGTGTGTGTGTGTGTGTGTGTGTGTGTGTCTTTAGCACTAAACTCTTACACTGTTCCATAGCTGGGTAATTATTCTTCTCAACTGAAAGTTCTGTTTAATTACAAAATATTTATTCCTCTGAAGTTCAAAAATAGATTTAAATAGTTGAATGAAATGTCGTGATATTAAGCACATGCTCTCAGATTCTCTGATACTCCTCACTTCAAGAAGCAGGACTTAATCCTCCTCTCCTTGAGTGTGAGCTGGGCTGAGTCACATCTAAGGAAGAAAATGCCACAGAACAATTGGGAGGTAACTTCCGAGGCCAGTTTGAAAAACCTAGAGGTTTGGCCTTGAGTGCTTTTTCTCTCTCCTCAGAGGTGGGCACACTCTTCTCCTCTTCTTTTCTCCCTCCCTCCTCTCCTTCCTCCCTCCTTTTTTCCATTTTCTGTCTCTCTGAGCCCAGCCTCCATGGACACAATCTCACGCTCTCGTGTTAGAGATGCCATGTGGAGAAAAGAGTGCCTAAAATGGGAGAGGCACAGTGGAAGGACAGAAGTGCCCTAGGTACAGCCACCACCAACCCCCAGCTGCGTGGCTGACTTCTACACATAGACTTGTCAGCAGTAGTCAAGGCTTTGAGGATGTGACCTGGACTGACAAACGGACTGCACCTCTGACTCATGAAGGCATTGAGTCAGAACCACCTACCAACACCATTTCATTGTGTTCTGACTGTTAAAATACTGTGAGATAAATATTTGTCATTCTAACAATTAAATTTGGGGGCATAATTTCTTACATGGTCATAAAGAATACATAATTCGGGAGCTCCCTGGTGGTGTAGCAGCTAGGCTTCGGCGCTCTCAACGCTGTGGCCTGGGGTCGATTCCCAGCCAGGGAACTAGTCCCCTGCCAAAAAAAGACAAAAACAAAAAAACATGATTCTACACAAAATTTTAATTCAGAGAAAATTTAATTTCAGCACAATTTACCACTGATTGACGATACAAGCTTTAATGAAATGATTTTCATATGTTTCTTTGACTCTAGTGACACACTGAGATGAGATTATCTCTTAAGTTTACTACTGGGGACTTCAAAATCAGTGCTTTTTAGTCCAAAATGTGTCTCTTAGCTGATTTCACTATTTGAGTTCAGAGTACAAAATACTTACTACATGTTTGATGTTATAGTATCTTCATAGATATTTTTTAAAGCCCTAATACTGGGAAGGAAGAAGTAATTCATATAATATATTGAAAGGTAGTGACTCTTTTAAAATGTATTATTGAAAATTATGTCCACTTTATTCCTTTTATCATGTTTCTAGGAGCTTGAGAGTCAGTCAGTGCTAATCAAAGATGGGAGAGTATATTTTATAGTGTGAGTTTCTTGAAGAAAACTAAAGAAAGTAAATTCTTTTTGGAGAAAGACAATGAAGTGAGTAGAAGATAGAATTGCTTTTCTTATTTTCACCATAGATAAAAAGGAAGTGGTAGAAAAGAAAATAAACAGGCAGTACAGAAAACAGGGTTTGTGTTTTCTTTCTCTTCTAGGATACATTGGAGGAATGAGTCTTAAAAGTTATCCCTAAACCTGGATGGATCCATCGCATCAGAGTAGAAATATTACAATTGCATCATAAGATTAGATAGTTTAGCCCCAGCTTAAATGAGATTGAGTTGACAATGGTGGGGCAAGAGTTGGCTAATTGCTTTTATCCAAGAAAAAAAAATAAACCTCTCACATCATTGTGACAAGAGATAGTTTTACAGCTTGGAGCAAGGTGTTCAGCAGAAGATAGGTTTCTACCCTCCCAGACATTGAAATACAGGGATACTGTATCCCTTGATATTTGCATTTCAAAGAGATGATTGACTTCCAGGTCCTCTAGAAAGAAAGACATTTCTGGGGGTTAAAGGCTTACTTAGCCTTAAATTTTTTTTTGCTTATATCCTAAAGAAACAAAAAGAGAACTCATAATGACACATTTTCTAAAGTGAATGATACATGAGGAAAAATAGGGTAGGAGGTCTCCTCCTTATTTTTATCAAGGAAAATTAAGCCTCTTATTGCCCTTACAACATGTATTTCTTTACCCACCCAATAATTCAAGCTTCCAAAATTTATATTTTTTACTTCTCTGCCAAGCCTATCATAGAAATAGCCTGAGTCTATTAGGTCAGGGCCTTCGTGTGGCAGACCCCACTGGTGCCCCCAGGCCGCTCCCCATCCTCGGGATTCCACTTGCTGTTCAGCAGGCTGTTCTTCCCAATTCAGTGAACATCTTCCTGCTTTTTGCTTCAGGGCCTTCTCTCCCACAGCTGGCTTCCCTTCAGCCTCATTCAAGCATACCTGAAAATCAGGGGTGTTATCACCATCAGAGAAATTCCCCAATGGGGTGCAAGAGCTGAGGGATAAATGTTTCAACCTTCACTTCTCTCAGGTGCACATTTGGAGGTTCATCAGTGAGCCTGTCCGGAGTCCTCGGCAGACTTGAGTCCCTGTTGCCCGCAACGACACTCACAATGATGCATTCTACACAGGTTTTGTGTATTTTTTTTCTCTCTTTTCTCCTGCTACCCTACTCTAACTACAGCCGTAAAAGATCCCCCTATTTTGAAGACTCCAGTGCTTATATTGGGCCCAAGTCACTAATCTAGGATAAACTTGGCATCTCAAGGTCTATAAAATTTATACCATCTGCAAAGCTCGTTTTTTTCAGTCAGGCAACACATTCACAGGACCCGGAGATTAGGACCTGGACATCTTTGAGAGACCACTACTTATTCCACCTATGATGACATTTGCAAGTAGTAACTGTGCATTTATCTGGATATTTCCTCTGAATAACAGAAAGTGGTACATAGAGTAGTGTTCCAAAATATGTGCAGAGTTCGAGATGAATACAGAAGGCTATACCATTTAATTTTCATGAGATATAAAAGCAATAAAATAAGATACTCTTACAAAATTTCAGATTTTGAAGGGATTAGAAAATAACTCCCTTATTGGTCACGATGGAGTGCATAACATCTGAAATTCACACAAAAGAAATATTGAAAAGCCCTAGGTATAAATCAATTATCTATCAAAATATATTTTGTTTACATCCTGTTGTTAGCAATTGACTAACAGCTACAGGCTGCCCACAAAAATTGAATATTACCATCACAGGACCTGAAACAGCACCTAAGCTTTTTGATAAAAAAGATATGGAAACCTACCCACTTTATATAATCTGAAGTTCCCCATCTCCATGCAATTTTTGTGTAAGGAAATATGTTTAAAATTAAGAAAATTTGATGTAAAGACAAAAAAGGGAAGGGTGGATTATAAGAAAAGGAGAACATTTTTTGTTTCAAAATAAACAGTCCCTTTACAGGGGAGGTTATGATTCAGTTATTTTGAAACATTTTTAGTTCCTACTTTGTGTCAGGCTCTGAAATATGTATAATTCAGGTATTTATAAAATTGTAGGTGGTGATATCTCATTCCCCTTTTCAAGTTATCTTTTGGAGCTTTCTGATTTTTGTAACATCTGGTCCCCAAATCATTGAGCTTTGCCTTCAAAGATACTTAAATTCAATACACAATGAAATGCATGCAATGCAATTTTTGCATTTGTTAATGCTTTTCTGCCATATAAATACAGAATTGTGAGAATAAGTTTGTTATCAGGTGGTAGCTTCAGAATTTGATCATCAGAAAATCACAGTGTCACTGCCACCCACCCCTTCTTACCCCCATGTTAAGTTCCAGACTTAACACCATCATTACACCACTACCACTGTGTATCATACTTTATTACAAACCTTACTAACCATCTCAGGCTTGGATTTTAAATCGCCCTTAGCTTGTGTATTTCTACTAGATTCTGAAGGCCCAAGTCAGATTTGTTTCGAGAACGTACTTCCATTTGTGAGCAAATGTTCCTTTTGGCGTGTGCAGCTACCACGGGAGTCCCAGAATGCCAGAGCACTTCTACTGTCCTGGTAGTGACAGCCCTGCTTCCATTAACTACAGAGAAGTATTTCAGCTAAAGGTTCCCAGATGAACTTCCTCCACCCTTTGGAACTTTTTGAAGATGAATGTGTCATTAACACAACTATTTCACCAGCTTTTAAAACAGTTGTCTTTTTTAAAGCTTGGTACCACCAATGTTTTTAATGCATATATGAAATAGATTTATAGTATTGAAATATGATAAATGAAAATGATAGAAAACAATAAACTTTAATGAGACTCAGCTTTCAATAACCTGCCAAGTCATGTCCACCAGGAACTGCAACTGAGAAGTTTCAATCTCATAAATCAGAAGTTTAGGACCTTGCAGTCAATAGTATCCTATGATGAACTTGCAAAACTATAGATTATCAAATTTTGCACCCAAGTATTCATGGAGAGTAGTCAAGAATTTTTATGTTTGATATTTTATCCCACATGGACCTAGTGATAGATAATAGAAGAAAATGATTAAGGGTTTGGTCTCTGTAGTCAGAATATCAGCACTTAAATCCCAACGCCACCTCTTACTAACCATCTAATCTTGGCAAATTCCTTAAATTATAAGCATTAGTATCCATAGATGTAGAATATGGAAAATAATTGTATGTATTGCATAGGATTAAATATGGTAATCCATGCAAAATTGCATATAGTTAGTGCTCATAAACATTATCTATTGTTGTTATTCTTCGCTGTCTGCAGAATTAAAATGAAATATGCCCATCCTTTCAAAACCCACCATCTGTACATAGCAAGCTAGTTCCAAGTAGAAGTTTTCTAAATATTCAGTTAGATGTCCCAAAATACTGGACATTTAGTGGCTGCTGTATACTCAACAAATACACAGTTAACTTGTAATGAGGGTTTAATTTGTGACAATAATTTCTGTGACATAAAAACCCACAGAGAGAAATTTTTTTTATACATACACAATTTATATTTAGTTTTGTTTGTTTTTCTTCATGAAAGAACTGTCTGGTTGAATGGCTCCTTCAGCTTAAAAGGAAAAGATTGAAAAAACAAACAGTAATAATTTCAGAAATCAGAATGTAGCAATTCAATAAAGACTTTTTAAATATTTTTTTCACTTTAATAAAATTATAATAAAAATATATACAAGTAAAACAACACTAAACAAAGAATATTGACATCATAAATGTGGTCTCAGTAAGTTAACTGTTAAAAGTAATTAGATCCTTTTCAATCATAATTTTTTTTATTGTTACACTTATTGGGGTGACATCTGTTAGCAAGGATTACAATTCTACAGTGCATTGTCAACTTGTATAATAAGTTCACCACCTAATGTGACTTCTCTTCCCATCACCTTATATTTAGCTTCCCCCTCTCCTCTCCCAGCCCCTCCCTTTTCTCCCCTCCCTAACCCACTCATCCCCAAATAAACATTAAACTATTGATTGTGTCCATGAATTTTGTTTGTTTATTTTTTCTTTGTTGCTTTCAGTTTTATATTCTGCATATAAGTGAAGTCATACAGTTTTTGGTTTCTTTTTTTCTGTCTGGCTTATGTTTTTAAAGACATATTTTTCTATCCTAAGTTCATGTAGGCATTCTAATGTATATTTAATGTTTATAAATTTGACTTTTACATGTATACCTTTAACATCTGGGAATTTTTTTGCTAATCATTGATATTATAGCTATTTCTATTTATATAATATTTGTATCAACTATATTTTATGCATAACATTGTGTAAGTTTAAGATATGCACTGTGTTGATTTGATATATTACTGTATGATAACCATTGTACCATTAGCTACATCTCTATCACCTCACATTATTACCATTCTCCCTTATAGTGGGAATTATTAACATCTAGTCTCTTTGCAAGTTTGATTTTGTAATACAATGTCATTATTTATAATCATTATATTGTACATTAGATCTCTAGGACTAATTCTACTAGTTTTAAGGTTGTGCCCTTATATAACATCTCTTCTATTCCCCCAACTCCAATCCCCACCCCCTAGGAACCACCATTTTACTCTCTGTTTTTATTAGTTAGGCTTTATTTTTAGATTTCACATGGAAGTGATATCATAAATTATTGTCTTTCTCTGTCTGACTTAATTCATTAAGCTAAATATTCCCAAACTCCATTTATGTTGTCATAAGTGATAAGATTTCCTTTATTTTCATGTCTGGATAATATTTTATGGTGTATGTATGTATGTATGTGTGTGTGTGTATATATATATTCTCTTTGTTCTTTCTTATTATTGCTTTGGCTATTCAGAGTCATTTGGAGTTTCATAAAAGTTTTGAATCATATGTAATAAAAATAAGTCTAATGTATTGAATAATTTGAAAATTAAATGCATTAAATTTGAAATTTAAGTTTCAAATTTCATGTTTTATTATTCTGTATGGGAATATATACCTCAATTTTTAAAACAAATTTAATTAATATCTTCTTTTTCTTAATATCTTCTTGAGCATTCTAAATATACTTATTTTACAATCTTTTCTGTAATTTCATACAAATAATTTCAACCAGTATAATTTAAAGTCCACTTTCCATTTTTGTGGTTATCATTTTCAGTTGTATATATTCATGGGAAAGATACATGTGTAGGATCTTTTTGAATAAGGACAGTGCAGTGTGTGTGTGTGTGTGTGTGTGTGTGTGTGTGTTTGTGTGTGTGTGTGTGTGTGTGTGGAGGTTTTACTTCTTCCTTACAATGTGGGCATCCAATCATCCAATTGTTTCAGGGTTGCCCATACAAACAACTTCAAAACCAAACAGAACACAAAGTTTGATACTATATTTCAAAGTTCCTTTTTCTGGACATAGATATTAGAGATGCATTCCTGATAGGTTAGATGATAGGGTTCAGGTCTTAAACCAAGTCTAGGATCTTTAGAGGTTATACTCTCTCACACATACACATTTTAATCTAGGAATCCAACACCAGACTCTAGCTTCAAGTAATGACCCTTGTTTCAAGACATGACCAATGTGGGGATATTTTAGTTCCTGTTAGGTGATATTATAGATGGCGACCTACTGACCATCAGTGATGTATTAATACTTGGGATCAGGAATCCTGGAAGCCATGGCTTAAACATATTTACTGCATCAGTGGGTGTGTGAGTGCATCAAAGAATTTTATCTTCTTTTTTCACTATGTGATGGTGACTTTCTATTTTTACATCTTTCTAAAATTACTGTGTATTCAGAATGGAAGTTTTGTATCAAATCTGATTGTACTTCAAAATCTTGATGAGGTGAGTTTCATGGTGGTGTAGTGGCTAGGCTTTGGCACTCTCAATGCTGATGCCTGGGTTTGATTCCCAGCCAGGGAGCTACCCCCGATCCCAAAATAAATAAATAAATAAATAAATAAAAATCTTGATAAAAAATATAATTCTTTTTCATTTTTATTTGTAAGGAGTGAGCCAAATACTTATGTTTCATATCTCAGAGCTAGACCAAACTTTAATTATAATTAAACAAAAGTAGCAAGACACTAAATAACGGAGACTTATTAGAGATAGCTTTCTCTTGATTCCCTATTAAAATCTGATTCCCTATTGATTCCAATGCCAAGGGGAGCTGGACACTACCCACAGTACTGTCAAGTATTGGCAAAAGTAGGAATGTCTGATGTTCCAAACAATTGTGCATAGTGATACTCAGTGGTTTTCCATTTCAATGAGTCAAGCCACTTCAAGAGTGAAGGAAGGCTAAGGAAATTACTTATATCACAGAACTTTTTAAGCAAAGGAAATTCTTAGATTATATATCTGATCTAAAAAAAACTGTCAAAAGTGTTTCAAAGAAAAAGTGTAAAATGAATACTAATCAAAGAAAGACAAAGTCCAAAATGTATAAAGTATTATTTTATAAAGTGCTGAATTTGCTCAAAAATGTTAAATATATGCCAGTAAAGTTTTGTCTCTAATGAAACATCCCTGGCATAGCAAGACATGAACATGTATGGTTTGACAAGATAAATTAGATGGATAGGAACCCTGTCAGGCAATTTTATTTTAAACCAATCAATCCGGATGTCGTCTTATTCTTTATATTTCTTGTCAGATCCTGACTCTGATCTTTCTTTGATCAGCCATAATAGATTAAAAACAAACATGGAAACAACCAAAGGTCCCTGCGACAGATGACTGGATAAAGAAGCTGTGGTACATATACACAATGGAATATTACTCAGCTGTAAGAAAAGATGAAATATTGCCATTTGCATCAAAATGGATGAACCTGGAGATCATCATGCTTAGTGAAATAAGCCAGACAGAAAAAACAAAGAACTGCATGATTTCACTCATATGCAGAATATAAAACTGAAAGCAAAGAAAAAAAGAAATGAACAAACAAATAACCCATGGACACAATCGATAGTTTAATGTTTATTTGGGGACGAGTGGGTTAGGGAGGGGAGAAAGGGGAGGGGGTGGGAGAGGAGGGGGGGAAGCTA